>CM064545.1:3277469-3727334 GCA_032716605.1 Paralithodes platypus
CAAGCTTCACATACCTAGTCCCACACTTGTCCCTTCCCTCACCCATCAAGCTTCACATACCTAGTCCCACACTTGTCCCTTCCCTCACCCATCAAGCTTCACATACCTAGTCCCACACTTGTCCCTTCCCTCACCCATCAAGCTTCACATACCTAGTCCCCCCACTTGTCCTTCCCTCACCCATCAAGCTTCACATACCTATCCCACACTTGTCCCTTCCCTCACCCATCAAGCTTCACATACCTAGTCCCACACTTGTCCCTTCCCTCACCCATCAAGCTTCACATACCTAGTCCCACACTTGTCCCTTCCCTCACCCATCAAGCTTCACATACCTAGTCCCACACTTGTCCCTTCCCTCACCCATCAAGCTTCACATACCTAGTCCCACACTTGTCCCTTCCCTCACCCATCAAGCTTCACATACCTAGTCCCACACTTGTCCCTTCCCTCACCCATCAAGCTTCACATACCTAGTCCCACACTTGTCCCTTCCCTCACCCATCAAGCTTCACATACCTAGTCCCACACTTGTCCCTTCCCTCACCTTTTACCACATAACCCGTTCAGGATTATGACACATTTTGGCAGTTCATTATGGCTATTATTAGAAGATTCTATTCAGATTGAGAAGAGTATATGGGAGTCTGAGGGTTGTTTGAGATAGTCTTTACCCTTATAATTCACACAGATCCTCTGCAAGCTATTATTAGACGATGTTATTAAGATTAAGAAGGGTATGTGAGAGTCGGGTGGTCATGTTACCCATTAAATTCACACAGACCTCTTCTAAGCTGTATAACATCGTCAAAGAATAGCCAGAATAAACTGCCAACATGCATCATAATCCTCAAGGGGTTAAATGGCACAAAACCTATTAAGGGGAGATGGGTAGTTTTTCTGGTTCCTCTTTTTCCTAATGCTTAGCCCCATTAGTTCTCAGATTTTAAGACGTTTGGCCCATTATGTTTGGCAATTTTAAGATCTTTCCCCTTATTTTTTTGTCAATACTGTATTAAGACTTATCGTGTCATTTAGGTGTCGATTTTTTTCTGGATGGCTACAGTGAGCCTGTAATTTAAGAAAAAGCGTCCTTCGGCCGGAAAATGTTTCTATTAAATTTTTGTTTACAAATTTATCTTGAAGAAGGGTCTTGGGTGGGGTGTTTTTTTAAGCTTGATGGAATTCTAGGGAGGAAACTGAAAAAAATAATAAAAATATACATACTGTACACAAGCAAATAAATACGCCCATCCCCCCTTAAGTCTCAAGTCTTCAACCTTCGCTATCTTTATTCGGAACCCCTTCAGTGCGTATTGTTACCTTTGATGCTGGCTAGAATTAGACGATTATATTCAGTTTAAGTAGGACATAATTTATGTTATTCAGAGAGTTTATTCGGATAGTATTTACCCCTTTGAGTCCTAGAGGTTGATTATATGGTAGTATAATTAATGGTAACCAGAATGATGACAATAACGTCGTGGTGTCGAACTGGTTAAACCATATGGGTATATATTAAGCAAACCACCCACCAATTTTGAAATGGATGTTGGAATCCCTATAAACTGTACTTAATTGTTATGTAAGTTTGATAATTTGAAAAAATCGAATAAGGGAGAAAATTAACATTGAAAATGATGTGTAAAAAGTCCCCCATTATCGGCGGCCCGCTTTGTTATTGTAATTTGCGGCCTATGTTTGTCTGTTAATTCACTTTCTCCTTAAGTGGACCCCCTATGAAGTACAACAGATTATGATGCCATAAGTGACGGGTGTTTAGAGGGGGCAGAGCTCCCCCTTGAACATATTACGTGTCCCACAGTAACTTCTATTATATAAATAATAAAGGTTGGGTTGGGTTGGGTTGGGTTGGGTTGGGTTGGGTTGGGTTGGGTTAGTTAAGTTGAAAAACAAGAAAACCTGGGCCAACTTTTGTTGTCACTTTCTCTGACTTTAATGAAGCTGAAAAATCTTAAAATCCGAGCCAATTTTTGCCAAAACTTGGCTCGAGTTTTTTTAATTTTGGGGGTTTCTTAAGTTGAAAAACAAGAAAACCCGAGCCAACTTCTTTTTTGCACTTACTGTCTTGTATGCAGCTGAACAATCTTAAAATCCGAGCCAACTTTTGCCAAAATTTGTCTCGGGTTTTTTTCATTTTTGGGTTTTCTCAAGTTGAAAAACAGCAAAACCCGAGCCAACTTTCATCATAAAAGCCATTATATCGCTTTTGTTTTTATGTCTTTAACCCCACATTTTCCCTGATCTTCATAGCCCTCCCCACTATCGGGCGCCGTGTCTTAAGATCGTTGGATAAAGGGGAAAACGATTTTTGCGGAGGTTGAAACTAATGTCAATCAATATATTATATTGATGCAAATAAACAAAAACTAACAAAACAAAATAATTCAAATAATTGGTGGGTGGTTTCCTTAATATTTACCACTATATGTATATAAGAATCACACCTCTTCACCCCTTATGCACCCTTGGATACCATAATCTCTCACCCAATCATAAATATTCGTGGACTTCAATTATTTATAATTATGGAAGTATATATCTGGAAACGAATGAACTAATACAATTAATGTTCTATACAGGGAAAATATAACCGAAACTACCACTAATTTTCCCATGGTTTTTCTTTTTGGTTTTGGGTAGTTTTCATCATTATACAGTAGTTGATATTAGTACAATCCCCGGAAAAATTTACTTCTCCCATTATCCAACGATCTTAAAACACAGATGTAAGTCATTTGCAGAGTAAATATACATTTGTTTTTGCCTTTGGATGCAGGATGGAATACAGGATGAATTATTGAAATCAGCATCTATATTAACAGTAAGGGGCTTAATAAGAATTTCACTGCCGTCAATAGGGAGATATATAGGTAGAGTTTTTTGCTTTTCCAGTGCATTATATAGTGCACAAAATGTATCTCCGGAGGTTGAAACAAATTTTAATATGATCTTTGCAACATCCTTGTTTTATAATAGCCTTCAAATATTGAGAAATAATTAGTGGTAGTTTCGGTTATAAGTACCCTTTAAACCTCATAAGCATCATCCTTTACCCCTCAGCTCCCTCACTCACCCCTCACCTATAATAATTAGTGGTAGTTTCGGTTATAAGTACCCTTTAAACCTCATAAGCATCATCCTTTACCCCTCAGCTCCCTCACTCACCCCTCACCTATATAAACTTTAGTATATCTTAACCTTTTGAGTACCGGTGACGTCCTTTTTATCATATTCAGGCAACTGTTAGACTATTTCATTCAGTTTAGGAAGGACCTCTAGCAGTTTAAAGACCTCCAACTCTCTCATGTATCTCTTAACTCTCACTGACTGTTCTTATTCTGCATAACATCGAGTAAGTATAGCTGTACCCAATTAAAATACTAGTCACCGTTACTGAAAGGATTAAATGTTACTATACTCCATTCATTATAATTAGGCAAACACATTTGACATTTAAACTTTATAACTCAAACAAATATTTCAGTAATCGAGTTAATATGTCTACCATTTAGGAAGAGTCAACCAGCGAAATATTATGGCAATTTTGCAGCCTCTCTCCCAAAATCAGTCTTTCCCTTATCTTATGACTGAAATTGCTTCAAACTCCGTGTGTACAGGCATTTTAGCTCGAACGTCCGTTGATTTCGGCCCTGTCACTCTTTCAACTCTGGGGGTGGCACTCGCTACAGGCAGTTCTGCCTTTTGACACACTCATTCACATAGAAAACAAAAACAAACAATTCTAGCCCGATTGGAGTTACGTAGGTGAGGGTTCACGATTTCTGGCCTACGTATAATGTATGGACTATAGCCTGCCCCCTAACCTTCTTCAGGCCTCACCTACTAACCTTATCTGCTTCACCTGGTCCCCCTCTCTCTGACCTACCTGCCTCCCTCACCTGTCAAGGGGTCTAATAACAGCTTCCCCTCCACCTGTCACCTCCGGAAGACAGTCGTTTTACCCCAGGGAGACCATTACACCTACACGTTCCCCCTCTCTCTCTCTCTCTCTCTCTCTCTCTCTCTCTCATCTTGTTTTTATTTTTCTTCTGTTCTAAAATTTAGGAATAAGGAATATATTTTGGCATATTAAAGTAGATACACTCGGATGCCATAGTCCCTAGCCCACTCATAGATATTCGTAAACTTCACGTATTATTTATTATGGAAGTATATCGCTCAAAAGAGGCTTGCAGCGTTATTAGAAATAATCTATTAGAGACAGTGCTGATCCATGGAATCCTTATACCGTACACATGTACATTCCACTGTGGGACAAACATTTTGATCACATTTATATAACCCGATAATACCGGACAAAGTAAAGTCCCATTACTTTCAGAGCTCCCTCGGACGTCCTCACTGTTTACAACCATCTTCATTATGGAGAATAATCGATATTTACCAAACATATTACTCAGGAGTTAACCTAACTAACGAAATTAACTTAATATACCCAAACCTAACCTAGTATCTTAGGTGATTATTTTCCTGCGCTTACAGGCAAAACTCGAGGCTGGAGTGACTAGGGCCAGTAAAACTATGGGCCAAACTGACTTGCTGCCTTCATGACCACGACAGTACCTCAGCTTCTAATGAGATAGTGGTCAAAAACATCTTGGACCTAACATGGACACAAAACATATACTTAGATGTTTGAATGACGAGTGTTTATGACCTACATAGTACCTCAGCTTGCAATGAGGATAAATGTTTACCTATGGTCCCGTTAAAATATCCGCAGGTAACCTATTAAAAATTGTTCAGGGGACTGGTTAGAACTTGTACGATGTTTAATTGAATGTCGGAAATCAGTATTTACTGAGAAATAACAGTCTTAAAATGTGCTATGGGTCACCCAGGGTCCCTGCCCTCTCTTTCCCAGGTAATGTTATGTTATGTTAAGTTATATTACATTAGGGTTAGGTTAGGTTAGGTTAGGTTAATCTAATCTAATATAATATTTGTACATTTTGGGCAGTGTGCGGGGCCACGCGTATGTGGCGGCGTACAGACCCTCCCGTAAAACATAGCGCATTTTAAGACTTTTATTGGACAAACTGGATTTTAGGTCACGTATGGGATATAATGTTCTAAATGTGTACTATAGCTTTGTCATAGAGTAATAGTCAGCACAATATATGTCTTTACCGCTGCATATTAAATTATTTTTCCTTTGACTTTGTGGGTTAAATAAGGGTGGAAGGAAAAATGGCGGCCATCTTGGATCAGCTGAGAACTAATATTTTTCACTTTTATATCGTATATTTAGTATTTTGTCATATTCTATATCAATGCTAACCCTGTAGGGGTCTAGGGGCGGCAGCCCCCAGGTTTGGTTAGGTTGTCAGGTTAGGGTAATGACAAAATATGGTTTTAGGGGGCATCTTTTAATATTGCAAAATAATGGGTAAATATGAATTTGCAGAAGGAAAAACACCTTAAACACATTAATCAATGAAGGAACTGATGAGAAAAAGGATTATAATAAAAAAAATACATACGTGACCTAAAATCCAATTTGACCCAGTTTTTAATAGGTTACTTGAGGATATGTTAACGGGACCATAGGTAAGTTTGGTAAAAATTTAAAACAACCGAGACAGCTGGGATCTCATCTCTAATGGTAGTTTTGGGTTCCTATCATGTTATGCTTCATTGCCATATACATTTTATCCACCGGAAATTTTGTTTTTCTTGGGTTTATTTTATTTTTTTAGCATTAACCTAACCAAAAAACCTAACCTAACCTAACCTAACCTAATAGCCCCCAAATACATTTAGGTTAGGTTAGGTTAGGTTTTTTGGTATATATTAAGCAAACCACCCACCAATTTTCATGATAATTTTGAAATGCATGTTGGAATCCCTATAAACTGTACTTCATTTTTATGTAAGTTTGATAATTTGGAAAAATCGATTAAGGGAGAAAATTAACATTGAAAATGATGTGTAAAAAGTCTCCCATAAACGGCGGCCCGCTATGTTATTGTAATTTGCGGCCTAATTTCGTCTGTTAATTAACTTTCTCCTTAATTGGACCCCCTATGAAGTACAACAGATTATGATGACATAAGTGACGGGTGTTTAGAGGGGGCAGAGCTCCCCCTTCAACATATTACGTGTCCCACAGTAACAACCCAACAACCCAAGAATTTTCACAGATTTTTAAAATTTCATTTAGGATGTAATATAACCTATACTCCATGTTAAAATAAGTGTCAACCCTCGAAAAATTATATTAAGAGAGATACAGAACCTAGAACCTGTAACCTGTAACGATATTTGTCCCCATAGACGGCACACAACACAACACAACTCGGCGGACCTCTTTCTCCCTGCCTTCAGTCTAATTAACACTAGGAATTTACCTAATTTTCTATCCATCCAGCAGGGGTGTGGGGGCGGCAGCCCCCACCCATAATACTAGGTTAGGTTAGGTAAGGTTATTAGGTTAGTCTAATGTTAACCCCATTCTTACTAGGTTAGGTTAGGTAAGGTTGTTAGGTTAGGCTAATGTTAACCCCATTCTTACTAGGTTAGGTTAGGTAAGGTTGTTAGGTTAGGCTAATGTTAACCCCATTCTTACTAGGTTAGGTAAAGTTGTTAGGTTAGGCTAATGTTAACCCCATTCTTACTAGGTTAGGTAAGGTTGTTAGGTTAGGCTAATGTTAACCCCATTCTTACTTCGTTAGATTAGGGTAACGTTAACCTTATGAAAACCCAAACAAAGATTTTATTAGGGTTACTGTGTAATTTTAACATGAACATTAGTAAAATCCGAGCCTTGGCTCGTGTTTTCGAAATGTCGGGTTATATGGGTATGGAAATTTACAAAACCCGAGCCAACATGTTAATAAGGTTACGGTGTTATTTTCATTTTTAAATTAGTTAAATTCGAGCCAAGTTTCGTCAAAACTTGGCTCGGGTTTTCAAAAAGTCGGGTTTTGTGGGTCTGGAAATTGACAAAACCCGAGCCAATATTTTACCAAGGTTACTGTGTTTTTTTCATTTTTAAATTTGTTAAATCCGAGCCAAGTTTCGTCAAAACTTGGCTCGGGTTTTCAAAAAATCAGGTTTTATGGGTCTGGAAATTGAACAAACCCGAGCCAAATTTGGGTTACAAATGTGTATTATCGTGTTCTATAGTGTTCTATACGCTTTTTACCCCTCAATTTCCCTGATCTTCATAGCCCTCCCCACTATCGGGGGGCGTGTCTTTAGATTGATGGATAATGGGTAAATGATTAATTCCCATTCAATTTCATCACTAGATTCGACTAAAACACCAAAAACAATATCAAAATTCCCAAATAAATACCTGAAAAACACGTTGTTGCGTCTCCTGTATATTAACCAAAATGAAAACAAATAGTTATTACTGAAAACAATTACTTAATATTAAATAATTATTTGTTAATGAAAATAATAATAATAAGTACTTAACAAGGATAAACAAAAGCAATTAATTAAATAAATACTCTTATTTAAATGTATTTACATTTAATTAAACAAAAAGGAAGCAAATATAATAGTATCACCAACTCAAAAGTCTCGTCTGCCTGGTAACTCTTAACCCTTAAAAAGCGGCTCACCACATAAGTCGAGTTAAATAAAGCTGGACTATGTGGCGGCGCTCGACATAACTCGAGTGGCAATTTCAGCACGTAATGTTGCTGAGAGAGAGAGACAAGTGGTGGCAGGAGAGTAGCGAGTGTATGACTGCTCCAGACCACCGCGGCGAACCTACTGACACGAATCTCACCTCCCTCCTACCTCTCTCACTCGCTATATACGGAATTGTATCGGGAAAGTGGCTAATTACATGCTTTTTGCACTCGCGTTGCACGGTTATTGCAAGAAAACTAGCTATCATAAAAGGATCGTTATGGTGTCATTCGAAAGCTCTGTTTATGCCCTTTCAGGGATAGATACTAGTTTTACGTTCTGGGTCTTATTTAGGCATGAAAATGATCACGTAAACAGCCCTATTTTGCCTAAAAACACCCCGCTGGGCGGTACATATAAATAAACCGCATAGGCCGCTCGTAAAGGGCTAATCGTATCTTCCCGAGATAATGGATGACTGAGAACATGAGTAGAAGTCTACACGGTCAGAGGTAGGCAGCTTAACACACAACACCACTGAGGGAGTTCCAGAATATGACTGACTATAGAACGTTGATGGTGGAGGAAACCTTGGATATACAGGAGGGTCAGAGACGTAACTCCACCAAATCCTCGACAACGCCCTCTATGATCCAGGATCCACGATTAGATAGGTTGGAGACTTGTGGTATGAAACAGCGGGGATGAAGCGTGGGGTGCCGGAGACGGGAGTCATGAAGCAGTGGTGAAGCAGTGCAGTGTATGAATCCCCCTCACACGAACCAAGTGAAACTTAAATAACTCGTGCAAAGGTCCAGGGCGTAATAATAATAATAATAATAATAATAATAATAATATATATATATATATATATATATATATATATATATATTACTACTATTTTCGCTTACTTTCTTACACACACACACACACACACACACACATATATACTCTACACTGTACATACACACACCGTAAAGCACACATAGTGTGTTCTCTTTGAAATGGACAAGTTAAATCTGGAAACATTTGAAGATGTTTAGTTTTGTAGTTGTCAACTAAATTGAGAGTAGCTTAACCCTTTCACGCACATATGACACAGAGGTTGCCAGATTAGCAATAAGAAATAGAGTTCTCTCACTCTTATAATTACCTCTCCAAAATTAGTTTTCTGCCCACAGCTAACTCAAAGACAACTGCAGAGGTTGAAGTAACTAAACTAAAGGTTTCTAAATACCCCTGATGGTAACAAAGGCTTTAAAGTATCCTTAATAGGCTCAAAATTGCGTCGTATGTCGGAGAGGGTTAACATAGGTGACGACGCTCATATAAAGGTGTTTCACATTTCCGCAGCTCCTTGAAGCTGCGGAAAATATGCTTAGGTAAAATAATGTGTGATAATTATCGTCATAACACTCACACACAGACACAATTGGTAATTGTCAATAATTCCGGTGGACTCGATTGCATCCTGTGACTTTTCCGAAGTTCAGAATGCCAATATCAGTAAATCTGCGAGTGGAAGCGAGGCCAAAACAGACAGCAACACAATAAAACAACACATTTTTAGAACACAGTTGTTGCAAAGGGTGTGTAAGACTTATGACATTTGGAGTTGGTTTTGTTGATTCTATTTTGTCACCCCCTGCCAGAAAGTCCCCCTGAAATATTACCCTGAACAAAGGTTGCACTGCCGGGATAATTAATAAGAGAAGACAACGGGGAAGAGAAAGAACAAGAGAAGGAGAGAGGAATAGAGACAGAGTAAAATAAAGTAAAATAAATGGAAATATATTAGAAATAGGAATATAATAGAAATAGGAATATAAATAAAAACAAATAGATCAAAAAATAGAGAAAAGGAAAGATAAAGTAGAAGAAATAGTGATGGGAGAGTAATAAGAAAAGGAAAGATAAGTGGAAAAGGAGAGAGAGGAAAATGGGAATGGAAACGAGAAAGAGGAACATAAGTGAAAGAGTCAGGAGAAGAGAAAGGACAAACTAAAGGGAAAATAGAAAGGAAAATACATAGAAAAGATAACTGACAGGGAAAGAGAAAGGTCAATAGAACAACATTGTAAGAACGAAAGGAAACACAAAGGTAAGAGCAATTGAAGACAAGACAAAGGAAAAGGAAAAGATAATTGTAAGGGGATATAATGAGAATAGGAATGAGAAAGGAAAACTGAACAAAGATAAGGCAAATACATCGGAAGGAGAAAGTGAGAGAGTTGAATCAGGAAAGAGAAAGGCAGGAGATTTACCAAGATTTATGATAACGACAATGTTATAGGAAGATATGTTTTTAAGAATATGGTGATGATGTTAAGTAGTTAGCAGAAAAATACTACTTATTTAAAATAGATTAGCGTAAATATATATGTAACATTTGCAACTCTGGTCACAGGGTATAATGCTGATGCCCAAGTCTGGGTCGAGTATCCAAACGTAGTTGTAGGTAATCCAATCTTTTATGAAGCATAGTTCTTCTTTCATAGATTCATTGGGGGCTGATCGTTCCTATCTTGAATGAAATTCCTAAAATGTTTTACGACTCGGTATAAAGATTCAGAGATTAAATATATTGGGTATGATTGATTTCTGTATTACATCAGTTGGTGGTAATTAAACTTATTTCAAATAATTTCCTCTTATTACACTGTGATGACTATGTACAGTAGTGGTAATTAATTCTGATCGATTTCGAAGTCTCGAACTAATTAAACGAATCTCCGAAATGCAAATGCTCAGTAATAATTAGTAAGGAGACTCAATTCATCCCAAAACCGCTTCGAATAAGTTTGTATTTGAATTAATGTTCATTACTGTACATTAAATAACATTAGGCAATAACTTCGTAATGCCCACATTGTTTGTGTATTTTTATCATTCAGCATTGTTTTTTATTTACTAACATATGGCAGTAATGTCTGCAGACCACTTGAGGATCGTAATTTGCTTCATCCAAGATGCCTTTGGTCTTTCCTATGTTTAAAAAAACTATTTAATTAACATAAAGTAATTTGAGTTGTAAACGGTGTATAAAGAGAATATTACTTACATTGCTTCACCCTGAAAACTAATTATGTTTATAATTCAATATTCCTGTGTATAACCTAGGAGATTAGGGAGGGGGGGGGCGGGGGGCTGGCATGAAAGGAGAGACCAATGCCAGTGTTCGAATTATAACACATGCTTGGACGACACTGAATATTTTACTTTATATCCTTTAAATAATTAATTATTAAATATTTTGTATTTTGTTATAGAATAAAGTAAACTTATTCGGTACTTAGCACTTGAAGTCTTTAAGCGTTTTTTCAATATACCCTGTATATATACAGTATATATAGAAGAAAGGCTGAGAATAACATTTCACTCTTGGGTTGGAGAGTTGCAAGACAGGTACTAAGTACCATACGTAGAGGAAGTGGTATACACTGGGAAAGCTCTGAGGAACATTAATTATTGTAGTAGCGATAGAATAGCAAGAGAGAGGCAACAATGCAGCGAAGAGATAGAGATTGCCATGAGTTGGTGAGTGGACGGAAGTTAATGATACAAAAGGCTTTCCTTTCTACTTTGTGTGAGAGGATCCTCCCCACACATGTGTACAATACTCAATAGAAGGACGCACTGTTACCCTTAATGCTTCCAAAACCCAATTTCTTAATCTTACTACCCGTTCAGAACTCCCACAGGACTATCCCTTACACTTCAACAATACAAAAATCAATCCTTCATCTTCTCTCAATATACTAGGTGTCTCTTTTTCTTCTGCTCTTACTTTGAAGGACCATATTACCAGTCATGCTAAGGCAGCCTCCCAGAAACTGGGTATGCTCAACTGCCTCAAGGGGTTATTTACCCCTGCACAGCTTCTTGCTCTGTACAGGGGCACAGTGCGTCCTTGTATTGAGTATTGTTCACAAGTGTGGGGAGGATCCTGTCACGCCGCGCTCCTAGACAAAGTAGAAAGGAAAGCCTTTCGTATCATTAACTCCCGTCCACTCACCAACTATCTGCAATATCTCTCTCTTTGTCGCAATGTTGCATTTTTCTCACTATTCAATCGCTACTACAATAAATCAGTGTTCCTTAGAGCTTTCCCAGTGTATACCAACTCCTCTACGTAAGGTACGTAGTACCCGTCTTGCAACACAATCCCACCCCTACTCTGTGCAACTCTCCAACCCAAGACTGAAACGTTATTCTCAGTCTTTCTTCTATTCAACTGCTGAGATCTGGAACTCTCTCCTAGAATCAGTTTTTCCATCTTCATATGACTTAAATTACTTTAAACTCCGTGTGTCCAGGCGTTTTGGCTCGAACGGCCCTTGATTTTGGCCCTGTCACTCTTTCAACTCTGGAGGAGGCACTCGATACAGGCAGTTTTGCTTTTTGTCTCCCTCACTCACATAAAAAAACAAAATTGAGATAGACTTTACCCCTCTGATTCCTAAATGACCTTACACAATTGAGTAAAGTCGTCTAATGGTGAAACGCATCATGATCCTCAAGGAGTTCTTTGAATCAGAAATGCTTGACGCACATACACAGACACACACACATACACACAATGCAACATGCAAACATCAACACGCGATGTTACAGCATACAAATATTAACCCATTCAATATCTGTGACGTTCGTTTAAATAATATTGTGGACATTATTAGGCTATTTTATTAAGCTTAGGAAGGAACTGTGGTAGCTCAAAGGATTACGTGAGAGAGTCTGTAACCTTGTTAGATGTCGCTCCTAAGCTGCATAACATCTTCTAATAGTTGCCAGAATATAATGAAGAAAAGGACATCACCGGTACTATACGAGTTAACACACACATATGTCACTTGAGATCTAGAAAATATTTAATTATTATGTTCTTTCCACCAACCAACTTTACTCCTAAACTCGATTAATGAAATTAACAAACACATGTGGCAGTCCGGGGATTCGAACCCAGGATGCTCACACCGAAAATCAACACACTTATGCATTGCGTCACGAAGACAGTTAAAGAATCCTGCACAAACCTACGATTTATTATGCAGATTCGAGTCCTGATACAAATCTTAGCATGTACATTCATTCCAACTGCACTATCGGAGGCTATTAATAGGTGGATGGAAAGAGTAATTAATGGGGCGCTTAACCCTAGGGAAGGCCTCGCTATAAACTACTCCTGAACCAGAATTCATTATTATGTTCTCTCCACCAACCAACTTTACTCCTAAACTTGATTAATGAAATTAACAAACACATTTGGCAGTCCGGGGATTCGAACCCAGACTGCTCACACCGAAAATCAACACACTTATGCATTACGCCACGAAAACAGTTAAAGATGCTGCACAACCCTACGATTTATTATGCAGTTTCGAATCCTTGTTACGATCGGGGCTACGAATAAAACAAGGGCACTTAATGATTGGACTAGTAATAGGGCACTATGCAACAACGGTACGCTAGATCCAAACCCTCAAACTTATATGCCGGCGAACAAAAACACCTATACCCTCCAGATTTAATCTGCGATAATGGGGTATCCTTAACTGGGCATAAATGTACTCTACTTCAGGTTTACCCACACTGGTATAGCCTGATAACAAACAAGATGCAAGTTACGTTAAAATGCATAAAAAGGAATCTATGGAAAGATCAATTAAATCACTGCAAGATTTAATACAATAAAAAGATGCTTCAATACAGTTACTCTAAACAACAATAAACTCTTCGCTCCTATCTGAAAGAAAGTGAAGTATAGTCCTACAGCATAGACCTGGAAACTTCTGAAGAAAGTCTGATGCTCATAAGATGCTCGTATCTTAAATTATATAAAGGCAGGAGGCAGGACACCACACGTGTAGACTGAATACACTAAAAGATAGGACATATAATGTTAACTGACACGAGAATACTATAAATGCGCAACGGTAGTAATGCTCAACACTAAAAGAAGTACTTCCTCATCAACGAAACAGTCTGCTATGGTTGTGCGGCTCAGCAACAACCTAGACTAATAAATGCTGTGAATAATAATGCGTACATATCAAAGAGCTTATATTAAATACTAACAAGTGTCTACTCAATTAATAATGTCTAGCTGGAATACTCTAGGTAAGGAACTGGGGTTGAGCAAGACAAGCTCGTAGCCTAGCGATGTCCCTGGCGAGCGCTAGTGGCTAACGAGAGGCAATTCTGCCAACGCTGGTAGACGTCACACCCCGACCAAGATATGGGACGCTCAACATTAGGCGAGCACCATATCTGACAAGGCAGAATGCCGACAAGACCCGCCACACCTAGCCACTCCACCAGAAATGAAATGCAAAGCTCAATCTTAAATAAAACAACATATTAGCATAAAGAAAATCTTATAACCCCTCCCAAACACAATAGTATAATTTTAGCCTGCTATGCTCCCTGAGCGAGCTTCACAGAGCCCAGCCTACTAAGTGAAAGACAGGTTCAACTAAAAAAGAAAGAGTTTTTATGTGATTTTGTTTTTATTTAATTTTAATGTTGTTTTTGACGGCTGCTCTACAGGGGCAAGACTGATTTTTCTCCACTCAAACCCACACACCTGTGGTGATCTACGCCGGATCCTCCACCCTCGACAAACAGTCTGCAATCACATTCTCACAACCGGCAATATGGCGAATGTCTAGATTGTATTCTTGCAACATGAGTGACCAACGTGTCAGCCTCATATTCCGGTTGTGGAATTGGTTCAGAAATTTAAGAGGGTGGTGGTCGGTGTAAATCACCACGACTGGCCCGTAGGCAGGAACATATACTTCAAAGTGCCTGACCGCCAACACACTATTGCCAGCAGTTCTTTCTCACACAGAGTAGTTTTTCTGAGCGGATTTAAACTTCTTGGAAAAGAAACTGACTGGATGCTCCAAACCTTCCTCGTCTGTTTGCATTAAGACGGCACCAGCCCCTACACCGCTGGCATCTGTTGCCAGCTGGAATGGTCTTTCAAAGTCAGGGGCCCTGAGGATTGGGTGAGTGCATAGTAGGTGCTTGACCAGCGAAAAAGCCCTTTCACACTCAGGTGCCCACTTGAACTTTTTCTCTTTTGCTAGTAAATCTGTCAAAGGAGCTAACACAGTAGAATAACCCCGAATGAAGCGGCGATAGTAACCGATCATGCCCAAAAATCTCATGATCTGCCGCTTAGTGGACGGCCTGGGGAACTGGTTAATAGCCTGTATCTTGTTATGGGGGGGGGGGGGAGGGGGGGGCATACCTGGCCTAACCCGACCACAAACCCAAGATACTGCACAGTTGCCCGGACAAAGTCGCACTTGCCCAGATTGACCACCAAGCTGGCCTCACTGAGCTTCCGAAACAAGGTTTCTATGCGCTCACAGTGACTCTCAAAGTTGTCATCGTATATTATAACGTCATCTAGGTAGACAGTGCAGTTAGGGATGTCAGCTACTAACTCATTCATAAGACTCTGGAAGGTTGCTGGGGCATTTTTAAGGCCATACGGCATCACATTGCAACGGTAGGTGTTCCCATCAACCACAAACCCGCATACCCCCTTCGCCCGCTCAGACAAGGGCACCTGCCAGTAGCCTTTCACTAGGTCTACCTTAGTTAGAAACTGTGCCTTACCAATCTTGTCTACACTATCGTCAACACGGGGAAGGGGATAAGCATTGGTGGGAGTCAACTCGTTCAATCTCCGAAAGTCAATGCAGAAGCGAACCTTCCCGTCAGGCTTGGGCTGCAGAGTGACAGGAGATGTCCACCTAACTGCCCCATTCTCAATCAGCCCCCGTTCTAACATATACTCTAACTCCGCTCTGAGGGCTGGGAGTTTAATGGGTGGAATTCTGTAGGGTACTGATTTAAAGGGGGGGTGATCTCCCACGTCCACGTCATGCACCACTCAAGTTGTGAGGCCTGGGTCCTCTGCAAACACAGTGGGGTATGAAGCAAACAGGCGCTGCACGGCTACACGCTGTTGCTCAGGCAGGTGCACTAGAGCATCGTCAGCCACCTGTCTGGAGTTCCCAGCCCACTGGTCAGCAGAGACATGACACTCCCAGTTATCTTCCACCTGAGCTTCACTGTCCCTCACTCCTTCTCCTCCATGACCGCTGCAGGTCAACACAGGAACAGCGAGAGGCTCAGGGGGTCGCCTCACAAACTCTTTCACCAGATTCACATGGCACAGCTGGTTCTTTTTACGCCTATCTGGAGTAGCCACAAGATAGTCTAGGTCAGATATTTGTTACCACCTTATAAGGACCAGCGTACTTGGCAGACAACGGATGACCTGGGAGAGGTAACAGAATCAACACCTCTTGCCCCACCTTAAACTCCCGGAGTTTCGTCTTCTCATCGTACCTGTCCTTCATAAGTGCTTGCGACCCTACCAAATTCCTACCTGCCAACTCAAGGCTTCTCAGCATTCTCTCTCTGCTCTCGAGGACATACTTTAACATGGAACATGGTTTTGCTGTGCCCTCCCAGATTTCTCTAACCATGTTGAGGGGGCCTCTGACCTGATGTCCAAAAACTAACTCATTGAGACTGAACCCTAGGCTTTCACCAGGTACCTCTCGAGCAGCGAATAATACATAGGGCAACCCAAGATCCCAATCCTTGCCATTTTCAACACAGTAACAACGCAACATGCTCTTCAGAGTCGAGTGCCACCTCTCCAACACCCCTTGGCTCTCTGGGTGATAGGCTGAAGAGACAACTGTACTGATACCGTGCTGCTGCATGGTCTGTTTGAAAAGGTTAGAAGTAAAGTTGGACCCTTGGTCTGACTGCAATTCCTGCGGGTACCCGTACCTAGAACAGCAAAATAGCAAGTTACGAACAACAGTCTTAGCAGTACCATTTCGCATGGGGTATGCATCCGGATAACGAGTGGCAACATCCATGATTGTGAGGGGGTACTTGTTGCCTGCACTAGTAGGGGGTAGAGGGCCAACCATGTCGATTATAACCTTACTGAATGGTGGCGCGATAACAGGAATAGGGTGTAACGGAGCCTTGGGAATACACTGGTTTGGTTTACCTACTGTCTGGCAGGTACTGCACATTGCCACCCACGACGCCACATGTGCCTTCATACCTGGCCACCAAAACAATTTCGCCAATGCTGCTACCATCTTACGTACACCCAAATGCCCTGCCAACGGTACATCATGCGCCAATCTCAGTAGGCTATCACGGCACACACTAGGCACTACCAACTGGTCAACCACTCTCGAACCACCCTCCCAACTCCGTCTGGGATCTAGAAAACGCCTGTACAAAATACCCCCCACACGAAAGAAGTCCCCCGGCTTTGCATCCCCGTCCTCCTCAAGTTCGATTGCACCGTTACTACACTTCTGAAGCTCAGGATCACCTAGCTGCAGCCGACAGATATCCGAAGGAGCCAATTTATCGAGATGCTCCCGGAGCAACTTATGGCCTCCCCCGGTACTGGACTGTTCGATCCTATCTTGCTTTTGTGAGTAACGGTGCTGTCTCGGAGTTTTCACATGCCCTTCCTCCTCAACAAGTGTGACAGGTTCTGGGGCCACTCCGAACCTTAACATTGGTGCTAATACTGAGTCGCCAAGAAGAGCCGCTGGATCAAAACTCTCAAAACTTTTCCCAACTTTAGCCTTCTCCTTTCAACCGTTCCTCCGCTGGTCTAGAGACTGAGGAATAGGCTGTGACACTTTAGATGCACGAGAACGGATGACAACACACGCCATCTGCTGTAATTGACACCTCTCGACCAACTCCTGCCCCTCCCTACTCACGTCGGCCGCCCTCTCAGCAACGACTAAGGGTGGAACCTCAGAAGTATGCACCGCAAAGTCGTTGCCGAGAAGAAGGTCGACGCCCTCTACTGGCAGTTTCTCCACGATTCCAACATCCATCTCTCGTGTCACACCTTCAACCTACCTCCAGCTCCACTCGAACCAACGGGTATGACCGTGTAGCATTAATACCCTTTTTTTAAAGAGACAATGAATGGAGGAAGGAAAAACACAGATAAAACAAAAAGGTCCATGTGCCTAAAGGCATCCTCCATTCATAAAATTTTTGTAACAACTGGATTTAAACATTTGTAGATTGTAAGTTTGTGGAAAGCAATTCGAGGGAAGTGAATTCCAAAGAGTAGTAGCTCTGGGGATAAATTAATTCTGATAAGCAGAAGTTCTGCATTGTGGAGGAGAAAGTGTAAATTCATGGGCGCTCTCAGCTGCCCTAGTTCTACGGGGAAAGATGTGAAGAGGTGGCACAATTGAAGCAAGTTCCTCGGAACAATTGCTGTGAAAATATCTGTAGAATAATGCAAGGGATGCAACGTTTCTTCGTATGGATAATGTAGGAAGGTCCTGTGCGATTGCAGGGTTATTGATTAATCTAATAGCTTTATTTTGAATTTTGTCCAACTGCCTCAATGCAACCACTCCACTTCCAACCCACAGAGGTGAACAGTAATCCATCTGAGAACGCACATGACTTTTATATATTACGGCCAACTGCTCGTCAGTGAAGAATTCTCGAACTCTGTACAGGAGTCCCAATTTTTTTAGAGGCATTCTTAGCAATGCTTCTAACATAATGTGTCCAGCTCAAGTTAGTAGTTAATGTTACACCGAGAATGTCAATACTAGGGGAAGTGGGAATAGTTACATCATTAAAAAATATATGGGAGTCAGTGAGATTCTGTCGGTTAGAAAATTGAATGTACTTGGTTATCTGTGCATTAAAGGAAACTAGATTCTTTTGTCCCCATCCATTAATTCTAGAAAGGTCCTGGTTCAGAGAATCCCAGTGTTTATTTTTGAATTTATAAGATCGGGTTGGGTGACAGAATTGGTAAATGTGAAGGAACTGTGGAGTGTTGAGTCATCTGCGTAGGAATGTATTGGATTATGAGTGGTAGATATGAGATCATTGATATGAATGAGGAACAGAATTGGGGCCAAAACTGATCCCTGGGGAACACCAGCATGAATTGAAATAATAAAGGCCATCTACCATTACACGTATTTTTCTGTTATGAAGATAAGAAGAAATTAGTGCACCACAACCACCCTGCACCACAACTACCCATGCCGCGTTTATAGGTTTGCCTGTAAAGTTTTTCATCAGAGTCTGGGATGCACCTGTATCACGCAACAACTCCAACCCATGCTTGCAACCAGCCCAACTCACGCAGCCACTCCCTCTATGGTCGCAAAAAGCATCGCGGACAGGTTTCGAGCCTTTCGGACACTCCTTCACTGGCTGTGCCCCCGCATCTGACATATGACCCCGGGTAAATGCAGAAGACCTCAGAGATACCCCAACGTTGCTAGCCAAAGATACAACTGCTGTAGATTGGTTACTAGGGCAGGAACGTGCAAAATGCCCCTTTTTATGACACTTAAAACACTCTACTTCACCCTTGGACTTCCCCTGAGGTGGGGAAGGGCCCTGACCTATCTTAAACGGGACGGTTTTAGGTTTGTGATTAAAATTGGTATCATTGCTCTTGCTTTTGTTATTAAATGTGGTATCACTGACTCGGGGGGGGTGGAGTGTTGCGCCCCTTGTTAACTGCATCGGTCCGTTGTGCAGACCCGCACCCACGGATCAGTGATAATCTCAGGTCAGCCATCTCAGCTGCCTCTTGTAGAGTTTTAGGACGTTTCTCTTTGAGGTTCAAAGTCAGGTCGCTGCCTGTGCATTTGAAAAATTGCTCTAGAAGGACTAACTGCTCAAGCTCTCCGAACGTCATAGCCTTCTCTGACCTCAGCCAATTTCTCAAAGCATCAGACAGTTCCCGGGCATGTTCTAGAAAAGTGCACTCACGACCCTTCGTAACACCCCGAAACTTCAACCTATATGTCTCTGATTGTAACTCGAACGCCCGCAGAACAGCTTCCTTCAATACCTCATAATCGATGCAAGACTCCAAGGGCAACGCATCATATGCCTTGAGTCCTTTGCCAACCAACCTAGAGGAAACAAGGGCTGCCCACTTAACCTCGGGCCATTGGTGCTCCCGGCACTTCTTCTCAAAACGCAGGAAAAACTCGGTGACACCCGACTCGTCAAATGCAGGGACTAACTTAAGAAGGTGCGATAAAGACTGATCAAGACCTCGATTCCCAGAACCGAGACGCTGCCCTGTCGACTCCACCCGAGACTTCTCAAGATCTCTGTATGCACATTACTTCGTAGCCTCAACCTGAAGCTCAGCCTCACGTATGGCCTTTCTCTCTTCAGCCTGAATCCTAAGCTCAGATTCCCGCTGCTGCTGCTGAAGCTTAGCCATCTCAAGCTGGAAGATCATATCTGGAGTCAAACCTTGAGGAGGAGGAGATGCAACAATTGGAGACCCACCCAGTGATCCACCCACTGGCAAACCACGCTGCCAGTGACTATCGGCCTGCGGGAACGTCCTCGGCTCCGGAGCCTGAGGGGGCGCCATGGTAGGAATCGAGTGGAATGGGGGCTGGGCCGAAGGTGCCCCAGCTCCCGCTCCCGCTCCACCCGAAGCCCCATGCACCCCACCGAGCACCCAGGCCACCAGGTCACTTCTCGTCATGCTGCTAGTGCCATCATGCCCCATGACCATGGCCAAACACTGGAGACCATACCGATCAATCCCCGACACCCGGTCAACAGTAATAGGCATCTCCAGAAACTTCCTTGCATCCTCCTCACTAGTTACTACTCTAATGCCTTCTAACAAACCCAGCTTCTGCACCTCAGAGTCTGCTTCCCGTACTGTGTCCTCACTGTGCATTGATCCGTCGTTCGACATAGTGTCCACCGAAAATTCTCAACGTTTATAAAAAAAAGGAGTACCTAAACTCTCATGTAGCACTATTCACTCAAAAAATGCTCGAAGACAACTCAAGTGCTATACTACGTTGCCAAAAAAAAATTCAACGTGTCCAAAATATTCCTCAAAAAACAAATGTCCAAAAATCCTGCAATTATTTCTTAGTTCATTTGGTATGACGACTAAGATAAGATACTAGGCAAGGTCGCCATTTGTTACGACCCGGGCTACGAATAAAACAAGGGCACTTAATGATTGGACTAGTAATAGGGCACTATTCAACAACGGTACGCTAGATCCAAACCCTCGAACTTGTATGCCGGCGAACAAAAACACCTATACCCTCCAGAGATAATCTGCGATAACGGGGTATCCTTAACTGGGCATAAATGTACTCACTTCAGGCTAACCCACACTGGTATAGCCTGATAACAAACAAGATGCAAGTTACGTTAAAATGCATAAAAAAGGAATCTATGGAAAGATCAATTAAATCACTGCAAGATTTAATACAATAAAAAGATGCTTCAATACAGTTACTCTAAACAACAATAAACTTTTCGCTCCTATCTGAAAGAAAGTGAAGTATAGTCCTACAGCATAGACCTGGAAACTTCTGAAGAAAGTCTGAAGCTCATTAGATGCTCGTATCTTAAATTATATAAAGGCAGGAGGCAGGACACCACACGTGTAGACTGAATACACTAAAAGATAGGACATATAATGTTAACTGACACGAGAATACTATAAATGCGCAACGGTAGTAATGCTCGACACTAAAAGAAGTACTTCCTCATCAACGAAACAGTCTGCTATGGTTGTGCGGCTCAGCAACAACCTAGACTAATAAATGCTGTGAATAATAATGCGTACATATCAAAGAGCTTATATTAAATACTAACAAGTGTCTACTCAATTAATAATGTCTAGCTGGGATACTCTAGGTAAGGAATTGGGGTTGAGCAAGGCAGGCTCGTAGCCTAGCGATGTCCCTGGCGAGCTCTAGTGGCTAACGAGAGGCGATTCTGCCAACGCTGGTACACGTCACATCCTGCATACCAATCTTAGCATGTACCATCAGAGTAAGCTATGGGCATGGCAGAAAACGCTCAGTCTCACTATGATAGACCAGCCCATCACTAGGGAGGAGGGTGTAAGGAGGTTGTAAGAAGAAGGGAGGAGGGTGTTAGGAGGTTGTAAGAAAAAGGGAGGAAGAGGGGAGGAGGGTGTAAGGAGGTTGTAAGAGGGGAGGAGGGTGTAAGGAGGTTGTAAGAAAGAAGAGAGCAAGATGGGAGGATAGAGGAAGGTGTAAGGAGGTTGGAAGACAGAAGATGGGAAGGATGTGGAAGATAAGATTGTTACTAAATAATGATAAACATACAAGGGGAAATGTGGGAGAAGACGGAGTGCATTAAAGGTGAGGTTATATTTAGTTATCTAATTCTTAATTTTTAGTGTCCTCCCTAGGCCTCCTTCTATCTTGAAAACATAAATTTGTACATTTTATGATACAAAAACGTTCCGGCCGAAGGCTGGTTCCTACTATATGTTTGTTGCCGAGAGATAACAAGCCTAAATATAGTAGGCCTGGGACATTTTCTAATTACAAATGTAGAAATATATCTCGAAGAGGGATCTTAGGGGTGTTTTTTTAAGATTGATAGTGGTCTAGGGAGTAACCTAAGAGTTAATATGCATGACATATTAAAGTGAAATACAATACATTACTATATTCACCCTCCCACCTTGAAACACACCTGTATCTTTATGTTACCACTTAATAATAATTATCTATATTCCATTTATTATAAGCAGCCCAGATATCCCGACCCCAACCTCTCATAACTCAAACATGAGTTGAGTAATTGAGCTGTTATTTTTATTATCTGAGAAGGGTCAATCAGGGAACCGGTTTGGAGCTTTACAGCCCATTAACTCTAGCCTTTTTTGAGTTACAGAGGTTAGGGGTCACGATTTCTGGCCTATCTATAATGAATGCACTATATTCTGTCATACATTATTTATCCATTTACCAAGTTAAACATTATGCCACATTAGAGTTGTGGTTCCTGTGACTCACACAAATAGCTTTTCAGTGGCTACAATTTACCCCTCCAGGATCATGACGCGTGTTTACAGTTTATTCTGGTTATCAGTAGACGATTATATACAGCTTAAGAATCGTCTGTGGGAATTAAAAGGGTGCCAACTGTCTCTATAAGCCCTATCACTTCTATATACCCTTTCTAATATAAATAAAATCGTCTAGTGATAGCCAGAATATACTGCTAAAACCCGTCATTATCCTCAAGGGGTTAACCTTTTTTGTACGATGGTGTTTTTAACATTGTATTATGGATAACACGAGAACATTATATTCAGCTCAACGCTGACCTCTAAAATAAAAGGGACAATAACGATCATGCTCAGCTGTTCACTCACTATAGGTTCTTCTATAGAACGAACATAACACTTGTTGGTTTTATGTCGGTGTAATGTGAATTATGGTTCTATATGATGTACATGGACACATGGAAGGAGGATAGGAGGACACATTCATACACACATAACCCAACTCACACGCACGCACACACCACAACACACATCAACACACTTATGCAATAACATTCCAAAGGATTTTACCAGATGATCTTAAATGGCCTCGTTTAGGCTTGAGAGGGATTTTAGATGGCCTGGATGGATCCTTTGTCTGTTCGTAATCATGAATTACAAGAATCCAACAACATGTTCTCCTTCCTGTTGATTCTTACTGATCTGAAATCCATAAATGATTGCCGGAATCAAGGCAAACGTTCAATCGTTCTGCAAGAGTTAATGGAGATGCTGCAATACCGTCCTCTCCACTCTTTACCATCTTACCATCTTGGTTGAAGCAAGTTTGGCTAAACTTAAGTGGGATCACAGGGCCTGTACAAACATCACCACACACACGCACACAACATCACACATAAATCAAAACATACACAAACTCACACTCACACGTGTACACACACATATCAACACAAACACGCATAACACACATGAGTTTACACATTCAACATACGCATATCAACACACACACACAAACACATGCATATACATACATACATCAACACACATACACTCGCAAAACACGCAAAAAACACAGAAGGCTACACAATAAATAATATACATATCAACACATAGATACATCAATACACATACACTCACATAGGCACATCAACACACACACACACACACACACTTCTTCCCTCCTATCTCCTTCATTTATATCTGTCTTATATTGACCGTTACTTTATTTTACTGGTGTAGCTCCTTTGCTCTTTTCCTTGTGTTTTACTGTTCTGCTCGTTTTATTAGTTTACTTTTCGTACACCACTGTTTGTCTTTTACCTTTCTCCATGACCTTACTTTACCTCAGCTTTACTTCTCTTATACCTTGCCTCAACCTCTGTCATTTACACTTTATTGGTCATGTTCTTGTTTTATCATCAACATTCCCTACCCCATCTCATCTTCTTCCCTCGCCAAGGAACGACGTCATTAAGTTTTGCTCGCTGTGCTCTGCTGGAACTTGTATTAACCCCTTATTTTTTTATCGTGACGCATTTTTCCCATATATTTTGGTTAGTATTAGCTAATATTATTCAGCTTAGAAAGAGTTTGTTAGTGTGGTAAACTATCAATGGAAGTTAAATATTTCTAATCTATAATGATTCAAATAAAATCAATCTAAATTAAAATTACTCCATATCTAAATTTAATTCAATCTGAAACAAGCTAATTTATATCCAAAGGTCTCACATAATAAATTATATATAGGGTAAGGTTATAAGGGTTAATATTAGCCAGGAATTAACTCGCCAATAGTTCCACGTGGCAACGAAACAAAGGAGAACGTTTTACCCAAGATGGCGGACAATGGGGAGGCAAGACATCGGCCCTGAGGCTCGAGTCAAGTGAAAGAAAGAACAAATGATTACATGGGAATGGACATGAATACTATGCTTATCTGTCAGTCAGTCATCGCGTCGGTGAGAGCGTCGTGATGGTGTAGCTGTGTGTATTGTGGTCAGTGTATTGTGATTAGAGGCACAAAAGCTCGATCAACTGAAGGCGGAAAATAGATGTTAACTGGTTGGTGTTAGTGGAGGCTCTGAGCTGTCTTCCTAAGAGGCACACCTTGCTGCCTTGCCAAACGCCAGGAGCCCAAATTATCGTACCGCATCTAGGTTGCTCTATACGATAAATTATATTAATATATATAATAAATTCATATATACTACATAAGACCATGTCAATATTGCTTAACCCAGCAAGTGCAGCAAGACTTATATAAGGCCTACAGGTGGCCTGTAGGACTAAAAAAAAAACATTTAAACCAGCCCAGTATCAATTTTTTATTTTTATTTTTGTTTGCCCCTTGGCCAAGGCAAATATCACTCCTCCACATCCCCTCCTTCCCCCCTTCCCCTGCCGCCGCCCCCCCCCCCCCCCCCCCCCTTCAATTATCACCTATTCTCCCTGATATTCCCTTATTCTTAGGTATATTTTCGTGCTAACATTAGCAAGTTGCTAGCAGGGCGTGGTCATTTGTGTTACCAAGCGTGGGAAAGAGCGAGAGAGAGAGTATCGCGCGACAGTGTCTCTCCAGACGTGGGGAGAGGTGGAGGAGTGGGAGGCTGGATCACACTCGATGATTACAACTCCCGGCCTCTGTTGCCGATTTTGACCAGCCAAACGCTGTTTCCACTTGTTTTATTGATGTAACAGGTTAATATCTTCATAATCACTGTAAAATAGGTGCATATAGATAAGTATTAATGATATTTATGGTACGATGACGATTTGAGTGAAGAAACAGCCTAAATACCTCCGCACAGGGAGGGGTCTCTACCCCCCTGCGCACTTCTTAGGTTAATAACATATTAGGCCTTTACAATCTTAACCCCTTCAGACACATATGATGCAGAGGTTGCCAGATTAGCAATAAGAAATAGAGTTCTCTCACTCTTATAATTACCTCTCCAAAATTAGTGTTCTGCCCACAGCTAACTCAAAGACAACTGCAGAGGTTGAAATAACTAAACTAAAGGTTTCTAAATACCCCTCATGGTAATAAAGGCTTTAAAGTATCCCTAATAGGCTCAAAATTGCGTCATATGTCGGAGAGGGTTAACTTACTTACAATCTTATAATATACGATCTACTCGTCCTACGCCGTGCAGCGGGAACGACCGTGACGTCACAGAGACATACGGGATCACAAAAGAGTCATAGCCTATCGTATTTACACGATAGTTGGTGTTAAAGGGACACTAAAGTACCTTTGATTAATAGAGTTTTGTGGAATCGAATAATGTTAATATAAATGAGATGGGAAATACATAATCCATGCAAAATGGGTTTGTGATGTAAGGTGGGTGAAATTAGAATAACTCTAGGAACCTTCTCAATAATATACATTACATCGAGTTGGGTTTTTGTCAGAAACTCGGTGATGAATTTTGCCAAAGGTAGACCACTTACGCTTCTCACCGACAATCACTAATAAAAATATGCCATTACCATACACACATATGTACATATATTGGTTTATTTAATCATTATTATTTTAAGTATTATATCCTACGGAATATCTTTTATATTTTAGTAATATTGTGGTAACAATTGTTATTAGCTATATTAATTCTGAAAGCTTCAGATGTAGTAACGTCTGTCATTATATAGTAGATAATTGGCACTCCTATTTGTCTGTATTAAAGCAGATATGTTAAACGAAACATACCCTTAATAAATGTGTGGGCGAAAAGCGAGTAAAGGGGAAACAAACACAACTACATGACGGAGCGAAGATTGAAGGAAGACAGAAAAGGACATAAGAATAATTATTTATGGAGGGAGAGAGAAAGAGAGAGAGAGAGAGAGAGATGTGTGTGTGTGTATATACTAGTAATCAGGAGTTTCACGGAAAGTATTTTGTAGCAATTGTTTTTGTCGGCTTATTCGCATAACATACGGTGTTATGAAGAAATGGCAAAGAAGAGAACATTAAAGTGCATTTACAGTTTAGCCACCAAATATGCAGTATAAAATTTATATTAACCTTAAACTTTACAAACATATAACAAAGGACTGGAGTTCTCGCAGAGAGGCTCCAGTCCATACGTTTTGTCTTGACTTAAAGTGTGCTGGCTTAATAATCCAAGAGAGTTGATAGCCTCTGAAGTCCTATTTTAACTAACTAACAAAACGTAGGGACTGGAGTTCTCGAAAAGGGGCTCCAGTCCTGACGCTGTTTTTTACTTAGTGTGCTGGTTTAATATTCCTCATTACATGGGTTGATACCCTCTGAAATCCTATTTCAACTAACTAATCGTATAACTATTCAAAACACATATTCCTTCACAAACAGTAACACATATCTCGTTTGCGAACATTGGCCATGAATATTCGTGTTGAGCCTGTTAAGCAGTAGACCACGTCAAATCACACACACACACACATCTACACACCCAACATTGCAACAGTATATCATCTCACTGTCTGACCTCTTAACGTTCCTGGGTTCAGGGTAGGAAGGAGGCTGCTCTCTCCATGTTTCACGTTGCATTGTGTGATCTTGCCACGGGTAACATAGGCTATTATAGTTAGTCCTGCACGTTGTGTGTGTTTATGTGGGCATTTCTTTTACCATATTTGGAAAATGCTATTATGGATATTGACGAAACCTAGTCGGGGGGGTTTTAGTGTGTACTGTTATACATACCTTTCACATTTGGTTAATATTAGATTAATACCCAATCCTGAATTAATATAATCACCATATGAGGAGGACCACTTTATCAATAAAATTTCGTATATAGCTTCATCAGGCCAAGGAACAGAGATTGTCCTGATGTAGCGTCACCTTGTCAACTCATTCATGTGGTGTTTATAATCAATCTGTCATTTTATGTGTATATTTGTATCAATACCCAATCCTTCCCATTCCCCATTGCAATCCCCACAATCGTATACACAAAAATGCAGACTCATGCCAGAAAACTACATGCCTTTTTCATATGTGCTTAATAATTGTAAATAATATTAAGCTAAAATGTGTCTTAACCCTCAGAGCACCAGCTGATTTTATAAAAGAAGTACACTCAGGGACCAGGCGAAAATCGATTTTTGTTTCCCCTAAAACACCTTATATAGCCAAGAAATTAAGGAAAACAAAAAACTCACCTAGGTAATTTGGGGGTCCTAGGGGGGGGGCCGGCACCATCGCAGTGTGCCGGCCGCCTCTTCAAACCTCCTGCGCCTGCAGACGACAGCTGGGCGAAGCAGCGTGGCTGATGTACGATGCCTCCTGTTTTCGAGTGACACTTATTTACACCACCCGATCATCATGTGTGCCTTCATAGTTCATCAATTAGCAATATGTATCACATAATGTCATTGTAAGTGAAGTTACAGTATGATAAGTGCATATACTCAAGATTTATAAATGCAGACGAGTGGCAAGGGTCAAGCGTGTCCTGGTTACCATGGCGACGGGCGGCCATCTTTGTCTGGCGCATCCTGGTTACCATGGAGACGGGCGGCCATCTTTGCCTGGGACCATGCACGAACACACGGCCAGCTGACTGACACCGCTCCCTTCTACTTCCATTAGCATTCTCTGCCTCTCTCCCACACTTTTTTTATTGGTTTGATACTTTATCGTATATGGGGTACTCTTCTCTCATCTTCTCCATCTCTACCATTGATGGGTGATACTCCTCCCCTGAATCTTCATCACATGATTCATTGTCACTATCATCGTCATTACTCTCCTCCAGCATTACAAGTGCTTGTTGAACACTAACACATCTGGACTTGGGGGGTTGCGAGCTACTGCTATCATTCCGCCACATCATGAAGTAGTTCCCATAAAAATTTGAACCCTCTAGGTGCAATACATCAGCAGTAAATATGGGCAAAAGTCTGGACGCAGGTGCTGCGTCGCTGGGACTGTGCATTACATACTTAGACGACGTATCACGTGTGTCGCTGGGGTTCAGTGGGTTAATATCAGCTTATTAACCTGACGTGCACAGGACTTAGTTCATCCAACGAGGCATTGTTCTACCGAAAAAATTAACACCTTTAATTAGAAGGTGGGTCTTGGGGGTATGTTTTAAAGCTTAATGAAATTATATGCAGGACAAAATTAATAAATAAATTAATTATTAAGTACACAAATCAGTAGATAAATAAACACATACAAATTTCCCCTTAACATAATCTGGGAAGGTGTGGAGTTAGCCAGAGGATATATAAATTGATCACGAATTAGCATAGTGTATTATGGGTACTAAATATATGTCGTCATTGTGAGTACAGGTGTGAGTGTAAGCTTAGTCTTACCCCCAGGTAATATCTCAATGAGATATTATCTCTCCGTTCAGAAGGTACGGGATATTAAGGCATTAATTTGTATACAATTGTTTACACTTTCAAGATACGATGACGCATTTCTGTGCTATATCATGGTTATTTCAGATGCCTTTATGCAGGCTAAACAGTCAGAGGGTTGATTGAGCCAGTACTTGCCATTTTAACTCCCACAGATTCTTCCTAAGTGGTGTATTATCGTCTAATGATAGCCAGCATATACTGCTAAAATATGTCGTAATCTTGAAGAAGTAGTTTTGGTTATAATGCTTTCACTGTATAGCTCCTTTCTTATTCGCATCTGATTAGTATTACCTTACTCGATTATAATTATCTTAGTAAGGATCTGTGGAGACATAGGATTGCGTTTTTACCCCATTAATTGACTCATCGTAAGCTTCACAATACCGTCTAATGCCAAAGAGAATACAATTGACATCAGGTCAGGATAGAGGCTGCCGTTCAAAATGGAAAATGTATCATATTATATTATGTTAACCTCCTTCTTCTGTATAATGTTTAATTCGTGTTTAATTGTGTCATTAGAAGGGTCATGTCTTAATGTTTCCTGGTTATCATTACTCATTTTGTTCATCTTGGAAAAAACCTGTGGGAATTAGAATGATGACGTTCTCAATTACATGATGTCAATTATTTCCCTTTCGTTCTGGCTAGCAATAGACGATTTGTTTTAGCTAAGATAAGAATGGTGTGCGTTGGAAAGATAACTGATATACTGTACATATTACCCCAGTCCACAATAGAGGGCCTTCTAAAGCAGAGACTGATGGTTCGATAGTTACTAGAATATTATCGTATATTGAAAGTGTTTATGAATTGTTATAGGTCCTTTCTTAGCCATGTCAAATCGACTGAGTAGGACATTACTTGGTATTAACGATCTCAATATCATAATTTATTGGTAAAGTATAGTTTTGGCTTCGTAACATTTGTAGTAATATGCGATCTAAATATTAAGTTAAGGCATGGTTGTGTTTACAATATACGACGACACATTGAATAACGTGCAACTAGTTTCTCAAGTATATACGTTATATTAACAAGTAAAAGCATGTAACTGATATTGAAGGTATTTCCACCAAAATTATTCTGCCCCAAAACGGCGAGTGAAAATGTGGGGATTATATGGAGAAATAAAATAGGTCAGAAGAAAAGATCCAGTTCAGCACACTGTAGTATATATATATATATATATATATATATATATATATATATATATATATATACAGTATATATATATATATATATATATATATATATATATATATATATATATATATACCGGTATATATATAATATATATATATATATATATATATTTATATATATATATATATATACAGGGTGTTCCAGAAATATGTGCCGAAAATCAACATCATCTACATCCATACCACCATCAGAAAGTACAAGTTTTAACTAATGTGGACTATCTTCCACGGATGCAGTTTTGCCAGTGGCTGTTAAGGAGGCATGCTGAAAACCGTCAATTTCCAGCACTTGTGCTATTTACTAATGAGGCAACATTCGGGAGATGCGGCACCATTAATTTACATAACCGGCATACTTGGTCTGGTGTCAACCCACATGTAATGGTTCGACGAGCTCATCAGGTACGATTTACAATCAATGTATGGGCAGGCATCTGACTATCTGATTGGTCCATACCTTCTACCCCAGAGGCTGAATGGTGCAACATACAGACGGTTTCCTGAGGACACACTACCACTGCTGCTGGAGGATGTGCCCATTGGAATACGGAGAAGGATGTGGTTTCAGCATGATAGTGCTCCGGCCCATTATTGCCATATTGCAAGGGATTATTTAAATGATGTGTTCCCTGGACGATGGATTGGGCCAAGCGGCTCAGTGTCATGGCCACCCCGGTCTCCTGACATCACTCCCCTGGACTTCTACTTGTGGGGACACATTAAAGGCGAGGTGTACGCTACAGACGTCCCAAACCGTGAGGAATTGTGGCGCCGTGTGGAGGACAACGTGGCACGTGTACGAAACAATCCTGGGGTCTTCGACCGTGTGCGTCAGTCACTTCTGCGACGGGCTGCAGCGTGCATCGAACAAGGAGGGCGGAATTTTGAACATTTACTGTAAATGTTATTGTCATACTGGAAATACTGTTTTATTTTGTTAATACATCACGTTGTCCTTGGTAAATGTTTCATTTACAAGGAATTTTGAACATTACTGTACATGTTATTGTCATACTGGAAATACTGTTTTATTTTGTTAATACATCACGTTGTCCTTGGTAAATGTTTCATTTACACAGAATTTTGAACATTTACTGTAAATGTTATTGTCATACTGGAAATACTGTTTTATTTTGTTAATAAATCACGTTGTCCTTGGTAAATGTTTTATTTACACAGAATTTTGAACATTTACAGTAAATGTTATTGTCATACTGGAAATACTGTTTTATTTTGTTAATACATCACGTTGTCCTTGGTAAATGTTTCATTTACAAGGAATTTTGAATATTTACTGTAATTGTATTGTCATACTGGAAATACTGTTTTATTTTGTTAATAAATCACATTGTCCTTGGTAAATGTTTCATTTACAAGCAATTACCAGAGTAAAACACATTCAAGCAGACTTGTTAGGTGCTGTAACTCGACAACTATTAATATTTGCTTATATGGTCATTTAGTGATTTACATTCAATTATGTGTCAGGAATACATCCCCTGATTTTCGGCACATATTTCTGGAACACCCTGTATATATATATATATATATATATATATATATATATATATATATATAATACATAATTAAATAAATCATAATTAAATATGTTATATCATCAGTGGATAGATTTGGCACCCATATACAGTAGTAATGTGGCATTATGCTCAATACTATGTTGCACGAGTAACACGAGTGTTGGTGCTTATATTCGCTGGGTCACTATAACTGTCCATATCTTGTTATATTTGGCATAGGATAGTTTGACTGTGTATCTTTCTATGTATGTCTGCCAGTCTATTTATACCAGTGATATTGTGTGCCTGCAGGAGACTTGGTATTTTAAACAGGATTTGGGTAACCTCAGTACTATCTGTGATAATTTTCATGGGTTTGGGGTCTCGACAACCGATGCTATGGATGGTCTAGTAGCAGGTCACCCACCGGGAGGAGTAGCTATTTTGTGGAGGGACTCTTTAGACAGCCGGGTTAAACCACTTGTAACAAATTTACCATGGTGTACAGAAATAGAAATAGAAGATATCCAACGGAAAGTAGTTATTCTTAGTGTGTACTTGCCCTACCAATGTAATGAAAATGAAGAACAATACCTGGAATGCCTTGGAGAGCTAAGTGCTCTTTTACAAGAACTAAATACCACCTGCTACTCTGTAATAGGGGACTGGAATGCTAATCTGAAGGACATGAGTAACTCTCTGTTTGCTAGTCATATGACTAACTTCTGTGGTGAGCATGATCTAATTATCTCTTCTCAGCTCATGCTCCCTCATAGTAGTTACACATGTGTCAGTGCAGCATGGGGCTCAACGTCTTGGCTAGATCATACCGTAGCTAGTGCTGATTTCCATGATATGATAACAAATATGGACATTCAGTATACATATACAGATGAAGATCATATCCCATTGACCTTAACAGCTAGTTTGGAAAGAGCGCCAGAATTAACCCAGTCAAACTATAGTGTAAATCCAAAACTGCCATGGGCGGGCTTGACGAGGAGGAGTGTGAGCAATTTTGCACTTTAACACACACTCTCCTTTCTGAGCTTGATCCTGGCAGTGAGGATGCCATTACCTGTGAAGACCCCAATTGTGTTAATGCTAGTCATCGAGAAGAAGTCAGCAAGCTGTACAATAATATTATATCTTGTCTTACTAAGGCTAGTGACATAGTATTTCACAAGCATAACAAAAATTACTCTTTTAACAAACCTGGGTGGAATGACCATGTTTCAGAACTATACCAGGCATCCCGAGATGCTCGTAGTGTATGGCTGGATCATAACAAACCGAGACAGGGACCCATTTTTGACATGTTCACCAGACTAAAGGCTAGATGCAAGTATGCAATCAGATATATAAAAAACAATGAAAATGTATTAAGAAGAGAAGCATTGGCCAAAAACTTTGCTAGCAAAGACACATTGGCCTTCTGGAAGGATATTAAAAAAATGCATAATAGCTGCACACCTCTACCCGTTAGTGTAGATGGGATCTCTGGTACTAATAACATAGCCAATCTTTGGAAAACACATTACCAAACTTTGTTTAACTCTGTTGGACACCAAGGAAATACCATTGCTGCTACAACAGAGTGTAACAAAGAAGAAAAATATGACACAATTAAAGTTACAAGTGAAAAAATCAAGGCTGCAATAAGTAGGCTAGATGCTAACAAATCCTGTGGTTTTGATGGTATATATGCTGAACATTTGAAGTACTCCTCCACTCTCCTCTTGGAGAAACTCAGCAGTTGCTTTACCAGCTTTCTAATCCATGGTTTCCTACCAGAATCTATGATGTCCGTTACCTTGATACCAGTAATTAAAGACAAGGCTGGCAAAATTACATCAAAAGACAACTATAGACCTATTGCCCTTGCCAGTATTGTAAGTAAGATACTAGAGTTAATCATTTTAGACAGAATCTCAGTGTATATCTCAACTAATAGTAATCAATTTGGTTTTAAAAAGAATCATGGTACGGACCAGTGCATCTACACTCTGAAGGAGCTAGTGGATGGGTACATCAAAATGAACAGCTCTATTTTTGCATGCTTTCTTGATGCTAGTAAGGCATTTGACAGAGTCTGCCACAATATCCTGTTTGATAAATTAGCAACAAGGGGAGTGCCATCCTATATACTGAGAATCTTGAAGTACTGGTACGCCAATCAAACATTTAATGTAAGATGGGGTAACATTATTTCGGATTCCTTTACAGTAACCAATGGAGTGAGACAGGGTAGTATTCTCTCACCTTACTTATTCAATGTATATATGGATGAATTAAGTGATAAATTGAATAAAGAGCAGATTGGATGTTATGGTGGGAATAAAATAATCAACCATCTCATGTATGCTGATGATCTGGTCATTATTGCACCGTCTTCTGCGGGTCTGAGCAAACTTCTTGATATATGTGAATCTTTTGGTAGTAAACATTGTGTTAAATTCAACCCACTGAAAAGTGCTGTTCTTATATTTAGATCAAAATTACTGTATAAAAGTAAACTGCCAAATTTCTCACTCAATAATCAAATTATTCAAGAAGTAAACAAAATAAAATACCTGGGACACATTATCTCAAAAACGATTGCTCAGATGATGCAGATATCGGCCGTCAGCGCGGACAGCTATATTTACGTGGTAACACCACCTTGAGAAAATTCCACATGTGTAATTGGGAAACTAAAGTAACTTTGTCCCGGACATATTGTTCCTCTATGTACACGGCCCATTTGTGGTGGAAGTATAAGAGAGCCACCATAAATGGTCTGTGTACATCCTATCATAATATACTCAAGATGTTCATTGGTCTCTCTAAATATGAAAGCACTAGTATGGTGTGCACACTGTTGGATGTGCAGTGCTGTCGGGCTGTCATCAGGAGACTGGTGTACAGCTTTTCGCAGCGACTGCAATCCTCCAGTAACACGCTGATTGTAGCTCTTTGGTCTAGTGATCATATCTATGAATCCCGTATTATATCTCACTGGCAGAAGCTGCTGCACACATAGTATGTACTGTAATGTAATATATAGGTCTAATTGAACTATGAGCAATGATCTGTGCAATAGGTGTTAACCAACATTGAGCAATAGCCTTAGTTAGCCTATCTGTGTTATATTGTGACAAAATGTGATATGTGCTCTATTCTGTAAATAGGCCTACTGTATATTTTATTTTATTGTGTCTTTATTAATATATCTTTGTGTATAATTATTATCTGTGCTCTGACGAGAAGTGTATGTGATATGGACCATTAGGTCGTACTGTATTTATACTGTATCTATCTTATGTGTCTGGAATAAAGAATTATTATTATATTATTATTATTATTATTATACAATGTTTAGTGACTATATTAGTGGATTTTGATAAGACATTGTCAGTCCCATTTGTTATGTGGATGTATTTGGCAGTGTTAGTACCACAGCAAGAGCTGCATATATGGTGGATGTATGAGGCAGTGTTAGTACCACAACAAGAGCTGCATGTATGGTGGATGTATGTGTTAGTGTTAGTACCACAACAAGATCTGCATATATGGTGGATGTATGTGGTAGTGTTAGTACCACAACAAGAGCTGCATGTATGGTGCAGCATAATATGGTGCTCCAATTTGCACTACATTCGACCAACATTCTTAAACCTAGGTGCCAGTATTCGCCCAATTCAATTTATATATCAGCTTGTATAACAGTTCTATAATAGTTTTAATCTGGACAAAAGAGGATGAACCGTAATCATGCCATTATAGATTATAACTATATTTTGCCAATAACCATAAATCTGACTCATGTTTTGCCCAATTTATTTAAGTTATCATTTTCACAGTGAAATGTATGGGCCAACACCAAATTGTCCTATATTGGACACAGTACTGTACCTTAAAAGCTGATATTTAAATTATATCGGTCCAAAACTGGCAACAACATTTGATATTGATATCCGTTTGTACCCAGGAATGTATATGTTTAGTACTGGCCCGTGTAGGCTATGTGTTTAGTACTGGCCCATGTAGGCTATGTGTGTGCTACTCAAGGGAAAATATACAAATAGTTTATTTTTAAGAGTTAAATGGAAAATCTACCCTCTCGCACATAGGGATGCGTTTCAAGTTCTTGGAGTTGGAGTAGGTCACCAATTATGAACCCATGATTCGAAATGCACCCTCTATATATAGATAAGTACAGTAAATAAGAATCAAACTGACTAGATTACGTCCTTCAGAGGACGCATTAATGTTTTAGTAATTTGAAGGAGGTAATGCGGTAATTTTCAATCACGTCCACACCATATGGTGGCACATACTAACCATTAATCAGTCTTACTTTTGCCACTGCTTTGGCAGTTGGATACTTCGCTCAATGAAAGGTGGCTAAAATTATTGATGCATATATGCGAGAGGGTTAATTAACCCCCTGAGGACCCAGGTCCGTATATATACGGACTAGGGTCTTGTCACGCCCAGTGCCAGGACCGTATATATACGGACTCGCCGAAAAAAAATCGTAGCAGCGATACGACCGCACCTATGGCTTTCATATTTCTACCACAATGTCATGTACTTTACCCTTCTGGCTTCTTGCCACCACCAACACAACCCCCTCCCCCCACCCACTCGCTGACTATCGGTCGCCTCACAAGGAAAAAAAAAGGAAAATCTGTGGCGGCGAAACGACTGCACCAATCGGTTCCATATATATTTGACAAGTCTCTTACCCTTCTGCCTTCCCCCCACAACACCCTCAACCGCCTCCCACCACCCACTTCCAGCATACCGTACGAAGAAAAGGAAAAAAAAAAAGGAAAATCCGTGGTGGTGAAACTACCTCACCAACCGGCTTCATATTTGTAACACAGTCAATTATGCTTCTACCTTCCCCCCATCATCCTCCCACCACCCTCCTACCTATACGTTCCGATACCATAACAGTGATGATTTACTCTGAAAATTTCAGCTACATTCGGACCATCCATCGGGGACCTGATTTCTGGCGAAAATGGACAAGGGGAGTGGTTGTTTTACCATTATCCTTCCTTTCTCATCCAACTTGATAGATTTAGCCAAAACAATAAAAATAAAAAATCCTCTGGCACTGGCAGATGCATAGGGTCAATAATTGTCTGGCACTGTGCGAGTTAAGAATCATCATTGTTGAGTGTAGTCATTTTGCCTAAAAAAAAATTACATGTTAAGAAAATTAATGTACTGTATGTGATATCAACATCTAATAATCATAATATCGTACCGGTATATATATATATATATATATATATATATATATATATATATATATATATGATTATTATATATATATATATATATATATATATATATATATATATATATATATATATACAGTATATATAACCAGTACTGTACTGTATAATACAGTGAAGATCACACTATAATTTAAAACAATATTGTTTACATGATTATGAAAGATAATAGCACAGCCATATGTTTATTGAACAATATGATACATGTCCCTTACATGGCACTCACAGTTGGAGTACTCAAAGCTCTAGGCCTATACAAAATGTTAGAAATACAAATAAATAAAATACATACTAGGAATGCAAAACTGATAATATTGTCATATAAACATTGGATTTTTATATGTACCAGTACTGTACAATTATTTGTTTATATACTGGTGTCGATTAAAGGAACATTTATATAATCCCATACAAATTGATATACCGGTTTGTGGGATGAATTTTCTGAATTAAATATTTTGTTTTTTATTTAATTAGTTTAACCTGATCCCAGCTGAATTAAATAGATATCTACGCTATGAAAGAATTACGGTATGGCACTCACATTTATGGCAGTGTTTAGTGGGCGGGAAAAGTGAAGAACATACGGGTATGTGTCTAGATAGCCTATATGGGTGATGCCATCCTGCTTGCATAAAGTGAAGGACATACGGGTATGTGTCTAGATAGCCTATATGGGTGATGCCATCCTGCTTGCATAAAGTGAAGGACATACGGGTATGTGTCTAGATAGCCTATATGGATGATGCCATCCTGCTTGCATAAAGTGAAGGACATACGGGTATGTGTCTAGATAGCCTATATGGGTGATGCCATCCTGCTTGCATAAAGTGAAGGACATACGGGTATGTGTCTAGATAGCCTATATGGATGATGCCATCCTGCTTGCATAAAGTGTGGAAGAACTACACAGGGTTGCCACTAATTTTGATAAGTTATTTGAGATGAATTTACAAATCAATCCAATTAAATGTGTAAGTAAGGTGTACCAGCACCTCTCCAAGCCGATAGTAGTGCACATTAGCATATACCGGTACCGGTAATATATAATAATGTATGAAGAAGGGATTATTGTAGTTATGGTGTATAATAGGGTTGAAGGTGTCTTGAATGGTACCGTACCGTACATAATGCTCATATACCGGTACAGTATTTTGTTATACTTTTTAGTTACATACATACATACATTGGTTTAACGTTATTTTTCCATTACATGCATTGTGACGGTTCAGACGGGGTTGCCTTTAAGTAGTTGGAGTGTACTGAAGTACAAAAAAGTCGCGCCACAGCACTGCCCCACCAAGTGATCACTGTGGCTGATGTTGGTATAGGGCCTAGTGCTAACCGTGCCTCAGCAAGACTCAACAGAGTTCCCCTGCAGCACTAGCACCTGCAGTATCTGCAACCACACCAGCCTTAACAGTGTTACAAAAAGACAGCACCATAACAAGACTACTGTATATTAGGCAATTGGACTATAGAACAATAAAATCCGGCCCCAACATGCAAACACTGTTGCCGACACAGGTGTGGTGCCAAACGGTCCCCAGGTTAGACTCAGGCCCCTGTGGCACCTATCCGCACCCCACCAGCCTCGGCAGTGCCATACCAAGACAGTGCTAAGATAAAGACTTTGCTGTCTAGTAATGGCTGTTGATCCACAAGTCTATCGCCATCCCCCCTAGTAGGCTAGTCGCCTTGTACGACACGCAGTAGTATGCGTGAGGCATAGGCCTATTCTTGTTTTCCTCCACCATTAGATGAAGGCCCCCTTACCCCCTGGGGGGCCTTACCCCCTGGGGGGTAGGGATTGCATTAGTCTACCATTTACATTTCAAGTGGAAACTGAACTGACCATACCTTACAGTAGGCCTAATGAGATACCGGTACTTATATTAATAAGAAAACTAATTACATAAAGCAGGTGTACACTATAAGTACCGTAGATTTGTACCGGTACTATATGCTAATGGATATCAGATGAAAGATCGATATATTTTCTATTTACAGTAATATGCACAGTATGCAGACAAGTTCCTAACATTTTTATCACCATTTATGTTATTGCAAACATTGGTTAGGTTCAATGAAAAATAAGTACGGTAAACAAAAAATGAGTAGCCTACATAAAATGTTCAGTATATAGTTGTTTACTAATTATTTAATTATATACATTAGTTTAAAGGACTAAAGTTTCAAATTCTTATTATTTGTGTTGCTGGTGTTAATAATAATGTTATAAGCTACTACCCTGATGATGTAATAACTGGTGTTAATAATAATGTTGTAAGCTACTACCATGATGATGTAATAACTGGTGTTAATAATAATGTTGTAAGCTACTACCCTGATGATGTAATAACTGGTGTTAATAATAATGTTGTAAGCTACTACCATGATGTAATAACTGGTGTTAATAATAATGTTGTAAGCTACTACCATGATGATGTCATAACTGGTGTTAATAATAATGTTATAAGCTACTACCCTGATGATGTAATAACTGGTGTTAATAATAATGTTGTAAGCTACTACCCTGATGATGTAATAACTGGTGTTAATAATAATGTTGTAAGCTACTACCATGATGATGTCATAACTGGTGTTAATAATAATGTTGTAAGCTACTACCATGATGATGTCATAACTGGTGTTAATAATAATGTTATAAGCTACTACCCTGATGATGTAATAACTGGTGTTAATAATAATGTTGTAAGCTACTACCCTGATGATGTAATAACTGGTGTTAATAATAATGTTGTAAGCTACTACCCTGATGATGTCATAACTGGTGTTAATAATGTTGTAAGCTACTACCCTGATGATGTCATAACTGGTGTTAATAATAATGTTGTAAGCTACTACCATGATGATGTCATAACTGGTGTTAATAATAATGTTGTAAGCTACTACCCTGATGATGTCATAACTGGTGTTAATAATAATGTTGTAAGCTACTACCCTGATGATGTCATAACTGGTGTTATAATAATGTTGTAAGCTACTACCATGATGATGTCATAACTGGTGTTAATAATAATGTTGTAAGCTACTACCATGATGTCATAACTGGTGTTAATAATAATGTTGTAAGCTACTACCATGATGATGTCATAACTGGTGTTAATAATAATGTTGTAAGCTACTACCATGATGATGTCATAACTGGTGTTAATAATAATGTTGTAAGCTACTACCATGATGATGTCCTAACAAAGGCTGTCAAGATAACTAGTTACCGGTAACCTACTAGTAAATAGTTGTTGCCCTTTTGTATTGACTAATTGACCTGACCTCACCTCAGAGGGTGAGGAGGCCTTCATCTTATGGCGAGGGAAAAAAAGAATATGCCTCACACATCCTACTGCGTGTCATACAAGGCGACTAATTAGGGGGATGGCAATAGAATTGTGGACCAACAGCCATTACTATGCAATCAAGTTTTAATGTTAGTGCTGTCTTTTAATTGGCTGCCGAGGCTGGTGAGGTGCAGAAAGGTGCTGCAGGAGACTTTACTAGTAGAGTCTTACCTGGGCGCTGTTTGGTACCACACCACCGTCAGCCACAGCAGGGTGTCAAACGAAAGCCAAGTTCTTTCTTTTTAGCCGTCCGGGTGGCTCAGTTGATAACGTCAGTGCTTCACATTTTGCAGTCTTGCGTTCAATCCCCACTCAGATTGAAAAGTTTTTCTGAGACGGTTACTGTCTCCCCATGAGCAAGAGGGAGGGGTAATGGTCTCTGGTTGATTAAAGAAGTGTCAAGCGCTTGAGAATCCTCAAAGGAGGAGATCTATCTATCTATTGCCGGACGCCTTACTCCCCTTACGAGGGTGGCCCATACACAAAATGCCGCCAAGCGGACCTATTCCCTGTGAGAGGGACAACCGGAGCCAGTTTAGTAAAGGACTTACAGGATTGACCACTCAATTTAGGATCCGTCCGACTCCGAGCCCCTCTGTGTATCTTGTTAGCACTATTTTTCTACAGTGGCGTTCGGCTAATCCATCCACTAACCTGCCTTACCCTTAGGTAAGCAGTACGGATTTGTATCAGGTTTACTCCCCTAGACAGGTTGCCAACCAAGGCTGACGAGTCCCATCCACCCGGATTTGTATAAGGTTGTCTCCCCTAGATGAGTTGCCGACCAAGGCTAACGAGTCCCATCCACCCAAATTAGGATGATACGGACGCTATATAAGTAACCAGACGATTATTATTATATGCAAAGATAAAATTGGGGTTTAGGCTATAGTTCAAATTATGTCTGGAAGTGATAAAATGGCCAAAACAATACTACAGTAGGCCTACTTCATGTTAATTTTCTTGTATTCCTCCTCATATTCATTCAAGCCTTCAAACAAACAAAATCCGGATTGACACCCTGGGCTACAGTGTTTGCATGTTGGACCAGTGTTGGGGCAGGACTTTATTGTTCCGTAGTCCAAGTTGTCTAATGTAGAGTCTCGTTATGGTGCTGTCTTGTCATAGCACTGTTAAGGCTGGTGTGGTTGCAGATACTGCAGTAAAGACTTTGTCGAGTCTTGCCGAGGCGCGGTTAGCACTACCAGTATGCCAACATCAGCCACAGTGATGGCATGTTGGGGCAGTGTTGTGATGGGACTTTATTGTACTACACTCCAACTGCTGAAAGGCAACCCCGTTTGAGCCGTTACAATGTACGTATGTAGGCTAATGGAAAATTACGCTAAACCATTGTACGGTTTGTATGTATATATTGACCAAGTACAGTATGGTATATAATAACTATACAGCTGTAAGAGATATATATTTCAAGTGTGTGTACCATACCATATCTGAATACAGTAGAATTTGCAAATTCACTTGTTCAGTGTCAGCGGCCTTTAAGGTAGCCTACCGGTACCGCAACTTACCGGTTATGCATTCCTTTACATACATTTTATAAGCTTAATCTTGGTACCGGTAACTTTTGAAATGTACGGTACCGTACTGAAATATAAAAGGTAAAGTATATATCGGTAATGCATAGCCTATATATTTAACATAAAAATAAGTACAAATACTCAAACAACTCCATAGTCTAATTTACTAGTCCAGCAGGTGAGCATATAGGCCTACATAATCAACAGTCAGAATGGTTTGACTTGTGGGATGAAAAGGTCTATCCTTAGATAAAAAGGAATGACCGTCTTAGAAGTTGATGACATCGTGTTCAGATGTGGTAGTGCCCACTTCCCAAATATATTTTTCCACAGTTATTGATGAAACAAACTAAAATATGGTGTTGGTAGAAGACACTATAGTTTGAATAATTAATAATATACAGTAGGCTACTGTATACTGTATCATTAAAAATGTTGGTTACGGTATCGTACTGTACTGTAAGTCGTACATTGTAAGACTGATGATATACAGTAGACTGCTTAGAACATTGACAATTATTGATTAAACAAATTAAGCATTAACCCTTAATTGGCAGCGCGCAACTTATGTCATGTGAAATAAATTTGGACTAAGTGGCGGTTCACAACTTATGTCGAGTGCCATTTTCAGCACGTAATGTTGCAGAGAGAGAGAGCTGAGCGGTGTGAAGAGCGTAGTAAGGCTATGACCGCCGCCCACCACCGCGGTGGGCCAACTGAAGTGAAAACCACCCTTCCATCCCCCCTCACACTCGCTACACAGGGAATTATGTAGGGAAAGTACCTAATTACATGGTTTTTGCACTCGTGTTGCGCGATCGTTGCAAGAAAACCAGTGGCCGTACAAGGATGGTTGGGGTGTCATTGGAAAGCTCTGTTTATGCCCTTTCTTGGATAGATACTTGTTTTACGCTCTGGGTCTTATTTAGGCATGAAAATGATCACGTAAACAACCCTATTTAGGGTAAAAACACCCCGCTGGGCGCTACGGTCAAATAGACCACCTAGCCCGCTAAATAAGGGTTAATACGACTTTGCATTCAAATTATTAAGACCAGAGTAAAGATCTTACATTGAGATAAAAACAAGCTTACATGCTACGGAAATACGTGAAAATCGTCCGAATTCACCCCAGTTTATAGTATCCCACATTCATTCTCACACACTATAGCCAATACACACTAATTAAATGGCGGTTGGGACTAAGCGACCCTCCCTCGTAAACAGGTAGGCTAACGGTACAAGCTAGATACTATAGTGAGTTTCCTCGGCATATGAAAGCATATGAACGTGATTCATTCGTGGCCATCCCCTCTCAGGGATTATGACATCTGGCAATAGATAGAATAAATATTCCCAGTTATGTTTAGTATTGTATGTGTAGCTGATACATTAATTAGGGTATGCAGTCATAGCATTAAAGAAATAAAAATCCATATAGGCCTACTGTACATATACAGTATTTGTTTATAAATACTGTATAATAAAGGTGTCCGAATTTGGACAGGATTTGGGGCAATTTCGGACACCTAGCCTGAATTTGTACATGGAAATAAAACATTCATGAGACTAACAAGTGATCCCAGTATAGATTCGGACCTATCGGGTCAATTCGGAATCTTTGAACATTTTAAAAGGGTCTTATCACACTCCCTAAAAGCATAAATAGGCCTATCATATCATAAGATACGTACGGTACAACCCTTTTGGGGCAAATTCAGACATATCTGGATTTATGACCCTGAAAATGTAAAAATAAGGATTATTGTGACATAACTCAAAAATACCCTGTGTAAGTGACCACAATCAACCCAATTACAAACATATTTGAATCTGACAGGTTGTATTTAATTTATTCATTTTCAACCTGTCTGAATTCACACCATTTTTTACAGAAATTACAAATATATATAATTAAATACCAAGTTACAGGAAATAATATACGCAGAGCCCTGGCGGTTGAGTGGAGAGCACGCTCACGTGTGAATCTGCTTGACCTGGGTTCAATCCCAGCCAAGGTGGACATTTAGTGGGTGTGGTAGTACGTCCTAGCATGTACTGTATATCATGTTCGCACCCAGTCGGGGGACACCTCGATGACTTAGCCTATACAGACTAATGACATACACAACAAAGCCATTCCAAGACGTACTTCCTCTATCTACAACACCTCGTCTCTACTATCTACACTTTCCCAGCCGTATGGTCCTAGTGTACTGTCTGATGGTGTAATGGAATTCCAAATGTAAGACATGATGCCAATTAATTATTTTGTACTTTCACCGGTACCGGTAGTAGGCCTATATTTGGTTAATAACTATTATTTGTAATTTATTAATGTACCGTACCGGTATAGCTTGAAGATCATGAATCAACCTGTATGTTCCCCCTGACAGTTTTTAAGTGCAGACACTGCTTTGAATGACAGATTGGTCACACTAGTAACCCACATTTTCCATGTGGTAAGATTTATACACTATTTAAGACTGGAAAACTTATACCAACCCAAATTCAGAGAACCACTTGAAGGGAATGCTACGGTAATCTGCTTGCCAATCTGAGAAGGCCAAACTACCAGTCTATAAGATGAACTACGTTACGGTACCGGTACTCCATCATTGCAAATATATACGGTAAGCCTACCGTACCGGTACTGCTACCCGGCCTAAATTGAAATTAGTTTGTGCTTGTCACTGTATGCAGAGCTTTACTGATTTACAAACCATCAATGCCTATCAAAAAGATGAGCTTCATTAATTTATCTCAGTACGGAACATGGAGACACCCATATTTTACTCACTTGAATTAGGCTAGCAGTAAACAGTGTATTTCTGCATGATGTGAGAGCACAGTTTCTAGTACCAGTATTTGATATACCGGTACCGGTGTTTGATATATTTATAGTCATGGTAGGTGGGCCTGCTTACCTTAGCCAGCAGACCAGTATTTCTTTGCAAGCATAAACAAATATGGTCCTCCGACCATAAACTTATCTCTGTCACCTGTCCTATCTCTCCAGTACGGCCACCCGATCCTCCTAGCCGGCGGCGCTTGTGGCACTTTGGCGCTGCCGACTGGGAGGCTCTTCGGCAGTACTTCTTTAATTTCCCATGGAATGATTTCTGCTTCCGTGGCCGAGGACCCTCGGAGAGTGCTGAACGCATTACCGAGGTAATCCTATCGGGCATGGAAGCATACATTCCATTTTCTTTCTCTCAGACTAATGCTAAAAAATCTTGGTTTACTCACACCTGTTCTACTGCTGTCCGCAATAAGGAGGAAGCATTCAAACGGTACCGACGCCTTAAAACTCAAGACTCTCATTCTTCATATGTTTCTGCCCGGAATCAAGCCAAATCTGTTCTTCGACTTGCCAAACACTCTTTCATCAATAATAAATGCACTGAACTATCCAACTCTAGCTCTTCCCAAACTTTCTGGCATCTAGCCAAAAACCTCTCCAACAATTTCTCTTCCTCGTCTTTCCCTCCCCTTTCCCACTCTGATGGCACAATCATCACTTCTTCCTCTGACAAAGCTAAACTCTTCGCTCAAACTTTTGCTAGAATTCCACCTTGGATGATTCCGGTGCTATTCCTCCCTCTCCGCCCTCCTCTCTCTTACTTATGCCTAATATCCTAATCTCTTCAAAAGATGTACTTTCTACCCTCTCTGGGCTTAACACTAATAAGGCGTACAGTCCGGACAGTGTTCCTCCTGTTGTTCTCAAAAACTGTGCTTCCGTGCTGACTCCCTGCCTAGGCAAACTCTTTCGTCTCTGTCTATCCTCTAACGTCTTCCCTTCATGCTGGAAGTTTGCTCACATTCAACCTGTCCCAAAGAAGGGTGACCGCTCTCAACCCTCCAACTATCGTCCAATTGCTCTAATTTTTTGTCTTTCTAAAGTTTTTGAAACTATTCTTGCTTCCAAATTTCTTAAGCATTTCTCTTCTCATAATCTGCTCTCAGATCGCCAGTATGGCTTCCTTAACCCGTGGAGCCCCGGCTAGTTTTGTAATGTTTGCGCACCAGAACCCGGCCGGTTTTCAAAAAATGGTTTTATTCCAGAAACAATAGCGAATGGGTTAGGAATGAAGGAAAAACCACGAAAAACCGCTCAAAAAAGCTTAAAAAATGGTCCTACAGAGCCCCGGAAAACGGATTTTATAAGAGTAAAAAATTGAAGGCAATTATCCCAAAAAAACAGGTTTTTGCGCGCTCGCGCGCACGCACGTGGACTTTGAGAGTTTTCAACCATCGGCACGGTTGCGTGGGATACGTACACAGTTCCCATACAAATCTGAGCCCTCTTGAGTGGCTACACCTGAGGTTACGGTCGGCGCAATTAGGGTGACGCGCCAGGCGCGTCTCTGGGGCTGTGCGTTACATACATCGCCGACGCGTCAGGCGCGTCGCTGGGGCTGTACGGGTTAAGGGTCACTCTACTGGTGATCTTCTTTCAAATCTTACTAACTCTTGGTCATCCTCCTTTCGGGAGTTCGGTGAGACTTTTTCTATTGCACTAGACATATCGAAAGCCTTCGATAGAGTCTGGCATAAATCTTTAATTTCCAAACTACCCTCCTTCGGTTTCTATCCCTCCATCTGTGCCCTTGTCTCTAATTTCCTTTCCGGCCGTTCCATAGCCGCGGTTGTGGACGGCCATTGTTCACTTCCTCACCCTATAAACTCCGGTGTTCCTCAGGGCTCTGTCCTATTTCCTATTCTCTTTCTAATTTTTAAAAATTATCTCCTTAACTGTACCTTAATTCCCATCCATTCATATGCAGACGACTCAACCTTACACTACTCCATTAGTTTTTCAGAACGCCCCAGCCAGCAATCCCTCAACGACAAACGTAATGAAGCCATAGAACTCTTAAATTCTGATCTAAATACTATTTCCAATTGGGGCAGAGAAAACCTTGTTAACTTTAATGCTTCCAAAACCCAATTTCTCCATCTATCTACCCGTCAGGATCTCCCAGCGGACTATCCCTTATTCTTCAACAATACAAAAATCAACCCTTCATTTTCTCTCAATATTCTTGGTGTCTCTTTTTCTTCTGCTCTCATTTGGAAGGACCATATTACCAGTCTTGCTAAGGCAGCCTCCCAGAAGCTGGGTGTGCTCAACCGCCTTAGGGGGTTCTTTTCCCCTGCACAGCTTCGTGCTCTATACAGGGGCATAGTGCGTCCTTGTATTGAGTATTGTTCACATGTGTGGGGAGGTTCCTCTCACACCGCTCTCCTAGACAAGGTTGAAAGGAAGGCCTTTCGTATCATTAACTCCCGTCCACTCACCAACTCTCTGCAATCTCTCTCTCTCCGCCGCAATGTTGCATCTCTCTCGCTATTCTATCGCTACTATAATAATCAGTGTTCCTCAGAGCTATCCCAGTGCATACCACCTCCTTTACGTAGGGCACGTGGTACCCGTCATGCAACTCAATCCCACCCCTACTCTGTGCAACTCTCCAACCCAAGAGTGAAACATTACTCTCAAACTTTCTTCTACTCAACGGCTGAGCTCTGGAACTCTCTCCTAGAATCAGTTTTTCCCGCTTTCTATGACTTAAATTGCTTCAAACTCCGTGTGTCCAGGCATTTTGGCTCGAACGTCCCTTGATTTTGGCCCTGTCACTCTTTCAACTATGGGGGAGGCACTCGCTATAGGCAGTTATGCCTTTTGCCTCCCTCAATCACATAGAAAAAAAGAGAAAAAAATATATAGCAAATATAAAGATCATGGCAACTCGAGGCTACTGACTTCAGCTGGGATCATTAAACTGAATTTAAAACTCTGGAAAGCTCTCATAGGTTTCACACAGGCTGGTTCAAACTTGTATACACTATGTTCCTCTTTCTTGTTAAGCATAATTGATACCGGTATTGAGTAAGACTCAATGTAAGGCAAAATATAATATACCGGTAGCCTACATGCATACCGGTACTGTACTAATGATGATAGGCCTACCATTTAACAACACCTATATACTGATACCGGTACTTGATGTGATGTATATCTGAACTAATATTCACTGCATTTTAGGTTCCTGTAATAATAAAACTCTGCATAAATTAAAACTAATGAAAAATTATACCAATAAATGACAGTGCTGTACATTCTGTCCAGAAAGTCATGTTTCAGCAGAGTATTTTTGTATAAAAATTCGAAAATTGAACCCGGTACATGTACTGGTATAATATATATATATATATATATATATATATATATATATACCGAATATATATATATATATATATATATAGCCTATACCAGTATATATACAGTATAAATAAGTAGGCTAAGCCGCTAGGCATCCCAATTTCGCAAATCCTAAACCCAGGGAAAGGAAAACAATAAATAAATAAATACAATACCGTATAAGATACAAATAATATATCTCCAGTTAGGGCCACGAGGGGTAAGGATGTAGTATTTGGGCCTACCGCCTGCCTTGTTTACACTACTCGGCACGCTCGCGATAATTTTCTCGTCTATTTTGACTGCCGTGGGTATACTGTAATAGGTTGAGGTTTTTTTCTTTCCAACCTCACCTCCATATGACTTATTGTCATCATCTTATATATTTCTAGCAGAGGGCAAATAAAAAATAGCCATCAAAATAGACGGGAACATAACCGCGAGCGCACGACCGATATAAACATGACGACCATAGGGACTTTGCCTGGATACTAAATCCTTCCCGGGCTAGGTTGCGGCATCTGCCTTGCCAATGCCATCTTAGCATTTAAAAGAAAAGGGCAAGGGAAGGGCTGGTAGAGTGGGAGGCTGACCCCTGGGCCCACTAAATTTAAAAAAAGCCGCTTTCTGTCTAAGGCAAATACGGTACTTCATGCTTAATCTTACCAGGCAAGCAGCTTATGTAGGCCTATATATAAGCCTCTCCCTCTCTCTCTATATATATATATATCTATATATATATACATATACATATATATATATATATATATATATATATATATATATATATACCGGTATATATATACCCCCCCATTAATTATTGTCATCAACATATAGGCTATATCACCAGCAGGTGCAAATAACAACAGTCAAATTATATGCGATGATGCAAATGTAACTGCGAGCATGCATCTATGTAAAAATAGCGGAAGGTACACCCACCAACACAACTCTTACCGGCCTATGTTTCGGAAGGTACAGTACGCCCACCAACACAATTCTTACCGGCCTATGTTTCAATGAGACTCAAAAACACACTCACAATACACTTACTGTATACTGGGTACCAATCTAGGCCTAGGCCTAAATAAAGTCCCAAAAATATAGCAAAAGAAAGCTAGCCTACTATTACCATGCAATTTGCAACCACAGACTGGCCATGTGGAAGCTTAAACTGAATATTGACAACTGCCATATGCTACACCTGGGAAAAAATAACACAAAAACCAGTTATAAGTTGGAGGATGTGACGCTCTCGGCTAAAGAGCAAGCAAAGGATCTAGGTGTTACAGTAAGCTCTTCATTAAAATTCCATGACCATGTTGCTGAGGTTACCTCAAAGGCTAACCAGCTACTTGGTACATGAAACATTGAACAATATATTTAAGTTAACCTAACCAAAGCCTAACCTAATCTAGTATATTAGGTGACTATTTATGAATGTAAAATTTAAAATTAGGCTATACCGGTATTGCAACATTACCGGTACCAAATTATTGAGATATAAGTACAGGTCTCCCCACTACACAGGATTATACCACGCAATTTCTTCAGCTTTCCTCGGTAAGTATTTACCTAATTGTATTTACCTAATTGTAGTTTACAGGAGTTGAGCAAGGCTCGTGTTGTCCCGTCTCTCAGTCTACTGTTATCCAATTTTTTTCTTGAAAATATGGATGTTCCTTGCCCCTACCACCTCCTCCTCCAGCCTATTCCATTTGTCAATACATCTAGAGGGGAAGCTAAACTTGTGTTGTGTTGTGTTGTGTTGGCGGATTTGTAGCCTATATTACGCTTGCGGTAATATTCCTGTCTAATTTGAATGCTTGGCAAGTTCCTGTGTAGCAGGGAGAACTGTTTTTCAGATGCCTATTTACTAAGAAACATTGAACAATATTGGGAAGGATGTAGTATCCGGGTGTACGATCGCCATGTTTACATAGGTTGTGCGCTCGCGGTTAAGTTTCCGTCTATTTTTTCTGTAATTTGCCCCCTGCTGGCAATATATATGATGATGACAATAAGTCATGGGGGGGAGAGGAGGCCCTTCAACCCATTAATGTATCCCACAGCAGTCAAATTAGACGGGAACATGATCGCGAGCGTGTGCATAGACTGTAAACGAGGCACCCTAATACTAAACCCGAATACTACATCCTTGCCATAATATTTTAAACCTATGTATGTATATAGGCTACTCAGGCACACACCCCAATGCTGGGGTCGGCCGACTCAAAATAGAGCACGAACAGAAACCTGTAAAGTTCCAATTCTTAGGGTCCGGGACCACTTTCGCATTCCCTTGCCCCTTTTTCTGTCTCTTGAGTAGGAGAATTTTACAAGGGAGGAGGATTCCTAGCCTCCTGCCCCCAAACCAAAACTTAACCTAGTATATTTGACTATTTATGAGTGTAAGATGTAAAAATATATTGTAACCTTACCTAATTAGGCTACCGAGATATATGTACAGTACAGGTCTCCTCACTACACAGGATTATACCAAATGCTTTTTTCAATATTATCCCACGGCCAACTGTTATTTGCCTCCTGCTGGTAATATGTATGTGATGATGGAATATTTCATGGGGAGGTGAATTGGTAAAATGTTATTTGGCTATAACTAGTTTCTTATTATATAGGCTAGGGTACTTATTGAATAGGTAAAATCTATCGAATGCGTAAAACTGTTAGGTAAGATCCTGTGTAGCGGGAGGAACTGTTTTTCAGATGCCTATTTAGGGTACTATAAGAATCATTGAACAATATATTTAACCTAGCCTAACCTAACCTAGTATATTAGTGAACTATTTATGAATGTAAAATGTAAAAATATTTTGTAACATTACCAAATTATTAAGATAAATAGGCAGGTCTAACCGCTACACAGGATTATACCAACTGTTATTTTTGTTTTATTATTTTAATTAGTTAGGTGGTTAGAGAGTGTTTCCCAGGTAAAACATGTAGGCTACATTTAAATGCTATCTCGTCACGATAAGATTTTTCATTTTGAATTGGTTAAATCTAGCTCTTTTTACGTACCGGTACTGGGTATTAGAGTTGTATCTTGAAATGGTAAAATGTAAATACTGTATAACTAGTTACTTATTACTTATTGAATAGGTAAAATCTATTGAAATTTGAATAGCCTACGCAAAAACTTGATTTTTTCTTATATTATTTGGGTAGGATGTAGTGAGCGGGCGTACCGCCATCTTTGTTTACATTACGCGTAGTGGAGTCGAACCATTTTCTTATCATGTTCCCGTCTATTTTAACCTAACCTAACCTAACCTAACCTAACCTAGTATTCATGTAGTAATGACAGGGGGCAAATAGCAGAAAATATAGCGTCGAAATAGACAGGAACGTAAGTGCGAGCGCGGCGAGCGCCCTATGTAAACAATGACGACCGCACGCCCCAACTCTACATCCATCCCTATTATTTTCCAATATTATGTGGCTAGAGAGTGTTTCCCAGGCAAAAAATGTACAGTAAAATTATATCTAGTCACGATAGGACTACTTTAATTTTGAATCGGTAAAATGTAGCTGTTTTTACGTAGCCTATTGGAGAAGGAGTAAAATCGGCAAGAATGTTAAGAGCGGGTGTACCGCCCTCATTGTTTACACTACGTGTACTGGGGTCAGACCTTTGCCATCATGTTCCTGTCTATTTTGATTGCCTTTGGATACAATATGTTGAGGGGGGGCTTTGCCCCCCCTCAACCCCCCAGGACATATTGTCATCATACATATTGCCAGCAGGGGGCAAATTACCGAAAAAATCGCCGTCAAAATAGACGCGCACTTAACTACGGCGATCGAAAATGTAAACATGACGGCGGCGGGGGAGACGTCGGACCTTTGCAATCATGTTTCCGTCTATTTTGAATGCCATTGGATACAATAAAATGTTGAGGGGGGCTTTGCCCCCTCTCCCCCCCCCCCCATGACATATTATCATCATCATATATAGGCCTATTGCCAGCAGGGGGCAAATAACACCAAAAAATCGCCGTCAAAATAGACACGAAGTTAACCGCGGCGATCGCCCTATGTAAACATGACGACCGTACACCCGCTAACTAGGCTACATCCATCCCGTAAAATCTTGAATAGGTAAAATGTAACTACAACTATTGATAATTCTACAGGCTACAGCTTCACAATCCCTGATTTGTCGCTATTATGTTGCTCATAATAGGTTACTATTATTCGTAGTAGACTTAATATGGTTCGATGATGCTCGGAACTGTATATTTGACTTGAAATAGATACATTGAAGTATTAAAATCCTTCACCAAAGTGAAACAAATTTTAGTATGATCTAAATTGCAACATCCTTATTCTGTAATAGCCTTCATAGGCTATATTGCGAAATAATTAGTGGTAGTTTCGGTAATAGGCCTATGTACCAAAATAAGGGTGCGAGTCTATTCCTTATAGGCTTAGAGGCTAGGCTAATTATCAAAGAAATAACTACATTTCTTGGTAAATATCCTAAGCCTAGGCCTATTAAGTATTAACTTAAGCCTGCACAATTGATCTTGGTATAGCCTAGCCTAGGCATAGCCTAATCCTGTGTAGCGGGGAGACTTGTATACTTATATCTCAATAATTTGGTAATGTTACAATAGCCTATAGCCTAGGCCTATGTTTAAATTTTACAGTCATAAATAACCTAGTCCACTAATATACTAATTAGGTTAGATTATGTTTTGATTAGGTTAGGTTAAATATATTGTTCAGTTTCTTAATAAATAGGCATCTGAAAAGAGCTATACACGCTACACAGGACCTCACCCTGGCCTTAAGTGTAACCATAATTGTGAATACTACCAAAAACTATAGGCCTAGGCCCTAAGCTAGCCTAATTCAAATCTGATTTTCGTGGAAGTGAATGAGCTCCTTCACTCGCTCCTCCACTCACCACTCGTTTTTCTTCACTTTTCGTCTCATGCTAGTTAACGCTGAAGCTTTTAACTCACTCTCTGGTCACTTGACAACATTATTAGGCCGGAATATGACTAAAATAGCGATAAAACACGAGAGGGGTGCTTAGTTTCATTATTTTTTTGAAACAGCTGGTGAGCACTGACCAATGAGCTCCGCGGGTAACGTCACGTGACTATGGTACCTAGACGGAGAGTATGGCGGCCTGTGATTGGCTGAGCTTGTAGATTTACACATAGGGGATATAAGTCGCCACGCTATTGCTTACAGCTTATATCCGAGACTTCTAACTTGGACTCTGTTCTAAAACAATGAATTTCAACCTCTTCTCACGGGTGACAGAAGGTCTATATTGGTACGTTTTTTTGTTCAGCTCAGTCAGCTGTGGGAGTCTCGGACCCACAATATTCGCGCGAAAAACGAATTTCTCAACCTTATTATTATTATGGTTAATCTAGATAAAGTGGACTGTATATTATTAATTTGGAAGAAGCATTAACCATATAGAATAATTACCCGTTAGCTGAACTCAGCTGGTGATTGGAGGATGGCGGAAAATATGCTAGTTGACTTGAAGTGTGTCGGGAATAGGGTAATGATCCCGACAGGTTTTGGTCCAATAGGACATTTGAATTTGGCGGTATCGTATCGCTTGTACGATTTCGGCTGGTTCTTTGTGTATTGTAGTTTATTCTTAAGTTAGGTTAAATATTAACTGTAATGTATAAATATCTACATCAGCTCTAGATGTATTATGAAACCAAGTTATGGGTTATAATTATTATGAGCTGGCAGCCATATGTAATTTCGCGAAGCGATCGGACGCCGGCCCTTTAGTCTCTCAATCAACACCATACAGTCAACATCTCCTCCCCCGGCTCTGACTCAACCCACAGTTCACCATGTGCTACAAATATTAATCTATAACAATATTAACAACAGTCCTACATCACCAGTCCTCACTCCTCTAAGCTAAGTTCATTGTATCGATATTGTATTATGTGAACATTCCTACATGTCATGCAATTGAATTAGCCGCGTGTGGGGGACTGGATTACACCCATCGAATACCTCGTTGGTAATTATATTATAACTATTTGTTGGGTTATTTCATGTACCAGTGATATACAATTTAACCTCTTTATCTAAATTCCCGACAAATAATGGTCCTTCGTGCCCTAAAGCTTCCATACCGTAGTACCGTTTTGTTTGCTTCCTTGACGCTTGTGGGCTTACAAATGGCTGCCGCCTCGCGCGTTGTTGGCCGACTGCCATTTCCCTTGTTTAGACCCAGCTTCTTCCCTCGTGTTTTTTACCATTTAGGCACCGTCCCTATCTTGTTTGGGGCTTGTTTCCAGGTTTTTTTGGGCGTGTGTTCCTTGGCGTTTTTTTGGTGGGTTAGCTGGGCTGGAGATTGGGGTAGGGGTAGTTTCGTCGGTCACCATTTTGCGCTCCTGGCTAGGCTAGGCTAAGCAGTCTAGGCCTGCGGGTGTCTGCGGTTGCTGTTCATTTCGCTTTGGTGGTGTGCCTGTGGTGTTAGTTGTTGTTGTGTCATTGTGGGACTCATTATTAATTTTGCTGGTGGGGAGGGTTCTCATGTGACCTTTTATATTTAAATTTCATAATAGCCTAGGCCTGGTTGCTTAAAGTGGCGGTCATGAGTGTCGGTCTTTGTTAATTCCTAAGCGATTGACAGTTAATAGTCAGACCTCATGATTGTAGCTTAACCAACTAGGCTTACCTATAAAGGGCTTACAATAATTAGTGCTTCACCTTACCCTTTCTTTTAATGGATTTATTATTTAATTATTTTGTCTAGTTAGATAATTTCCTTTCGATAGTTTATATTAAGGGGGATGTAAGTATTATGTAATTCTTTTTGAGTAAATTTCTTAAGTAATGGGGGTTTGCCGCTGTTGATTCCTAAGCGATTAACGGTTTGTAGTCTGACCTCATTGTAGTTTAAGTTGCTTAAAATTAGACCTTAACGATGACAGATTTAAAGAAACTTAAGATTCTTAAGGGAGGGATGAAGGGAAGTTTAAATAGATGTTTAAGAGATCTTGATGAATTTTTAATAAGTGCCACGGCTGATCAAATAAAGGGTAAATTCGCTACTGTTACTAAATCGCTAGCTACTTACGATAGTTATGCTCAGCAGGTATATGGTTTATTGACAGTTACTGACGATGTGGAAGAAGAAATGTCGGCAGATCTTGAGTACTTTGAGAATGTTAATACAGCCTTAGCCAGACTATCTTCCACCCAAGAATCAACCTCTGTTAAGGATACCGGTACACCAAAGGCGACTGGTTTTAACCTGCCGAAGCTTACTTTGCCTACCTTTTCCGGGGATTCGGCTACCTGGACTGGATTTTGGGATATTTTTTAGTGTTCCGTCCATCATAATAAAACACTCACATCCATCCAAAGGTTCACATATCTCCGTGGTCAATTGAAAGGGGAGGCATTGAAGTTAGTCGATGGGTACAAGCTAGAAGCTACCAGCTACGAGTCTGCAGTGGAGTTGCTGAAGAGAACTTACGGGAGAGTGGAAGTCATCAAGACCGCGTTAATTACTAAGTTCTTCACGCTGGATCCTCCATCCTATGATGTGACGGCCCTAAAGGAGTACTATGCCTCCTTTGAGAGCCTCCTCCGATCTATGGAGACAATGGCCGTCACCAAGGAGGAGATATTTAGTGTGAATATCTTAAATAAGATACCCTCTCCCCTAAGGGAAATCTTAAGACGACAACTAAGCGACTCTCCACTAAACTTGGAAGCGTTGGTGCAGGTGTACCAGACTGAAGTCTTCAATATGGAGAGTACTGGACACTACCGACAAGTGGAGATGTCGCCATCTACTGCAGCTTTCCCGGTACAGACGTCTCCTAAACAGAAAAGGCCGATATCATTAGGTTGTAAGTTGTGCAGTGTCCATGGTCATCTGTGGTATCAGTGTCCTAAGTATCCTAAGGCTACACAGAAGATTGGCAAGGCTAAATCGCTTAAGTTATGTACCAGCTGTCTGGCAAGAGACAACTTCAACAGTACTTGCACCAATTCCTACATCAAACCTTGTAAGTATTGCAAGGGGAAACATTGGTTTTCCCTTTGCACCCAGTCTGATCGGCATGACGGCAAAGAAAAGGGGAGAACCCCCAAAGAGTCGCATGAGAAAGGTAAGAGCGAGGGTGATAAAGTATCTGCCATGTCCATTGCTTCTCGAGAATGTCAATTGCTTTCTACTATGATGCTGCCAGTAGTGGGGAGTAATAATAATACTATAATGACGCGCACCTTACTTGACCAGTGCTCACAGAGGTCATTCGTTCTGCGGTCATCATTACCCCAGCTCAAGTGTACCAGCAAGGGTCAAGAGAATTTGCGTCTCCATGGTTTCACTGGTGAAATAGATTCCAGTGACTATGATATAGTGGAGATTTCATATGTTTGTAGAAAAAAGGTATGTCCCATCAAGGCTGTTGTGGTCGACACACTACCCAGTTTCTATATAGCATCAGAGATTCAACCACATTTGAAATATCTCAGAAGCAAGGGTTATAAACTGGCTGATGATCAACTCTCTGCTAACAATGGTATTATGCTACTGGTCGGAGCTAATTATTACTACGACCTGGTTCACCCTGGATATCGGCGGGTAGATAAGCTTATAATGCTCCCCACGATCCAAGGGTATGCCATTTCTGGATCCTATGCCACTTCCTCTAAAGACACACAGGTGGAGGTGGTTACGGTCCTCAAGGTAGCAGTAAGCCCCATAGATAAATATATTCGGCCAAATGTGCCTGATAATACATGTACTGATATAGATAAGCTATGGGACTTGGACAATATTGGAATTGACCCACATGAACTTGATCGTGAGTCCAAGCTAGCGTTAAGCTCGTATGAAGAGACTGTAACGTATGACTCTGGCAGAGGTCAGTATGTGGTAAGGCTCCCTTGGAATGATAACAAGAGTAAATTACCTACTAATTTCCATCTAGCACTTGGTAGGTTACGTGGCCTTCAGAAGCAGTTTGTCAAGGATCCAAGTTATTGCGAGACTTATGCGGCAGTTTTAGCCGAGCAGGTACAACGTGGATTTGTGGAGAGAGTAGGTCTCAGTGAATATGGGGATAACATCCATTACCTTGCTCACCATGGGATTAAAAAGGACAGTTCCACCACTCCTGTTCGTATTGTGTATGACTGCTCTGCTAAATCCAGTGATCGCTCCTATAGCCTGAATGATTGTCTGTACACGGGTCCGTCCCTGGTCTCTGATCTAGCGCAAATTATGTTGCGCTTCAGATGTCATAAGTTTGCATGGGTCGCCGATATTGAGAAGGCCTTCCTGATGCTTCAACTGCATCGTGAAGACAGGGACTCGACAAGATTTTTATGGCCACGGGACCCAATGGATCTAGATTCGGAGTATCTGGTCTACAGGTTCAGAGTCGTCTTATTCGGGGCGACCTGTTCCCAGTTCCTTCTCAACGCTACTATCTTGCGTCATCTTGAGGAGGCTGGACTAGATCCTGACTTCAAGAATGAGATCAAGCAGGGGATCTATGTGGACAATCTTCAAGGCACCGGAGACAATGAAGATTTATTGCTCAAGAGATGCTGAGAGATCCGTGATATATTTGCCAAGGCTCATTTATACTTAAGAGAATGGGCCACTAATAGTGATCTTTTGAAAGGTCAATTTGCTTCTGACGGTGTAGCTACTGAGAATAGTGAGGTGAAGTTTTTAGGCCACAAATGGAACACTACCACAGATTGTATATCCTTCTGTCACACCCCATGCGGCAGTGAGCTTATGACCAAGCGAAACTGCTTAAGCTTGTCAGCGAGGTTGTTTGATCCCCTAGGTTTTTTTCTGCCTGTAACAATCCGTGCTCGTATGTTTTTACAGCAACTGTGGTGGCTAAAACTAGATTGGGATACGCCCCTCCCGATTGAGTTACAAGATACTTGGCGGTTGATTCGGTCGGACCTTTCCACATGTTGCAGGGTCCAACTTAATCGTCAGGTTATTAGTGGTCAACAGGTGGATCTACATGCCTTTTCTGATGCTAGTAATAGTGCGTACGGTACTGCCATATACATATGCAATGGTAGTGAAGCGACGCTGGCTATAGCGAAGGCCAAAGTAGCCCCTATAAAGAAGATTACAGTTCCTAAATTAGAACTTACTGCATTGCTTCTGTCTGCTCGTCTAATAAAGTTTACACTGGATGCTTATGCAGACATACTACAGATTAATAACGTCTATGTCTGGAGCGACAGTCAAATAGCGCTTTCATGGGTACACAGCCAGAAAGTGTTACCTGTTTATGTTTCTAATCGCACTGATGAGATTCATGACTTAGTTCCTACAGCTACATTTCGCTATGTGAGCACCAGGGATAACCCCAGTGACATAATTTCCCGGGGGATCTCGGCACAGCAGTTTATGTCTTCCTCTATTTGGTGGCATGGACCTCCATGGCTTACATCTCCAACTGAATGGCCTCAGGATTTCAGGGAATACATATCTGATCCTTCTAGTCGGCACCAAGATGATGTGTTAAGTAGTTCGAATGTGAGTACTACACATCAGGATAACAAGTTGGTAGAGTGGGAACGTTACGGCAGCTATAATCAAGTAATACGGGTATTTGCATGGATATACCGTTTCATTAACAACATGAGAAGTCGGGCTCACGGGTCTTTCCTTAGTGAAGATTCGAAGCATATCAGACTCCATGAAATGAGATCAGCAGAAGCAAAACTAATATGTTTAGTACAAAGGGAATCTTATCCTACTGAACATCAAATCCTGAGCAAGGAGTCAAAGGCCAAACCCTCAAACTTAGTGAGGCAGCTAGGATTATATATGGAAGGAGGCATAATTAAGTGTAGAGGCAGGATACAAAAGGCGGACATTATTGATTCTGCGAAATATCCTGTCCTCCTTAGCTCCTCTCATTTGATTACCAAACTGTTGATTCGCCAATGCCATAGGACCTGCCTACATTTTGGCGTAAATTATGTTCTGGCGTATATGCGACAACGTTGGTGGATCCCTAAGATGCGACAAGCAATTAAAGGGATCCACAATAGCTGTATGATCTGTAAAAGATTACAGGGTAAGCCTTACTCCCCAGTTGATCTACCTCCCTTACCTGAGTTCAGGGTACAAAGGACTGAACCATTTCAGGTAACCGGGGTGGACTACACCGGAGCGATTCATGTTAGGGAATCGCCCGGTACTATCATAAAAGTATATGCCGTTCTATTCACATGTGCGGTAACCAGAGCGATTCATATTGAATTGATTGACGACCTATCCAGTGAGGGGTTTTTGCATACTCTAAGACGCTTTGCAGGCCGCAATGGTTTCCCTCAAATTATTATGAGCGATAATGCGACTTGTTTTGTCGGGGCCTCTAAATATCTCCAGAGTTTAATGGATGACCCGCAGGTAGTGGCTACCCTCACTGGAAAGGGTTGTCAATGGAGATTTATACCAGCACGTGCACCATGGCTCGGGGCGATTTGGGAGAGAACTATCGGTATCGTCAAATCTGCCATGAAGAAGGTATTAGGAAGGGCACTGGTGACCAGACGGGAGTTGCAAACCATCTTAATAGAAATTGAGATGTCAGTCAACGACAGGCCCTTGACCTATACCTCAGCAGATGTTGATGACCTCTTACCCATTTCGCCTTCTATGCTAACACGTGGACGAACCCTTAATACCTTTCCTAGATCGTCCGTAAATGACGAAGATCTGCAAGACCCTACGTTCGGCAATGCTGACGCCACACTTCGTCGCTTCCAGTATGTAAACAAGGTGTCCGACGATCTATGGAAACGGTGGACCCAAGAATATTTGCTGTCTCTTCGCGAGCGTCACTCTCATAAGATCAAAGGGACGAATCGACGATGGCCTCGTATCGGGGATATCGTCCTGATTCATGATGAGCGTCCTAGGTTATTTTGGAAGCTTGGGAGGATTATCGATTTGTTCCAGGGCATTGATGGTCTTATAAGGGTTGCTAGAATACGAACTTCGACTGGGGTTACTACTCGCCCAGTCGTAAGGTTATATCCCTTGGAGCAGAATGTAGAACTGCCGGATGATCCTGGCGTCTCTACTGATACCCCTCCGCGGGAGAGTGCTGGTGACAGTGGGGGGGCAGCTGATGATGAGAAGGATGATCCTCCTCAGGCTTCAGGTGGCGCTCGACCCAAAAGGAGGGCGGCTATGAGTTCCGTGGATCTTTGGAGATCAAAGATCAAACTAGGTGATCTTTGACTTCGATGTCCTTTTTTTGTTCTCTGTATATAGCTCCTGTATATCATTTCTGGTGGCGGGCAATATGTCGGGAATAGGGTAATGATCCCGACAGGTTTTGGTCCAACAGGACATTTGAATTTGGCGGTATCGTATCGCTTGTACGATTTCGGCTGGTTCTTTGTGTATTGTAGTTTATTCTTAAGTTAGGTTAAATATTAACTGTAATGTATAAATATCTACATCAGCTCTAGATGTATTATGAAACCAAGTTATGGGTTATAATTATTATGAGCCGGCAGCCATATGTAATTTTGCGAAGCGATCGGACGCCGGCCCTTCAGTCTCTCAATCAACACCATACAGTCAACATCTCCTCCCCCGGCTCTGACTCAACCCACAGTTCACCATGTGCTACAAATATTAATCTATAACAATATTAACAACAGTCCTACATCACCAGTCCTCACTCCTCTAAGCTAAGTTCATTGTATCGATATTGTATTATGTGAACATTCCTACATGTCATGCAATTGAATTAGCCGCGTGTGGGGGACTGGATTACACCCATCGAATACCTGTTGGTAATTATATTATAACTATTTGTTGGGTTATTTCATGTACCAGTGATATACAATTTAACCTCTTTATCTAAATTTATCTAAAGTTAGTAAGGTAAACAAGCGTATGGAAAGAGGCTACAATAGGCTAGGATAGGTTAGATATTTACGTTACTTTTGTGTTAACTAACAAAATGATGATGTAGTGATTATATGAAATATGAGATGAAAGTGAAGCGAAAACACCTAATATATGAAACTATATGAAGAAGGCTTAGCGTGTGTAGCTGGGACGGAGGTTGGTTGTTGAGTGAATGCGAGCGCGTTGTGTTTCAACAGGGTTTGTCTCTGTCGTGACCTACTGCACACGCGCATAACATATGGAAAATGAATCCCATCTTTTTTACAATGAGATACTTATGAACAATCTTAAATAATACAAATATATACAGTATATATATGGGAATTATAATCCTACAATACCTTCCCATATACAACTACAGAATAATATATTCTACCCAATCATGGAACGTTCGACCAAGGTTATGGAAGCGTTCAACTTAAGACTACGGAAGCGTTCAACTTAAGACTACGGAAAGATACGCAACGCTACATCAACCCAGATTACGTAACATCGAGACTTCATACTAGATAGAGTATACTAAGTATGGACAAATATACCGTATATACTATATATATATACAGTATATATATATATATATATATATTATATATATATATATATATATATATGAGAAATGAGAGAGAGAGAGATCAATAGAGATACTGTACATAGATATAGATTCTAGATAGTGGAGAAAATTAATTTCCTAGTGAATAAATATGGTTTGAAAGCACTCCACAATACTTTGAATAACCTTGGAGGATATATAAAATGCTTTGCTTGTAATTTAACCTAAAACTTTTGCAAGATTATTAAGATAATTACATAAGTCACAGACTTTTCTTTCCGAGCCATCTGCCTCACTTTCCAGGTCACTAACAGTACACCATCTACAGTACTTTTATCATGATAAATATCCAAATCTACAGAAATGTTAGTTGTATTTGGTAGGCTACTAGCTTTCAGATTCAGTAGAAGTGCTTTCATTGGTATTGCAATAATTGTACTGGTAGGCCTATAGTCCCTAACTTCACAGAACTTAACATGGAATCTGATAAATCTTTAACTGAGCAATCTCGATGTTGGGAGAAATGGGTGAAAGTCCTGGGGTGGTGGAACCATTATTGATTAAACCATGAAAACATCATCATGTATAGGCCTATCATTATTAGGCATTATAATCTGTTGATATCATCCACTTTGACAGGCCACGTTTCTGAAGCATAGCCTATAGGTCATTGCACTTCTATTACATGAAGTGTAAACCTTTTTCTTTTAGGGGAGAGGGCGTCGTTTCATGGTTAGAATTGGCAGCAGTTCTCTGCGCTTTCCCCAGCCGCATCTAATTCTGGCAATAGTGGCGGCCTCGGCCCCACCACAGGCAGAGATGGTATCTCCCAAGTAGCAAAACTTGTCCACCATCTCCAGTGACACATTGCCACGGTTCACACTCCCGAGCCGATCATTCAACACAAGCTCAGCTTTGCATACTATACACCCAAATTTCTCAATTTCAGCTTTCTTCCTCGGCAGAGGTCCATTTATTCTACTACAGCGCTTCTTCCCATGAAGTACCCAGAAACGACAGATGCTACACTGAATTGAATTCACGCCCACCCCTTTTCTGCATACTGCACATGGGTATGCACCGTTTTTTTCTACATTTCCACGGCCCAAGCTACTGTGCGAAAACCTTGGTTTTATTGATATTAACTTTTAATTATTTGTTTGTCATGCCCTCACTCTACCTTCTGAACCTTGGCATCCTGCACATTATCTGTGATTATAATTAAGCCATCTGTGTATAGCAGTTCCCATGGGAGCCCAGCTCTAAAATCTCCAAATAGGGCCTCCAAAACTATAACAAAGAGGAGAGGGCTAAAAAAAAAACCTTGGTGAACTCCAACATGGACTGCAACCTCCTCACTCAATATTCCTTTCACCCTCACTTCCGTTTGCGAGTCCTCGTACATTTTCACTATAGCACACACACCAGCCACTCCTCTACACCAAGTTTTCTCATGGCCCACTGTACAACATCCCTGGGAACCTTAACAAAGGCCTTCTCCAGGTTTACAAACACAAGATACAGATCCCTAGCTTTAAGTAACTATCTTTGCCAGTCGCAGCAAGAAGGCTACGTTCAAGGAAGTTCCAGTGACTATTTACATCATATGACCTAGTGCCCCTATTCCTATCCATTTTCTCCAGTTCGCTGCAAAACCTATCTCTATATTCTGATTTATTCAACAACCTTAATTTCCTTTTTGGCATGCATACCTACTTGCACGCAAGATCTCGCTTTAATATCATGTCACATACTAGGAGCTTATGTTGAGAGATACATTCTCACTCGGGATGACCTTTAGCCTACATCCCTAAACCACTTCCAGTCATTTCTACATGTTCACCAGGAAATAATCTATCTGGCTACTGGAACCCCTAGAATTGTATGTGATCAGATGACTCACCCGTTTCTTGAACTTTATGTTACACACAACCATGTAAAGTGTAACACAGGACTCCGGTATATATTCGCCTTCTAGATTTCTCCTTCCGTATCCATTTCCTCCATGAATGCCCGCATACACATCAGCACGTGCTCCCACATTCCCATTTAGGTCACGGTCTATTACTGTGGTGTCATTCTCAAAGAGGCCCGAAACAACACAAATTATGGTCGTTCCAGAAATCTTTCCGTTCTCTACGCAAACCAACCTGTGGGGCATATGCTGATATCACATTCAGTATTCTTTCACCAACTTTCAGCTTCAGTACAATCAATCTTCCATTTACTCTCTTGATCTGAAGAACTCTCTTCTCTCACTCCTCGGCCACCAAAACACTCACTCCTCCTTTTGCTTTTCCAGACTCATCTCCCTTCCAGTAGATCCTGTATATCTTGTTTTTTGCCAACTATCCACTGTGCACCGCACCACTTCCATCGGCTTTCCTGGGTGCAGCACACATCCACTCTTCTTCTCTCAAGTGCTTCCACAACTTCATTTGATCTGCCACTCAAACTTCCTACATTCACATTAGTAAGCCTGAACGCTCGGGAGGCTGCATGCCGTCCCCGGTGAGATTATGTGTTCATCAGACTTGGGTGTTTTCTGTGATGTTGTAATTGTTATAGTCAGCTAAACGGAAGCTCGCCAGGAAAATTTACCGTCCCGAGGACACCGGTTCCAGACTGCCCCAGAGGCCGTTCCCAGCACCTTTCCCCAACAAAGTATTGCCTTGTTATGGCCAAAGTACATCTACCAATAAGAAAAACAATATATTTTTTGCTTAGTAACATAACAGTATCACCCCAACATCTGACAGCCACCCAATATCCCATTATAGAAAACATCTATCTATTTCATATCAGGCCGATATTCTTTTGCCATTTCTAAACTGTTATACATTGGTCTCATATAGGAAATCTAATATCCATTAGTATGGTTATATGCCAGTACCAGCCGAACATCTGGTACCAAACACAATGCCGATTAACGGAAAGCCACTATAAATATGATAAAGGACCAATATAGTTTTGCCTTCTTCTGGCCGAAGTACAATGGCCTGTTGTAAGAAAGCCATTATCTCTTCACATAGGGAAATAAATTTATGAATTCAATATTGGGTCGATATAATTTGGCCATTTATTTGCTGCTATGCATATGCCCAATACAGGACAACTGTTATCCTTTAGTACTGCAATATGCCAGTATTGGTCCTACATATGGAAGACTACCTTAGGCCGGTTAATGTTTAATAGTAATGAACATAATATTAGACCACTATCTTTGGGCCTTTTTCTGGGCTACATACAATGGCCCAATATAGGCAAGTCATCATCTCTTACTTACCGTTATATGCCAGTATTGGCCCAAGGTCTGATAACCACATAATTCTCGATGATTGAAAATATTGATTACATTAAAGTTGGGCCGACATAACTTTGCCACTTCAAGGCCGTTACTCATTGGCCCAACACAGGAAGTTCATTATCCATCATGACTAGCTAATGCCAGTATTGGCCCCAATTATTGAAGACAACCAATTACCGGTTAATGGAAAATCATACTGAATAAGATATTGGACCAATACAAGTTTGCCATCTTCTGGCCGAAACACAATGACCAGGTATAGGAAAGCCATCATCTCGTATCATCCACTATATATACAGGTATTGTCCCAACATCTGCCATCCATCTACTATCCTATGATGAAAAACATTTATAAATACAGAATTGGCCTGATATAGCTTGGTAGTTTTTTGGCCGCTATACTGTACATATGCCCAACATAAGCAAATATATTTTTGTAATGATTTATGTCAATAGTGGCCAAACACCTGGAACCCAATCCAACGCCCAGTGAATGGAAAACTATTTTGAATAATAATATTGGACCAACATAATATTGCCTATTTATGGAAACAGTACATAGACCCAATATAAGAAAAACATTATCCGTTTTGTTTAGTAACATGACAGTATCACTCCAACATCTGACAGCCACCCAATATCCCATTATAGAAAACATTTATCTATTTCATATCAGGCCGATATCCTGTTGCCATTTCTAAACTGTTATACATTGGTCTCATATAGGAAATCTAATATCCTTTAGTATGGTTATATGCCAGTACCAGCCGAACATCTGGTACCAAACACAATGCCGATTAACGGAAAGCCACTATAAATATGATAAAGGACCAATAAAGTTTTGCCTTCTTCTGGCCGAAGTACAATGGCCTGATGTAAGGAAGCCATTATCTCTTTCTTTCTCTTCTATTCTTGTATTGGCCCAACATCTGGCAAACACCAACTATCACATAGGGAAATTCATTTATGAATTCAATATTGGGTCGATATAATTTGGCCATTTATTTGCTGCTATGCATATGCCCAATACAGGACAACTGTTTTTCTTTTGTCCTGCAATATGCCAGTATTGGTCTTACATATGGAAGACTACCTTAGGCCGGTTAATGTTTAATAGTAATGAACATAATATTAGACCACTATCTTTGGGCCTTTTTCTGGGCTACATACAATGGCCCGATATAGGCAAGTCATCATCTCTTACTTTCCGTTATATGCCAGTATTGGCCCAAGGTCTGACAACCACACAATTCTCGACGATTGAAAATATTGATTACATTAAAGTTGGGCCGATACAACTTTGCCACTTCAAGGCCGTTACTCATTGGCCCAACACAGAAAGCTCATTATCCATCATGACTAGCTAATGCCAGTATTGGCCCCAATGATTAAAGACAACCAATTACCGGTTAATGGAAAATCATACTGAATAAGATATTGGACCAATACAAGTTTGCCATCTTCTGGCCGAAACACAATAGCCAGGTATAGGAAAGCCATCATCTGTTATCATCCACTATATTTGCCAGTATTGTCCCAACATCTGCCATCCATCTACTATCCTATGATGGAAAACATTTATTTATTCAGTATTGGGCCGATATGTCTTCGTCGAATTTTGGCCGCTATACGTATGCCCAACACAGGCAAACAATACCCTTTATTAATGCTATATGCTAGTAATGGCCCATTACCTGGAATCCAATCTAATGCCGGTGAACGGAAAACCATTTTGAATATGATAATGAAAAAACAAAATGTTGCCTTCTTATGGCCAACGTACATCTACCCAATATAAGAAAAACAATATCCTTTATTTTTTGCTATATAACAGTATCAGCCCGACATTGGGCATCTTATCCGTATCCAATGATGGAAAACATTTATTATTTCTATATTGGGCTGATATAATTACGCAATTATTTGGCCGTTAGACATTGGCCCAATACAGAAAATAAGTTATCCTGAATCCTGTTAAGTGCCGGTGCTGGCCGAACACTGTAAACCCAATCCAAAGACGGACAAAGGAAAACTTTTTTATAAATTTACTATCGGACAGACATAGTTTCAGAAGATTCTGGCCAACATATATTGGCCCAATATAAAAAAGCCTACATTCCAGACTTGCCGGCATTGGCCCGTACTTCCAATGTTTGCTGGGAATATATTGACCCTATTATTAAAAATGGTTATCCATTTATTGGATGTATTTACCCTATCGGCCCAACATTGTGCATCATCTTCTGAATCAACTATGGAAACCCATTATTATTTCTACAATGGACCGATATCATTATGCCTTAATCAGGCTGAGAAATATTGGCCCAATAAACAAAATAAGTAATACTTAAGGGGAGATTTCCACTTAAGGGATGTTTTTCTTGACCCCCTTCTCCCTCATGTTTAGCCCCATTGCTTTTGATGTTATAAAACGTTCGCCCCATTAGTTTAGCGATTTTAAGAACTTTCACCCCATATTAAGACCTTTCGTGCCATTCAGGTGTCGATTTTATCCTGGCGAGCGATAGCGAGCCTGTAATTTAAGAGGAACCGGCCTTCGGCCGGGAAATTTTTCTACCGAAAAATTTACAAATTTATCTTGAAAGGGACTCGAGGGGGTATAATTTTAAGCTTGATGGAAGTCTAGGGTACAAAGTAAATACCTCCCCTTAATAACATCATTTGCTAATGCTGGACCAGCATAATGTATTCTGCCCCATAACGGACACAGGAAAAAATGTATAAATAATATATTGAACCAATACCCATTAGAAGATTATGGACAACATATTTTGGCCAGATATAAAAAAGCCAACATATTTTACCTTCATGTAGTTGCTATTATTGACCCAATATCTATCATAAATTTAATTAATCGATTTTAGGAGTATAGTTGGTTGTTGGAAGGAACATAATATTCCAACAACCTATCTATTATGGAAATCATTAATAAGATCAACAGAGGGCCAATTTTATATTTTGGCCACATAATGGCCGATACATACTGTATAGGCCCAATGCAGGTAGATGACATTATTTGGTAAAGGCGATATGCCAGTACTGGCCCAACATAAATATTCCATAATGATGGCGGAGATTGGCAAGCCATTTCAAATATATATAATGTAGGACCAACAATGTTCTACCAATTTACGGCTAAAATATATTGGCCCCTTTAATTAAAGATGGTTATCCATTTCTTGAATGTATATACTGTATCGGCCCAACATTGTGCATCCTCTTCTGAATCAACTATGGAAACCCATTATTATTTCTACAATGGACCGATATCATTATGCCTTCATCAGGCTGATAAATATTGGCCCAGTAAACAAAATAAGTTATACTTAATAACATCATTTATCCTGCCACAAAACGGACAAAGGAAAACATTTATATATAATATATTGAACCAATACCGCTTTAGAATATTATGGCCAACATGTTTTGACCCGATACAAAAAAGTGAACATATTTTACATTCATGTAGTTGCCATTATTGGCCCAATATAAGAACATAAGAAAATGGGAGTCTGCAGGAAGCCGATCGGCTCACACAAGGCAGGTTCCTGTCACACCCAACCCCAATTACAAGGCCTAATTACAGACCCAACTCATTAATACCTTGAGGACTGACCTCACCAAAATGGTCAGAGATCAACACAGGATTACAGGAGTCTGCAGAGCGCCGATTGGCCCACACCCGGCAGATCCCCCCCTCATACCCAACCCTTCTCGTCCATATGCCTATCTAATTTTACCTTAAAGATCCCTATCGTTCTTGATCATACCATATCACTTGGTAGCCTATTCCACATGTCTACAAATCTGTTACCAAACCAATATTTGCCTATATCTTTTCTGAAACGAAATTTGTCTAATTTGAAACCATTTGTTCGAGTTCTTTCGCTATCACTGAGCTTCAGTACATTTGTCATGTCCCCTTTATTAATCCCACTAACCCCCTTGAACACTTCTATCATATCCCCTCGAACTCTGCGTCTTTCTAACGAATGTAAGCCTAATTTTTTTCAACTTTTCTTCATATGGCAGATTTCTAATATTAATAATTTGTGTCATTCTTCGCTGTACTCTCTCCAACGAATCAATGTCCATTCTGTAATATGGACACCAAAATTGGACAACATAATCCATATGAGGTCTCACTAATGATAATTAAAGTTTTAAGATAACATCCAACAACCTATCTATTATGGAAATCATTAATAAGATCAACAGGGAGCCAATATATTTTGGCCACATTATGGCCGAATAATATAGGCCCAATGCAGGTAGATGACATTATTTGGTAAAGGCGATATGCCAGTACTGGCCCAACATAAATATTCCATAATGATGGCGGAGATTGGCAAGTCATTTCAAATATAATGTAGGACCAACAATGTTCTACCAATTTACAGCCACAATATATTGGCCCTTTTAATTAAAGACAGTTATCCATTTCTTGAATGTATATACTGTATCTGCCCAACATTGTGCATCCTCTTCTGAATCAACTATGGAAACCCATTATTATTTCTACAATGGACCGATATCATTATGCCTTAATCAGGCCGATAAATATTGGCCCAGTAAACAAAATAAGTTATACTTAATGCCATCATTTGCTAATGCTGGACCAGCATTATGTATCCTGCCCCAAAACGGACAAAGGAAAACATTTATTAATAATATATTGAACCAATACCGTTTTAGAATATTATGGCCAATATATTTTGGCCCGATACAAAAACACCAACATTCCGGACTTGCCGCTACTTGCCGGAATTGGCCCGTACTTAAAATGTTTGCTGGGTAGTAATAGGAGGACCTAGACTACAACGAGCAGCTGTTGCTGGATCTCAAAGAAATTGGCGTGGTTTGTTAGCCGCAGGTAATATAACATGATGCAACACATCATACTTCGCCGGGCCCCAATCTGTGAGAAATAAATTGACTACACGGGTATCTTGGTAGTGTTGGTAACAGCCTTCCAATAGGGTAACCTCATTAGAGTGAACCATTTCCTGCCAGAACCTGGTGAATGTAAATATTGTAAAGGATAATTAATATTAAGTAATTTAGAACTATAATATTACCTTGGCCAAGTTAATTTAGTTATACAAACTTGTATGGTTAGATTTAGAGGTACTGTATTAGGTATCATTTTGAAACTTCCGCGATCCACGGTTTGTAGTGGTAATTTCAACCCCTAGAGATAATGTTTACTAAATCGTTGTGAAACGATATTTATATTAGTATTTATATAATTAAATGCTTATTTCTCATTTATAGGATCAAGTGAAGAGGGAATGAACCCTTGGTAACGAATTAGTATATAGTTTATTTAAGAGTCGGAAATTGAAGTTCCGATTAGACGCCAGTAAACTTTTGAACTGTAAAGACGTGTCCCGTGATCTCTTCCACCACACTCCCCGTGCCAGGCCTGGAGTCCTGACCCATTAACCCTTATCTACTGAAGCCCGAATCCTCTGAACTACACCAGGACCCTAGTTATAGCCAAGTCATTGATATACATGGCCATTTATACAATGTTTAGTTAGGGTATCCTGAGAGATAGGCTACCATGGATTAAGACTAGGTTACTATAAACAACCCTCATCTGCTCCTATAGTTCATGCCATAAGGTAGGCTATCTCATACTTTATTTTTGTTTATTTTCAATTTTTGATTGGTGTGGTAAGAGATAACTTTTGGCCATATTATCCCCACATTGGATCCCTTACTGCAAAGTTTCATTGTCGTGTCAAGTCCAGATCTATTGTAGTCTATGATATACAGGGTGTATTAGAAAGACTGTTACAGACTATGACGAACACATTGTAAAAAGGAAAATGAACATATATTGTTGTATCATATTTTCCCAGAAATGTATTATTAATTATATATATATATATATATATATATATATATATATATATATATGTATTTATAAATGTAGCAAAACAGGGTTACGAGTAAAGCACTATATAATTAATACATGATAAACATGCTTACTATGGACTTAACTAAAGGGACAGTATAGGTTTACCTATTCACACATTAGTAATTACGAAATCAAAGTATCATAGTATATGGTGATGATATTATGTAGTTAGCAGAAAAATAGAAATTATTAGCAACAGATTAGCGTAAACACATGTGAAACATTTGTAACTCTGTTCACGAGGTATAATGCTGATACCCAAGTCTGGGTTGGGTATCCGAATGCAGCAGAAGGTAATTCAATCGTTTATTATTATTATTAATATTATTATATGAGATGCCGAAGACTCCAACCAGGGTGCAGAAACACCATCAAGATGAATCCACACAAAACACCCGGAGGCACTGGAGAGAGACTACGGCAACTTAGGAAAAAATAAAAACATATACTGTATACTGTACATATACACATATTAAACACAGATAACATATTATGCAGTGGAGGATATCAAGTATAAATATAATACAATAAAATAGAATAAAATAAGTTATAAATTAGAGTTAATGCTGCAAAAAAGCATTAACTCTAGACTTAAAAATGGAGATATTAGCTGAATTGACTAGCTCATTTGGCAACTTATTCCACAAGTCAACCATGGCCGGCACAAAACACCGTGAAAACTGTGTAGTAGAAATATTAACACGGCTCATGGCAAGATCATTAAGATTGCTTGTGAATCTAGTTGCACCAGCCTGGACATATGGCCCAGGCAGAAGAACCCCATGTAAGGGATGCTGAGGTTTGTTAAAAACTTTAAATAAAAGACTAAGGGCACCAACTTTACGTCGATGACACAGATCAAGAGGCAAATGAGGTAGAATAAAACTGATGGAATTTAGCGACCTGTCAAGCAACTTGAGATGGCAGTCAGCTGCTGACAACCAGGCAGGTGAGCAGTACTCGAAATGTGGCAAAATAAAAGCATAAAAAGACTTGATAACTGTGGCGTCACAAGCAAATGTTTTATAAACCTTGCGAAGCAGACCATGTTTTTGGGAAATGGAAGAGGAGAAAGAACGAATATGCTTTTCAAAAGTAAGTTTGGGATCAAGAGTAACTCCTAACAAACGCAGAGTATCCACATTCTCAATTTGCTCGCCAGAAACTTGTAGATAAGGATGGGGAGGATCCAAGGTACGAGATCTGCTGATGATAATGGAGTGTGTTTTACTAGCATTAAGTGTCATGCCCCAAAGTTCACACCATGATGTCATTTTGGCTAAATCCCTATTCAGAGCAGTAGCAATTACGTGTCGATCTATTGGTGATGGAATTGACGCATATAAAGTTGCATCATCAGCATAGGAGATAAGTTTATTTTCAAGCTCGGAACACAGGTCAGCAGTAAAAATAATAAAAAGCAAAGGCCCAAGGACACTGCCTTGTGGAACACCAGAAACAACAGTAACAGAAGGGGAATGACACCCATCAATGACCACAGACTGAGATCATTTCGTCAAAAAATCTTCAAAGATCCTTAAAAAATTGCCACCAATACCGATGAGCTGTAACTTATACAGAAGTGCTTTATGGTTGACTAAATCAAAAGCAGAAGTAAAGTCAATAGCCACGACACGAGACTCATGTCCCTGGTCCAATGAAGATTGCAAGTCATGGGTGAGTGTCAGAAGCGCATCACATGTACCCAGTCCCTTACGAAAACCAAACTGTGAGTTTGGTATCAAATTATGACTATTACAATAAGAGGAAAGGCGTCTGGACAAAAGCCTCTCATAGGGCTTGGATAGGATAGGTGTAATGGAGATAGGGCAATAGTCATTAGGAGATGATGAGGCAGTATTTCCCTTTGGAATAGGAGTGATAATAGCCTTACGCCAGCAAAGAGGAAAACTACCTGATTTCAAAAGCAACCTAAACACCACAGCCAATTTAGGTGCCAAGACCACTGCAACCTTTTTAAAAAAGAGAGGGAAAAATCCATCCGGGTCTGTGCCACCATAGGTATCAAGGTCCAGCAAGTACCTTTTCAGTTCAGATGATTTAAATGCCATTGAATTGAGGTTGGGTCTAGGGAAACATGTCAATGGCAAAGACAATTCCTGATTACTCTGCTCATTAATAAAAATATTAGATAGAATATTGGCCTTCGATAATGGATCAAAAGAGATGGAGCCATCAGAATCACAAAGAGGAGGCATGGAGGAATCTATTCCAAATAAAGATGATTTCAAAGTGGACCACCATTTATGAGGCTGTGAAGCTCTTCTCAGAACATCCTGAAGATGGGAGTTATAATCCCTCTCGGCACCATCATAACCTCTCTGCGCAGCTGCCCTTTTAAAAACATAATTTTCCCAATGCAAGGGGGTTTGATTGCGCCTCCATAGACGATATGCAGCCTGTTTGTCATCAAATGCACGCTTGCAGTCATCATTAAACCATGCTTTATCCCTGATACGAGACTTAATTGTTCTTGATGGAACTCTTTTTCGAAGGATACCAAGAAGGGAATTGTTGAGAGCTGAAACCGGGTCTTGAGATCTTAGTATGTGATTCCACTCAATATTACAAACATCATTACAAACGTTGTCCCAGTTAACCCGGGATTTAAGGTAGACTATACGTGAGAGAGTAATATCAGGAACAGAAAAATCAAGATTAATTTTACACATGATGGCATTGTGGTCGGAAGTGCCAACAGGTACAAGAACTGAGGTTTCTACAACACCAGGAATATCTGTTAGTACTAGATCAAGACAATTTCCAGGCATATGAGTAGGTCCTTGGATTAGCTAGCTGTTCACAATCAAGCTGAGATCAAGTGATATATATAAACAGAACTGGTTGGAGGAGATTAATAGCAATACACTATGTCTAAATTATAGAGTAATGACAACAAACATAAAACTACAAGACTATTTCATAGAGCTTCCCAAGCAATACTCCATTATTTTATGCAAGTTCAAATGTAATCACAGGTTACCAATAGTAACAGGTAGGTATGAGAGAGTGTGTGTATTATGTAATACGAATAGAATTGGTGTCGAATATCATTATGTGTTCGAGTGCCCTTATTTCTATGAACATAGAAAGAAATATATTAAGAGGTATTTTTATAATAATCCAAACACTTATAAGATGTCAAAACTATTTAATGGTAATACATATTCAGTTACAATGAACTTGGCCAAATATCTTAATATAATTATTCAATCCTTTTAAATAGAGGTGATTGTGAGATATCAAAACCTAAGGGTTCAATGAGTCAATATTATTGTCGTGAGCGCTAAGGTGTGCTATTTTTATTTTTATTTTTATTTTTGTGTATTGCAATGTTCTTTGTTTGGGTGTTTCTTGTTCGCTAACTTTCAGTTGATTGTTCTAAAACATAGGCTACCAGTCATAGTTGTAAATGATGTTCAGCTATTATATTTTGTATTGTTTAAACTGCATATTTAATGTAAAAAATATGTACTCCTATACCCCGCTTGGGGTCGCCTGAGTAAATAAAAACCTTTCAAACCTTTCATCCTAGGTTCGAAACCCTGGACTGCCACATGTATTTGTTGATTTCATTAATTGAGTTTAGGAGTAAAGTCGGTTGGTGGAGGTAACATAATACTTCATTCAGGTTCAGGGGTAGTTTATAGAGAGGCCTTCCTTAGGGTTAAGGCCCCATTAATTACTCCTTCCATCCATCTATCCATACCCTATGATAGCGCAGTTGGAAAGTGTGTACATGCTTAGATTGATATGCAGGATTCGAAACTGCATAATAAATCGTAGGCTTGTCCACCATTCTTTACCTGTCTTCGTAGCGCAATGAATAAATGCACTGAATTTCGGTGTGAGCGTCCTAGGTTCGAATCCCTGGACTGCCACATGTATTTGTTGATTTCATTATTTGAGTTTTGGAGTAAAGTCGGTTGGTGGAGGTAACATAATAATACAGATATACGCTGTTCATTATAGGTAGACCAGACATCTTGACACATAACTTCAATAACTCTAAAAGGACTAGATAAGTAGAGTTAAGTATACATTAATTGTAAAGAGTCGGTTTGGGATTAGGTGTAGAAATGTCCAGCCGACCATGGGTCTGGGTAAATACTATCTCAATTAACCACAGTAATAATATCATAACGCGTCATAGTCCTCAAAGGGTTAAGAAAAGTAGACGTCTCAGGAACAGATCATTTTGTAAAGTTTCATCAATGTTATTAACAGTATTTTGAGTGCTATTTAATGTCAAAAGTGTATAATAAACTAACCAATGCACAAGTTAGAAAGGAATAGGAGTTTACATCTACTTTTGTCTTTATTTATTTTCTCGTTTTCTTTCATTATTAATTTGCTCCCCAGACTTCTATCAAGCCTAACAAAATACCCCAAAGACCCCCATTTGATATCAATGTGTACATACATTTCGGCAGAAACATGTCCCAGTCTCCCAGTTGAAGGCCAGTTCATCAGGCTTGCTATCTCTGGCCAGGAAGATATTGACACCTAAATGTCAAGAAAGATCTTAATCGTAGTATCACCAAACTAATGGAGCCAACGTTATGGCTAATTTAGATAAGTGGACTGTATAGTATTGATATTAAATGAGTATTAACCATATAGAAATAATTACCCTTTGATGAACTCAGCTGGTGATTGGAGGATGGCGGAAAATAGGCTAGATGACTGGAAGTGGTTAGTATAGTAAACAGAGTATGAAAAGAGGCTACAATAGGCTAGGATAGGCTAGATATTTACGTTAAGTTGTGCTAAGTAACAAAGATGATGATGTAGTGACTATGGAGTATGAGATGAAAAGTGAAGCGAAAACACCTGGTGAAATAACTAGGAGAAAGAAGGCTTAGCGTGTGTAGCTGGGACGGAGGTTGGTTGGAGAGTGTGCGAGCGCGTTATGTTTGTCTCTGTCGTGACATACCGCGCACGCGCTTAACATATGGAAAATGTATCCCATCTTCTTTACAATGAGATACTTATAAACAATCTTAAATAATACAAATATATATATATATGGGAATTATAATCCTACAATACTTTCCCATATACAACTATAGAATAATATATTCTACCTAATCATGGAACGTTCGACCAAGGTTATGGAAGCATTCAACTTAAGACTACGGAACGATACGTAACGCTACATCAACCCAGATTACGTAACATCGAGACTGTTCATACTAGTTTGAGTACACTAAGTATGGACATATTCCCACCAACAGAAAATATACAAAATTTACATGATTAGATTTGCCCGGAGGCAATCTTATCCCGCCAAACTTGGGAGGATATCTGGGCTGCCTGTCGACGTGGGCGTCCGCCGGACGCGTCAACTGGCTGCACCGAAGTAGAAGCCAGAGAGGGGACTTCAATGGATAACTGATCCGAGGGGGTGTCCTTGCGATCGAGGTCACCCTCAAGAGGATATAGTCGGACTGTTGGCCGTGTGATTACTCCAGTCCTGGTGCGAACCTTTGCTACCCGAACCTCACCATCACGACCTGGCAATAACTCCTCTATCCGACCCAATTTCCAAAATGCGCGCGGGCCCTCCTCATGGATGGTTACCACGTCCCCTACCCTAGGCCAATGACCTTTTAATGGTGTTAGTTTATTCTTTTGCGCTTCCCTTAAAGTCACCAGATATTCTGTTGACCAGCGATGCCAAATATCTCGCGATAATTTACGAATGTATTTGTAGCGGGCCGATTACTTCCTTACTTATGTAGTCTGGATCCTCCATAGTATCCTCGTCATGCTCTTCAGGAAGATCCCGCAGTCTGTATCCACGTACCAGTACTGAGGGTATGATTGGGGTAAGGTCTTCCAAATCACCAGAAGCATAGTATAGAGGGCGATCATTTACGGTGGCTTCAATCTCCAAGAGTATGGTGTTGAGTTCCTCAATCGAGATGAGAGCTCTACCCAACACCTTCTTCAGACCCGCCTTCACGATGCCTATGGCTCTCTCCCATATGGCGCCAAACCAAGGCGCTCTGGCGGGAATGAAACGCCGTTCGCATTTTACATCCGCTAGGCAGGTCTGAATCTTAGGATTGTTGCTCACTTCTTTGAGATATGTAGATGCCCCTATGAAAGTCTTTGCATTGTCACTCAGCATGATACGTGGATATCCCTGTCTACTGCAGAATCTTCGGAAGGCATGTAGGAAGCTATCACAAGTGAGGTTGGTGACCAGTTCCAGGTGAATTGCCCTGGTAACAGCACAAGTGAAAAGTATCATATACACCTAAAGATTGGGTGAATCTTTCACAGGGATTGCTCCACTGTAGTCAACCCCGGTAACTTTGTAAGGGTCACCTGGGGTAGTTCGCAGGTTTGGTAAGGGAGGAATTCCGACGGGATCATAATGTGTTCCCTGTACTCTTCTACACTTTAAGAATTTGCGAAGGACTTTCTTGACCACCTGCCTGATTCTAGGCACCCACCATCGTTGTCTTACATAGGTGACTATATTGACCAACCCCATAATGACAACAGAGTCGGTGACACCTATCGATGATAAGATGGGTGAGGGGATGATTGGGGGGCAGTAGTATTGGATACTTACTTGCCTCAGAGAGGGCTGCCAATCGTAATCTGCCTCCGCAATGTATCAAGTCCCCCTTCAAGTGTAAGCCCAACTGGTTGATCAGGTTATTCCTAGACTTTGTTCCCTTAACCAGTAATTTATATTCCTGCGTATATATTTCTTGTTGACAGAGCTTATGTAATAATTTATCTGCAATTCTGATCTCCTTCACATTGAGGTAAGCACTACCTGTGGGCGGTGTGCCTTTAATTTTTGCTTTTACATTTCGTACAAATCGTAACACCCATGCTGTAACACGTAACTTTTCATAGCTGCTGAATCTATCCCAGTCCCATAACCGTGTGTCTTCGTCAGGCACAGAGTCAATTACCGGTGCCACAATAGCAGTGTGTTGCTCGCTCAAATCTATATTCTCTGGCCATTCGTTGGGATCATTAAGCCAGCATGGGCCATTCCACCACAACGCAGAAGATTTGAGAAATTTAGCAGAGACACCACGAGTAATGCAGTCACTTGGATTCTCTTTGGTAGACACATACCGGAACTGTGCGGTTGGGAGCAGGGTACGAATTTCGTCGACACGGTTGGTGACATACACTGGTAGCTTCTTACGGCTATGTAACCAGTAGAGCGTAATTTGGCTGTCACTCCATACAACTGTCTCCGAGATATTTAGCAAATTTTTAAAAGTTTCCTCTACAAAGTGAACGAGTCTAGCAGCCAACAGAACTGCAGTCAGCTCTAAATTTGGGATGGAAAGGGATTTGATCGGGGCGACTTTCGCCTTCGCCATGACTAGACGGCTGCCACTTGTGTCAACAAAGTATATGGCGGTGCCGTACGCGACCTTGCTAGCGTCTGAGAAGGCATGAATGGAAAAAGGATGGTCCATGACAACTCTCCGAGGAAAATTAAAACCCTTACAGAGACGAAGATCCGAAATAATGTCATCCCACTCCTGTACCAGATCGCCAGTCAAAACCTAATCCCAACCTAATTTTATCCTCCATAATTGCTGAAGGAATAATCTTGATTTGATCGACACCGGTAGAACTATCCCCAAGGGGTTAAAAAGTTTAGCCGTCATACTCAAGCAGATTTGTTTTGTAATCTGCGAATATTGCGCGTACTGAACGCCGAATGAGAGGGTAACGGTATCCTCACACGACGATAGTGCTTGACGCTCAACCTGTGAGTATTCCTTAGGGGTTATCCCCATGTGATCTAATTCCCACAAAACGTTTAAGTCATTTTTGCATGGTGGAATATCACCAGTGGACATGTATTTGTCCATTGGGTTTACTGCTACATTCAATACAGTAATTACTTCTGTGCTGGAGCAGGTAGGTTGTGCCACATATGAACCACTGATGGCGTACCCATACTTGGTAGGAAGCAGAATTAGGCTACCTGACCTTTTATACCCAGGTCGCACTATATTGTAGTAGTGATCCGCACCAATAAGCAGCTCCAGCTGATATGTGTCCGTTGCGTGAGGATCGGCTAATTTTATGCCTTTACTTTGTAAACTAACCAGTTTAGACTTTAGGTTAAGTTCACCTTTATGTTCTGGCAACTCATCAACCACTATTGCGTCTAGATGATGAAATTTACCTCTGTGTTTGTATTGCAGTGCCACAACATTATATTCCCTAGAGGCTTGTTTCCCAGTAAATCCATGAAGACATAACTCCTCAGTTCCTTTAGAAATGTAGGAAAGGGAGGATAGAACAGAAGACTTCACAAAGGTCCTCTGAGAACATTGGTCAAGTAGCGATCTGATTTTAACACAATTATTATCCTTACCCTTTACCGGCAGCTGTACGGTGGGCAAGAATACTATATTTTTACCTGTGGCAACAGACATTGTAGTTGAAGTAGCAGCAGTCTGCTCTCTCTTGGTGTTATCCTCCGCTGGTCTACTTTCCTTCCCTTGTTTTTGTGTACACAGGGAATGAAAGTGTTTGCCCTTACAAAACTTGCAGCTTCTTATGTTAGGATTAGTACAACCCGAATGGCCATGGTCTTTTGACAAGCACCCAGTGCAGAGACGTAGTTGACGGGCTCTTTTAACTTTAAGAGGCCCTGTCTTATACTTCATACACTTGTACCATAAATGATTGGTGCCACTACACAGAACACAGTTGAATTTCCTGTACTCACTCTGGGCGGTAAATGTTGCCGTAGCCATGGGTGTACCCCCTATTCTGTCTTGACCCGCCATATTGTACACTTCAGCCTGGAGGCAATGAGTGAATTTCTTATAATCCAGGCTCGAGTCTCCCATTTCCCGTTTTATGGTTTCCTTTAGTGGTGATGGTAACTTATTGACAAGAGTCACCACACAAAATTCCTCCAAACAAATACCATGGCTAATGATTGACCTCATCACACTCTCTGTATTGGCATAGAAGTCCTTCAGGTCAGCTGTTTGGTGTTTGGGTGACACTAATTGATTGAATTTGGTAACATAAGCTGCCTTGATTCGATATGGATGCCCATATGTCTCTTGCAGGAGCTCAATTGCTGGGGCATAGCTTGCACTTTCGATAATGAATCCTTCGACTAGCTTATGTGCATCACCCTGAAGCTGACCCTTTAGATAGGTGAAGCGTTGTATATCTGTGAGGTCGGGATTGTCATGGATGATACACTTGAACATCTTCCAAAATCCCGACCACATGGTGGCATCACCTTCAAATTTTGGAAGAGTAAGATGTGGTAATTTGACTGCGGATTTCTTTGGCTCTTTCTTGACCTCCTTCTTGACCTCTGGAATCAAGATCCCCTTCAGTGTGGCAACGATTACTTGTATGCCCTCCATATATAGGGTATCCTCTCTTATCACCTCGATATACTCGGCGTCCTCGTAAGTGTCGGCCAGGTCCTCCTGTGTGACCTCATACTTGTCAAGTTGCTTTTGAATACTGAGCAACCTGGCTTCCACCTCCACTCTAGACGCCGAATCAAGGAATTCGTCAATATCAGAGGTCAAGACCATCAAAGAGCCCTTAAGTCCAGCCCGACGCTTTTGTACACTTTTAGCCATGATTATACGGGAAGGAAATCTATTGACGTTAAATTAAACTATCAATGCCAGACCGAATAAGTTGCGGACAAAAAACAATACAGTACTCCGAGAAATCAAATTAAATCGCGAGCCGAAAAGAAAACACCCTCACGAAATGCGGAATAAGAATTGTGCGCAATGTAGACTAGCAAGCCGGAGCTTTTCAATTTAACTCCTTACATAATAGTTATGAAATTATAGAATCATTACACCATAAGTTAAGAAAAGTCGGGAGGGAAATTTAGTACAATACAGTATAGGCCAAAAGTCTCCAGATGTAAAAAAAGACAGGTACCGTTTAAATTTATAATAAATTCAAGAATTTTAAGAGAAAGAGAGCCTATAGGGTAATTTAAACAGGCTAAACTCAATGGGTACCGCTAATTTTATATTATTAAATTTAATAAATGTGAAAATTGTACACAAGAAAAGTTCATCTCAAGAAGTCACAAGGAAAAAAGTTTTGAGATGGATTAACACACACTCAGCCTATCAGATATCATATTTCCCCGCCTTCAGGGTACACGACGAGAGAAGATTTTAGAAAGACATGTGAATCTATAAAGAAGTTATTGGACAGTATAAATTTGATATAGAATGAATAACCTTAACTTTTGTAATTATTATACAGTACAGTATGGATGATTTTAATCCTAGTGCCAATCAATTGTTATATAATTTGCGCCTAAAGGGTTTACAATCAAAAATTAATTAATATACTGTACCGATTTGAAAGATTATTAATCTAGGCTACTGATTTTGTTGATCAACTCTAACGTCATGGTGGGCAAACATCTCGTCGTATGACCTGGCGACCATGGCATATTCGTCTTGCCCAAAGCACCGACGACAGGTGTCATGGATCTCCGAATAGAGATGCTTTGATGCCTCGTGCGTGAGGTGTACCCCGTCGGGACTGAAGTCAGCCTCAGAGGTATTCATGGACTGATAGCGCTCCCGGGTGAATGGGATATGGCGCTTTAGCCATCGGTTAACCACATTTCTAATGCAGTTAAACTCGTCCGTAGAGACCCCTCGTGGAGCCTGCCGCTTCTCTACCCCAATCACCCGGACTTCTCCCCCCGAGAGCCGCACCACCTCCTCAGCTAGGACCTCGATCCCCTCCGCTATATCTCTCGGACTGACCCCGCTCCTTATCTCGTTTCCTCCTATCACCAAGAAGGTCAAGTCGGGCTTCAGCTCTAAAAACTGACCCCAGGCTTCTATTGACCTCAAGGTGCTGACGCGGGCACCTGGGGCGGCCAGAGGAGTCACGAAAAAGAAAGGCCTGTGGATGGCGTGGTCCACATACAAATCCCTGACGTAGGAGTGGCCCAAAATTGCCACCCTCCTAATCGGGCCTGGGTACACAGGCCTATCAACCACCGCAGGATAATCTTCCCCTACCCCACCACCCGCGGCACCATGATGCCAAAAGCCCTGGGCCATGAGGGACAGACGAAATATGGCACAAAAAAAATGAACCACGTAGGCTAGGCCACCACCAACCACAAAAAAAGGGGGGGGCAAACTAGTGAAAGGTTTAAGGACCAATTATATGGCTAATTTAGATAAGTGGACTGTATATTATTGATATTAAATGAGTATTAACCATATAGAAATAATTACCCTTTGATGAACTCAGCTGGTGATTGGAGGATGGCAGAAAATAGGCTATATGACTGGAAGTGGTTAGTATAGTAAACAGAGTATGAAAAGAGGCTACAATAGGCTAGGATAGGATAGATATTTACGTTAAGTTGTGCTAAGTAACAAAGATGATGATGTAGTGACTATGGAGTATGAGATGAAAAGTGAAGCGAAAACACCTGGTGAAATAACTAGGAGAAAGAAGGCTTAGCATGTGTAGCTGGGACGGAGGTTGGTTGGAGAGTGTGCGAGCGCGTTATGTTTGTCTCTGTCGTGACATACCGCTGTGACGTTAACCACTCCATTAGAACCGCATGGCTTGTCCTACAGTGACTCGCTAGGATCGCCAGGGCAGTGGATGGGGCTACAGTTTATGTATTAGAGTGTGCTTTATTTCATATGAAAGCTCGTGTCATGGGCAGTCCAGAAAGGCTCTTTGTTTTCACCCATGTCAAGGCTTTATATATTTAATTGTAAAGTATATGTTTTATCATTAACTAGTAATGATGGGATCTGGGAGAGAGAGAGAGTAGAACAGAGTGAGAGGGAGCGCGCAGTGTTTTTGCCCCGCTCGATGACGTCACGGCTGGCTGCCTCGTGGGGGTTGGTTGAGAGAGGTCCTTCCCATGCTGTTAGCTCCCTTGCTAGTGGCTAGAGGACTTGTAACCGCTTTTTTCCCACGCGGCTCGAGCTGGTGCGAGTATATATACAGTTCCTCGCCACTCTCTCCCTTCACACACACAGCTCCTGCTCTCTCCTGATTGGCTACAACTCTCCACCTATCCCTTACCACCAAAACCATCATGCTTCCAGCAGCCCCCACCTGCTTTGCTGGCCATGTTAAATGGTTTAACTACAAAAAGGGAATGGGCTTTATCAGCCAACAGGAAGGAGGAGACATCTTTGTACATAGAAGGAGCATATCTCGCCCCAATCCACTCCACGCTCTGCCGTCTCTTGGTGACGGAGAGAGGGTAGAGTTTACCATCAAAAAGGGGAAGAAGGGAATGGAGGCACATCGAGTATCTGGACCCAAGGGTGACTGTGTGAAGGGATCGGTGCATGCCAGGAAGAGGAAGGAGAAGGCAAGAGTAGAGCAGCCATCTTGTGACAAGGACTCAATCATCAAAATCATTGTCACCACAGCCACTGCTCTTGCTGGTGGGGACATCAACCTCCTAAGGGTGTATCTCCCTGCCTTCCTACAAGCTAACAACTTGCCCTCTATTATCATCCCAAACATGCACTCCACCAAAATCACTCGTCCACAGGCTCCCAAACAACGTCCAAGACAGCAGCCACGGAAACGCCTGAACATCTACAAACCAATCAATAGGAGCAGCCTTCCACCACCTCTTCCTGCAGTCTCAGCATCGCCTCCTCCATCAGTAGTCAACATCACCGGACCAGTAGCAGCCTCGACTCCAGCACCTGCCACCATTAATCATCCGGTGGCACTCCCCTCCACGTCGTCTGAGTACACTGTGTCCACCATAGGAGAAATAGTCGACGTGGAGACGATCGAGGAAGAAGGAGTCAAGGATGCAGCACCAAGACGAAAAAGACGTCCCCCCCCCTGAATCACCTTTTTGGAGAGCCATTTTGGGGGACACCGAAGCAACTCCTGATTCATCCTTTACACCAGAGCAAGTAGAAGGTCTAAGGACCTTCCAAAGTCAGCTGTTCAAGATCAGTAGCTCCAAGAAAAACTCTAAAAGATCGAGAAAGACCTTCAACATGGAAGAATTCGTCAAACACCAACATTAACACCATCGACTTCTTCACCACCACCATCAACACCACCATCTCCTGCCTTTATCTTGCAGGCCCCAGCCCCCTTCTTGGCAAGCCATACTGATCCAGCCCAATACTCAACTCACGCACGTTGGGTCAAGCCCCGACACTCTATTTACTCTCACTTTTACCACTGTCTCTCCTACTTAACCAATAAAAACTTCCCTTCTTTCACCCTCACCCACCTTTTCTATATTCATTTCAATTCAATTCTCTCTCCCTTAGATCTGGTTTCTAGAACGCATCTATCTCATCCCTTGCTACCTGTCCCCTGCTCTGTACCTGAGAATCTTTTCCTCTGCCTACCTCTCTCTTTTTCCATATCTTTCACCACCTTTTTATTAATATTATACCCCCTCTGGTTAACTCTGCAAAATCAGCTTCATGCTGGCCAGTTGTATTGTGCGTTAAGGTCTGATATAACCCATGTATGTTAGTTGTTAAGATAAGTGGATCACGAAGCATTGGTTGGCATTCATATTGTTTAGTACCGCTTCCTATCAGTATTAGTGTTCTGCTGGATTAGATAATGCTAGACTAGGAGTCTGATATTATAAGGTATTGTTTCCTATGAGTGCTGGCTTTAGGAAAAAGCTGCACGACATACCTGAGAACTGGAGTTGATTGAGTAAATTCTAGTCTGTGTGCCATTGAGAGTAGAGCATACACGAAGGAGGGCTTTTTGCCTATACCATTCTGCACTGTTCTAAGCTCGTTGTTTGTCTTTGAGGTACGCCAGGAGAACGCTTAATACTTCGGTATTAAGGTTTCTCAAGAGAGCTACCCTTCATTATAACGTAATATTTGACGCACAGACTTGAGATTTGCACTAGGCTATGCGGCATGCCATGCGCACCAGTATCTCGTATCATTGACTCTAGCTAGACTTTATCAGTCACAGTAGACATTAAGTATATTAATCCAATTACTCTTTTTATGCATACCCATTTATTATTACACAAGCATTTCGCAGCCTAGTTTGATGTATGGAGACACAAACGACTTAGGCTCTTTTTGTTGATAGGAATACTGCATTGTCGTGGCGATTATTATTGTTGTAGTGTTTAGGATATTCTTGGCTCCGACGGCATTATATATTCTGCCTTTTTGTGTGCATAGCCTACACGAGCATTGTTCCGCTGCCTGCCTTTTTGGGGTTCCATTTCCGATACGAGCATCTTTATAGCATCTAACATTTAAAGAAGATTCCTTGTTAGTGTTGAAGGACTTTAGTGCACTTTCTTTCATGCAGGAGTGCCTGACATTTATTGATTAAAGTAACGTAAGCTGTAACTTCTCTTACCACCTTACTTTGCATACCATAACCAAGCACCTTCGGTTATAGGTAGTAATAGGCTGTTTTCACATAACATTAAGCCTAGAGTAGACGCACATTTATTAAGAGTTTGATAGCCTATTATTGCATATAGAACTCTGTAGAGTATTTGTGTTCTTTGTTCACTGGGAATATACATCAGAGGTTGGAGCTAGCGCTTTCCGTTGTAACATTTATGCCATTACTAGTCCAATGAATAAGAGCCCTGATATATTTAAACCTCAGTCGTAACAAATGGCGACCTTACCTAGGATTTGGTGAACCTACATTTATTAAGCAGGGAACATTTGTTGTTTTGGGGAATATTTTGCGGGGATCGGCAAGAATAATTTTGTTTTGCAACATAGTATAGCCCTTGAGTATTTCCGAGAATTTTTGTGTGTATATTGAGGTATAAGAGTTTGGGGTACTTCTTTTCTGAATATTGAGGTGGGAAATTTTTATGAGCATAATGTCTTATACCGGATCAGAAGAGAATGGAGGCACAGTACGTAATGTCGAAACTGAGGAACAGCAGCATGATGAAATGGTTAATCGGGTGAACTGTGAGGAGGATGCTAGGATATTTTTGCAATGGCCTGTTACTGCCGAGCGGTTGGAGGGTATGGATCGGTACGGTCTTCAATGCCTGGCCACAGCTATCGGTCATGCGGTTACTAGCAGCATGACCAAGGATTACTTGATAACGTGTGTACTGGGCAGGGTGACTGGTGAGCGAGATGGGTTGAGTGCTCAGAGCCCTTCGGCCATGCTTCCCCTACACTCGACTCCCAGCCATCCCAGTAGTTTGCCGACCCCGGGTACGCTTCCGCAGTTGGGTGGTGACTGGCAGGGTGGGTTGCCCCTGGGGGGACCACCGGTAATTTCAAACATTGTAGCACCTTCACCTCCTCAAGGGTTATCTCCAGAATTATTGCTTCAGCTCGAATTAGCTAAGATCGAAGAGAGAAAGGCTATCAGGGTATGTGAGCTTCAGCATCAGCAGCAAATAGAGCTAGCAAAAATCCAAGCTGAGTCGACTAGGTACTGTGCCGACATGGACGTAGAGAAGTCGCGAGTAGAGACAACGGGACAGCGACTTGGGGCTGGTAACCGTGTTCATGAGCAGTCTCTCTCGCACTTATTGAAACTGGTTCCGGTGTTTGATGAGAGTGGTGTAACAGAATTTTTCACACGCTTTGAGAAGAAGTGCCAGGAACACCAGTGGCCAGAGAATAAATGGGCAGCACTTGTATCCTCTAGATTAATAGGCAAGGGTCTTAAAGCCTACGATGCGTTACCTTTGGAGTTATGTATTGTGTACGAGGATCTCAAGGAGGCTGTCCTGAGGGCTTACGAACTGCAACCAGAAATGTACCGTTTGAAGTTCCGGGGTGTAACTAAGGGAAGAGATAGCACCTTTTTGGAACACGCCCGGGACTTGTCCGATGCTATGGGGAACTGGCTCCGATCTGAGAAGGTCACAACATTTGATGAAATTAAGCAGTTAATGATGTTGGAGCAGTTCTTTAAGAGCACGGGCGGTGATCTAACTTTGAACTTAAAGGAGAAAAACCCAAGAACTCTAGTCGAAGCAGCAGAAATGGCTGATCGACGGCTGTCGTTGATTCGGGGTTGCGGGTCCTCACAGAAGTACGATGTAAGTGCTAAGGACCGTTGTCCTCCCCCTCCCCGTAACAATGACACATTTAAACAGAAGAGCCATGAAACTAAAACTGAATCCAAACCTTACACCACACCGTATGTGAAAAGTCAGGGGCCTTTTACATCACAGTATAAGCCGAAACCGAAATTTATGTGTTTTAGTTGCCACCAGGAGGGTCATAAGGGAAATGAGTGCCCTAGTCGACCTCCTCCGGCAGCCGTGTCTTTTGCTCACGGCATTGGAGTGTTCAAGAGGACATCGGAGTTTGTTAGAGGCATTTCTTCCGAGGTAAATACACTGCCAGTGCAGAAGGATCCGGAAGGCTTATTCCCTGTCCGTGATGACTTTAGTGACCACAGGGGACTCGGTTGTGTGGAGTGGGGGGGTAGAAGACATGAGGTGAGAATTTTGCGTGACACTGGGGCATCGCAAACACTGTTGAGAAATTTCACTGGTAAACCTGTCAATACGGCGCGGGTGGTTGTGGTTCAGGGAGTTAATGCGACAAGGTCATACCCGCTTGTAAGAATGAAGGTGGAAGTTGATGGTGTGACTCGTGACCTGGATGTAGGAATTGTGGAGAAGTCACCTGTTGGGGGCGTCGACCTCCTTCTCGGCAACGACTTTGCGGGACCTACTTCTGAGGCTCCACCCTTGGTCGTTGCCGAGAAGCCGGCCGACGTGAGTAGGGAGGAGCAGGAGTGGGTTGAGAAGTGTCCGGTGCAGCCTATGGCGTGTGTTGTCACCGGAGATCCTGCATCCAGGGAGTCACATTCTGGTCAACAATCTTTAGATCAGCGGAGGAAGGGTACCGAGAAGGGGTTGAAAGTTGATGCGGTTGAGAGTTTAGTATCAACGGACCTTCTCGGGGACTCAGTATTAGGACCAAATATCGAGTCTGAAGAAGACCCAGTAACTGTTGTGGAAAAGGCAGAGGATGGGCTTAAAAAGACAAAAGAGTTGAAGGAGGACAGTGATGCACAGTCGGGAGATGTAGCAACAAGGTACCCTGACGCGTACCCTATGAGAAATGGGTCGGCGAAGACGGTGGTCCGAAGCTTGCTAGTGTATTTTTCCCGGTATGGTTACCCGCAGGGGATTCAGTCAGTCCGGGGACCCAACTTCACTTCTAGCCTCTTTGTTCAAGCAATGCCGCAGCATGGGATTGTTGGGGTTGTGTCATCTGCGTATCATCCGGAGAGCCAGGGTGTGTTAGAGCGATGGCACTCAGCCTTGAAATCTGTGCTTCGTTGTTGTTGCTTTGAGAGTGGGAGGGATTGGGATCTTGGCCTGCCATGTGTTTTGTTTGCTGTGTGGGAGGTACCTGGGGAGAGTTTGGGATTCAGCCCTAATGAGCTCGTCTTTGGACACCGTGTCAGATGGCGTCTCCATATGGTTGAAGAAGTATGGGAGGGCGCAGAAAAACCTTGTTCTATGCTCAAGTGTGTCCTCAACAGTCGAGAACGGATGTTGCGCAGTCTGGAGTTGGCTGGCCGTAATTTGACTAGCTCTCAGGCCCTCATGAAGGACAGGTACGACCTCAAGGTTAAACTCAGGGAGTTTCACGTGGGTCAGGAGGTGTTGATTCTACTGCCCCTTGTAGGTCACCCCTTATCCGCGAAGTACGCTGGTCCTTATAGGGTGGTGAAGGAGCTATCAGACCTGGATTACTTGGTAGCCACTCCAGACAGACGGAAGCGCAATCAGTTATGTCATGTTAATCCCATGAAGGAGTATGCGAGGCACCCCCCTGAGCCTCTCACTGTGCCTGTGATGACGTTTAGCAGTCAAGGTGGAGAAGGAGAACGGGACAGTCAAGCTCAGGTGGAGGATAACTGGAAGGATAAGAAGTTCAAATGGGCGCCTGAGTGTGAGAAGGTGTTTAGAGAAGTAAACCACCTGTTGTGCACTCACCCGATCCTCAGGGCCCCTGACTTTAGCCTACCTTTCCAACTAGCAACGGAGGCTAGTGGTGTGGGGGCTGGTGCCGTCCTTGTGGAAAAGGACGATGATGGGCTGGAGCATCCTGTTAGTTTCTGCTCGGAGAAGTACAATTCGGCCCAGGGGAGCTGCTCTGTTGTCGAGGAGGAGCTGCTGGCGGTTGTACTTGCTCTGAGGCATTTCGAGGTCTGTGTTCCAGCCTATGGTCCGGTCGTTGTAGTTTACCCAGATCATCACCCTCTCAAGTTCTTGGACCAGTTTCACAATCGGAATATGAGGCTGACCAGGTGGTCACTAAGGTTATTGGTATATAACCTGGACATACGCCATATTGCCGGTTGTGACAACGTGGTTGCAGATGGTCGTTCAAGGGTATATGATCCTGGGTAGATTGACACACGGGTAGCCTCCTGCTTTAGTTTGAATAGTATTTTGCGCTTGGTGCTTGTTGGCTCGCGGTTGTAGCCCAGCGTATTGGGTCGTAAAGCAGGAGATGAGCGTTTGGTATAGAAGAAAAAACTAGGTTTGCCCCTATAGTGCAGCCGAAATAATTAAACATTATTATAAACATAAAAATCAAATAAAAACTTTCTTTGATAGTTGATTTTTTTTAGTATGTTATAGCAGTAATTCTGAGTTGCACTCCTCTTAGAATGCTGGGCTAGAGAAGCTCGCTCTTGAGGAGCATAACTACATATAATTTAACCTATGGTGTTGGGGAGGGTTATAATTTTGAAAAATGTTTTGTTGAAGAACTGTGCCAGATATTTTACTGCCGCTGGGTGATGGGAAGTGGAGATATAGCATGGGTTCTAACCATCAGATTTTTGTGAGCCTTGGGGCCTCTGAGAAAAATCTTGGGGGGGTGGTGACGTTAACCACTCCATTAGAACCGCATGGCTTGTCCTACAGTGACTCGCTAGGATCGCCAGGGCAGTGGATGGGGCTACAGTTTATGTATTAGAGTGTTCTTTATTTCATATGAAAGCTCGTGTCATGGGCAGTCCAGAAAGGCTCTTTGTTTTCACCCATGTCAAGGCTTTATATATTTAATTGTAAAGTATATGTTTTATCATTAACTAGTAATGATGGGATCTGGGAGAGAGAGAGAGAGTAGAACAGAGTGAGAGGGAGCGCGCAGTGTTTTTGCCCCGCTCGATGACGTCACGGCTGGCTGCCTCGTGGGGGTTGGTTGAGAGAGGTCCTTCCCATGCTGTTAGCTCCCTTGCTAGTGGCTAGAGGACTTGTAACCGCTTTTTTCCCACGCGGCTCGAGCTGGTGCGAGTATATATACAGTTCCTCGCCACTCTCTCCCTTAGATCTGGTTTCTAGAACGCATCTATCTCATCCTTGCTACCTGTCCCCTGCTCTGTACCTGAGAATCTTTTCCTCTGCCTACCTCTCTCTTTTTCCATATCTTTCACCACCTTTTTATTAATATTATACCCCCTCTGGTTAACTCTGCAAAATCAGCTTCATGCTGGCCAGTTGTATTGTGCGTTAAGGTCTGATATAACCCATGTATGTTAGTTGTTAAGATAAGTGGATCACGAAGCATTGGTTGGCATTCATATTGTTTAGTACCGCTTCCTATCAGTATTAGTGTTCTGCTGGATTAGATAATGCTAGACTAGGAGTCTGATATTATAAGGTATTGTTTCCTATGAGTGCTGGCTTTAGGAAAAAGCTGCACGACATACCTAAGAACTGGAGTTGATTGAGTAAATTCTAGTCTGTGTGCCATTGAGAGTAGAGCATGCACGAATGAGGGCTTTTTGCCTATACCATTCTGCACTGTTCTAAGCTCGTTGTTTGTCTTTGAGGTACGCCAGGAGAACGCTTAATACTTCGGTATTAAGGTTTCTCAAGAGAGCTACCCTTCATTATAACGTAATATTTGACGCACAGACTTTGGATTTGCACTAGGCTATGCGGCATGCCATGCGCACCAGTATCTCGTATCATTGACTCTAGCTAGACTTTATCAGTCACAGTAGACATTAAGTATATTAATCCAATTACTCTTTTTATGCATACCCATTTATTATTACACAAGCATTTCGCAGCCTAGTTTGATGTATGGAGACACAAACGACTTAGGCTCTTTTTGTTGATAGGAATACTGCATTGTCGTGGCGATTATTATTGTTGTAGTGTTTAGGATATTCTTGGCTCCGACGGCATTATATATTCTGCCTTTTTGTGTGCATAGCCTGCACGAGCATTGTTCCGCTGCCTGCCTTTTTGGGTTCCATTTCCGATACGAGCATCTTTATAGCATCTAACATTTAAAGAAGATTCCTTGTTAGTGTTGAAGGACTTTAGTGCACTTTCTTTCATGCAGGAGTGCCTGACATTTATTGATTAAAGTAACGTAAGCTGTAACTTCTCTTACCACCTTACTTTGCATACCATAACCAAGCACCTTCGGTTATAGGTAGTAATAGGCTGTTTTCACATAACATTAAGTCTAGAGTAGACGCACATTTATTGAGAGTTTGATAGCCTATTATTGCATATAGAACTCTGTAGAGTATTTGTGTTCTTTGTTCACTGGGAATATACATCAGAGGTTGGAGCTAGCGTTTTCCGTTGTAACATTTATGCCATTACTAGTCCAATGAATAAGAGCCCTGATATATTTAAACCTCAGTCGTAACACCGCGCACGCGCATAACATATGAATAATGTATCCTATCTTCTTTACAATGAGATACTTATAAACAATCTTAAATAATACAAATATATATATATATATGGGAATTATAATCCTACAATACTTTCCCATATACAACTATAGAATAATATATTCTACCCAATCATGGAACGTTCGACCAAGGTTATGGAAGCATTCAACTTAAGACTACGGAACGATACATAACGCTACATCAACCCAGATTACGTAACATCGAGACTGTTCATACTAGTTTGAGTACACTAAGTATGGACAAACGTCTTAAAATCTCAAAATCAATGAGCCTAAACATGACAGGGTCCAGACAAAAAATAAAAACCTCCCCTTCAAGACCACATATTCCTCATCTGGTCTGCCTCTTGCCTCGACTGTCCACGGGTAAGATTCAATAAACTTATCATTCCCGGCGGGTCTCCTTACAAATGTGGAGGAGTACCAGAGAATACTAATGTGGGGAACCCTGTGTGTGTGAGAGAGAGAGAGATAGTTACAATGATTTACAAGGAATAGTTAGTATCTCAGAGACCTTGCGGTCCATTCCGGGGAGATACTCGAAGTGGAAGGAGAGAGACTGTTTAGTACACTACACTCATTACATAGTGTGCAAAATACCATCTACTCTCTTCTTGAGTTACTTTACTAAAAACCTATTTACAACTTCTTAGGAAATGTTTATTACAGGAAGAAGATATCTTATATTTAAAAAACAGTTTCCACAAATACTAATGCAGAACCTTTGAATTCTATTACCAGCCAGGGTTGTGTGTTGTATTCATATTGAGGCTAAACATTCTGCTATAGTCCATATTTTCAAACCCATTAATTATTTTAAACTTGCCAGTTGCGACACATATTTGTAAAATCCCAGCAGTGCGAAAGATTTAGCTTTGATTCTGACAATATTTGTTATATTTAACATTTAGAGCAATATTACTGATCCATGTGTGCATATTTGACTTGCATAATGAACATGTGAACATTGAAGAACCAGAAAATAGGTGAATAGAGGAATTATCCAGTAGAAAACCCTATATATGTGATGGGAGGGAGCGCAGCATAGGTTCACCCTCTTGGACATCTCTCGAGATACTGGCGAGACAGAGACAAATACGTCTCTTTTTGCATATAAGAGGGTAGACGGAGGTAGGTTGAGTTTAGAGGAGGGTGACTTAATACATTTGAGGCGGGAGGGAGTAATTATATGGAGTGGGGGAGGGAAAATATAGGATACATGAGGAGGGGGGAACTGGAGGGAGAACGAGGGGAGGGGGGAGAAGGAGTGGGGGTGGTTGGAATAAACAAAGGGGAAGAAAATTAATACACATTGGAATAGGATAGGAATAGAATCAACATTGGAATAGCAATATAAATAATAAGGAATATATATAGTATTAGAGAAAGGGAAAGAGAAAGTAGAAGAAAATAGAATGGGAGAGCAATAAGGCAAAGAAAGAGAAGTATAAAATGATAAAGAAGAAAATGAGAAGGGAAAAGAAAACAAACCTAAAAAGAAAGAGACAGGAGAAGAGAAAGGACATACTAAAGAAAAATAGAAAGGAGGTGAGGAGACGAAATTATAGAGAAGATAACAGGCATGGCCGGGAGAGGAAAAGAGAATATAGATATCAATATAAGGCAAGGAGACACAAAGGTAGGAACAATTGACGAGAAGGTAAAAACAAATTAAAAGAGAATTTAAAGGGGATAATGAAACAACAGAGACAGGAGAAATGAAGAGATATGAACAGAACAAGAAAAGAAGGGAGTGAAAGAGTTGAATAAGGTAAGACTAAGGCGAGGAGATTTACCAAGATATTGATTAGAGCAATATTGTAGGAAGATGTTAAAGTTGCACCAACTTACATATAATAGCAGTTCAGCCTACTTTTTATGTACCACCCATTGATAATTTGAGTTATAAGCTTAAGGTAATTATAATTACACCAATATATATATATATATATATATATATATATATATATATATATATATATATATATATATACTGTAGGGTGTATTGAAATAACTGTTACAGACTATGATGAACATATTGTAAAATGGAAAATTAACATATATTGTTGTATCACATTTTCCCCAAAAAAGTGTTATTAATGAGATATATGCTTATTTAGAAATCTAGCATAACAGGGTTACAAATAAAGCACTAAATAATTGATACATGGTTAACATGTTTACTAAAGGGAAAGTATAGATTTACCAATTCACACATTGTAAATATCGAAATCAAAGTATCTTAGAATATGGTGATGATATTAGGTTGTTATCAGAAAAATACTAATTATTTGAAACAGATTAGCGTAAAAAAATATGTAACATTTGCAACTCTGGTCACAGGGTATAATGCTGATGCCCAAGTCTGGGTCGAATATCCAAACGTAGTTGAAAATAATTCAATGAGAGGGGAGACCAATGCCAGTGTTCGGATTATAACACACTGAATATTTTACTTGATAATTATCCTTTTAATCATTAATCAACTCTGCGTAAGCAGGGATTGGTATCGCCCCCCCCCCCCCCCCCCCGTATAGTGGGTACCACACGAAAAAAAAATCTGTCGTCGTCGTCGTCCGTCTGTCTCGGAACTCCTTCTAGACCGTTGGACGGATTTTCACCAAATTTCACACGAACATTTGTTGCGTGAATGCGAACGTCAGTCAAAAAAGATTTTTTGTATTTATGCAATAGTTATGATTTTAGGTCCAAAATATGGTTTAACCCAAAATGTGGTTTAACCCAAAATATGGTTTAACCCAAAATATGGTTTAACCCCCCCCCCCCCCCCCCGCCCCAGCAATGAATGCGTTCTGGGGGCGAAAACATCTCGCTGCGTATTTGCTAGGTTAACTTAGTTCAGTTGGCATTAGAAGTGATGGAAGTAATAGTGGGATTGATGGTGATGGTGATAGTAATGATGATGGTGATAATAGTAGTGATGATGGTTGTAGTTGTATTGATGATGGTGACAGTAGTGATGATCATGACAGTAGTAGATATGATGGTGACAGTAGTAGATATGATGGTGACAGTATTAGTAGTAGTGATGATGGTCATACTAGTAGTGATGATGGTGGCAAGTAATGATGATAGTTGTAGTGATAATGATGACAGTAGTGATGATGGTAGTGACGATGGTGTAAGTATTAGTGATGATGGTGAGTAGTATTGAGGATGGTGAAAGTTGTAGTGATGATGACAATAGTTGTGAAAATGAAGATCATAGTAATGGTGATGATGGCAGTAGTAGTGATGATGGTGATAGTAGGATACATGATGGTAATACTTGTGACAGTAGTAATGATGATGGTTATAGTAGTAGAGATGATGTTAACAGTAGTAATGATGATTGTAAGATGGTGGTGATGATAGTAGTAATGATGGTTGATAGTTGTAGTATCAATGATGATAGTAGTGATTAAGATGGTAGTGACAATGGTGACAGTAGTAGTGATGATGGTGAGAGTAGTAGTGATGATGATCATATTAATGGTGATGATGATAGTAGTCGTGATGATTGTGGCAGTTGTAGTGATTATGGCAGTAGTAGTGATGATGGTGTTTGTGATTGATGATGGTATTATTAGTGATGATGGTGACAAGTAATGATGATAGTTGTAGTGATAATAATGACAGTATTGATGCTGGTAGTGACGATGGTGTGAGTATTAGTGATGATGGTGAGTAGTAGTGACGATGTTGAAAGTTGTAGTGATAATGAAAATAGTTGTGGTGATGAAGATCATAGTAATGGTGATGATGGCAGTAGTAGTGATGATGGTGACAGTAGGATAAATGATGATAATATTTGTGACAGTAGTAATGATGATGGTTATAGTAGTAGTGATGATGTTAACAGTAGTAATGTTGATTGTAAGATGGTGGTGATGATATTAGTAATGATGGTTGATAGTTGTAGTATCAATGATGATAGTAGTGATTAAGATGGTAGTGACCATGGTGACAATAGTAGTGATGGTGGTGAGAGTAGTAGCGATGATTGTAATTGTAGTAATGATGATGATGTTATGTTATGTTATGTTCTTATGTTCTTATGTTCATAGTAATGGTGATGATGAAAGTAGTTGTGATGATTGTGGCAGTTGTAGTGATGATGGCAGTAGTAGTGATGATGGTGATTGTGATTGATGATGATATTAGTAGTGATGATGGTAACCCATCGCAGAGTTGGGTATGCCGTTTTGATTTTGGGCAAAACGGCACATCTACTTTATTATTAATTGTTTTGTATGTTGTTATAGAATAAAGTAAACTTATTTTTGTATATGGTACTTAGCACTTGAAGTCTGTAAGCGTTTTTTCAATACACCCTATTATATAGTGCTTAAGTTTATGAATATAATAATAAAATTAGACAATGATATTCGATATTTGTTCCCTATTATAAATTTTTCAAATAATTTCTTATTCTACTGCGTTAGGATTAAAGGGGTTAGTAAATGAACATCAATACATGATAAAGTAGTTGACAAACTAAATATTGAGAAACCGGAAGCCGATGTAAACCATGCACAGTGCTAATACTGCCACATACATCCAGCATAAATGTAGTTCCTGTTACAGTGCTAACACTACCACATACATCCAGCATCAATGTAGTTCCTGTTACGGTGCTAACACAACCACATACATCCAGCATCAATGTAGTTCCTGTTACGGTGCTAACACAACCACATACATCCAGCATCAATGTAGTTCCTGTTACGGTGCTAACACAACCACATACATCCAGCATCAATGTAGTTCCTGTTACGGTGCTAACACTACCACATACATCCAGCATCAATGTAGTTCCTGTTACGGTGCTAACACTACCACATACATCCAGCATCAATGTAGTTCCTGTTACGGTGCTAACACTACCACATACATCCAGCATCAATGTAGTTCCTGTTACGGTGCTAACACTACCACATACATCCAGCATCAATGCAGTTCCTGTTACGGTGCTAACACTACCACATACATCCAGCATCAATGTAGTTCCTGTTACGGTGCTAACACTACCACATACATCCAGCATAAATGTAGCTCCTGCTACTGTGCTAACACAACCACATACATCCAGCATAAATGTAGCTCCTGCTACTGTGCTAACACAATCACATACATCCAGCATCAATGAGTTCCTGTTACGGTGTTAACACTACCACATGCATCCAGCATAAATGTAGCTCCTGCTACTGTGCTAACACAACCACATACATCCAGCATAAATGTAGCTACTGTTACTGTCCTAACACTACCACATACATCCAGCATAAATGCAGCTCCTGCTACTGTGTTAAAACTACCACATACATCCAGCATAAATGCAGCTCCTTCTACTGTGCTAACACTACCACATACATCCAGCATAAATGCAGCTCCTGCTACTGTTAAAACTACCACATACATCCAGCATAAATGCAGCTCCTTCTACTGTGCTAACACTACCACATACATCCAGCATAAATGCAGCTCCTGCTACTGTGTTAAAACTACCACATACATCCAGCATAAATGCAGCTCCTTCTACTGTGCTAACAATACCACATACATCCATCAAGAATGCAGATTGTGTTGCGGTGTTAACATTGGGAGGTACAAGTAAGGAGTTTATGGGTTCCAAATACAAGGACTGGCCATGTCCTATAAAAAAATCATGAATTAATTCACAAGGAATTGTGAAAATAGACAGGCAGACATACATACAAAGAGACACAGTTAAAGTATCCATTACCAAATTTAATGAGGGATGTACAGTATAATGACCAAAGTAATATACACCCAATACTCGTGTAACTTCGTACAATGAAATATTGGACATAATGTCACATATGGAGGCCAAGTCCCCAAACTCTCTCATTTGTAAGATATTATGGAAACAGACAGACAGACAGACAAACTGAAGGTATCAATTACTACATTTAATGAGACATGTATAATGACACAATAAATATATCCAATAACTATCGAGATATTCCGTGGCATAATAGTGTAGATAGAGCCATAGTAAGAATAGAATAGTAAAAAAGTGAGCATATTGACCATATATTTGACCTTGACCTATCAAATGGCATTATGTTTATAATTGTATAAACTTGGCCTAGGCATTCCGAATATGCATGGTATTCATAGTGAGAATCTGACATTAAAAAAGTAAATACTAATACAAATAATTATTTGATCTTTAACCTTGATCTTTGACCTTATAAATTATTATCAAGGATTTAGTTAGCTTAACACCAATGTTTGTATTAACTAGCATTATGAATATTGTGTAATGTGTATAAAAACGAATATATTACAAATAGTGATCATATACTGTGACCTTGACCTTTGACATTTGACTAAAAATATAATACATATATTTGGATGGTTGTCGCATTGACCAACTGAATTAGCCTGTACAATTTGGTGACACTACATTAAACAGTCTACGAGGAGTTTAGGAAAAATGACGAACATTCTTATTTTGACCTTGACCTTTTACCTCAACTATTAAAATATGTATGTGAAATAGGATGGTACTTAACCCGTTGCCTGCGGGAGACGATCCCGCACGCCATGGCAATTTACAGCAATTTTACAGGCTTTTAAAGCCTGTAGAATTGAGTACGAGGGAGCGGGAGCATGACATGCCACACGTTCGTCCCCCAGCCAGGCGGCCGCAGCACTGAGGGCTCTGAGTCAGAATCTCGCGAGATACTGTACTGCTAAAGGCAAATGTAGCGCGACATTTGTGATAATTGCTTATTTAAGCGAATGTCTATGGTAACACTGTTGCGGGTGAACCCAGCGAGCTACGAAGCTCGTTTTGGTGTCATTTTGAAGCTATTTTCTTTTAGTTTTTGGCTGAATACATTTCATTTCCTTCAGACACTTGCGTAATCAATCCGGAGTGCCTGAATGAGTCCTAATATGGCGAAAATAGACGGAAATATGCCTGAAGCCAAAGTGTTAAGTAATAAGCAACTAAAACAGACAGTTTTTCCAAAATTTTAGTAATTTTGTTTAATTAATTATAAAAGTTGACCTTTGACTTTGACCTGTGACCTTGACTTTAATGTAAGAGTACATTTGTGTTTACATTGACATTACACATGAAAATCAAATAGGCATGCCTAATTTCATTAACACCTTATTAGCGGCCTAGGCGGTTTATTTATATGTACTGCCCAGCGGGGTGTTTTTAGCCAAAATAGGGCTGTTTATGTGATCATTTTCATGCCTAAATAAGACCCAGAACGTAAAACAAGTATCTATCCCTGAAAGGGCATAAACAGAGCTTTCGAATGACACCATAACGATCCTTTTATGATGGCTAGTTTTCTTGCAACAACCGTGCAACGCGAGTGCAAAAAGCATGTAATTAGGCACTTTCCCCATACAATTCCGTATATAGCGAGTGAAAGAGGGAGGGAGGAGGTGGGATTCGTGTCAGTAGGTTCGCCTCGGTGGTCGGGAGCAGTCATACGCTCGCTACTCTCCTGCCACCACTTGTCTCTCTCTCTCGGCAACATTACGTGCTGAAATTGCCACACGACCTATGTCGAGCGCCGCCACATAGTCCAGCTTTATTTAACTCGACTTATGTTGCGCGCCGACAGTTAAGGGTTAAGATCCATCAGCTAGTTTCATATACAGTGTATTAATAGAATAGTTGACCTTAACCTTTGACCTTTTTCTTGACCTTTATGATGTCACAAAATGCATGATTTTCCTTTTCATTTAGAGTGCAACTATTTCACCAAATGTTGTGAAGTTTGCATTAAAAGTAGAGAAAAATGTGGTATATTGGCTGTTTATTTGACTTTGACCTGTGACCTTGACCTATCCTATGGAATTGTATAGTTTCATGTATGACTTTGGCATAGGTATTCCAAATATACATGGTAAGCCTAGTGAGAATCTATTAGTTGGTATATGAAATACTAGTAAACAAACATATTTTGCCCTTTGCTTTTGCCCTTCGTCCTTACCCTTTAGAATATTTATCCAATATTTGGGCAATACAGAATCAAGGTTACCAGGAACTTGTATAGTGAAAATGAAGACATTTGAGTAAAAACTAAATATATATATTTAAAGTTGACCTTTTTGCATGACCTGTGACCTGGACCTTTATGTAATAGTACATTTTTTTGTCATTAACATGGCCCAGGGAAATTAAATAAGCATGCCTAATTTAACCCTCCTGGCCCGGGCAGGCTCTCCTAATGACGGAGCTCGTATCTGGGCGATCTGGTCGAATATCAACAAAAGTAAACTAAGGCTAATCTCGCTTAATATATTACCTACATTAATCAAACATATATAGAAATGAGCGCCTTACCTTCCTGCGTAGAATGGCGTTGAGTAGAGCTCTCTAGCTCAACTGGTTCCGGAGTGATGGTGATGGAAGTGGAGGTAACTTTTGCCGCGTATTTACCTCGGCGCGTCCGAACACTCAACCGCGGCCCCGGCTACGACGCCCAGTTGCACTCGTCGCTCCACCAGCAATTATGCCGGGAAGCGATTTGATAGTGTTTTATTGGTTATTCTGTAATTTATTATAGTTATTATGTTATTTTCACTCAATAAAGTTATTTATATGAACTTATTTGTGTCTCTGTCACTTATTACTTCGTTTTATTATTATTATTATGATTATTAGTGTCACTTTCACTGGACTTTGATAATTGGTAGTGTCATTTCCCCTGTTATGTATTGTTAGGTAAGCTAATAATATATATAGTGTCACTGTCACTTATTCATATTGTTATGAAGGCACTTATTATTACTTGTGTGTGTCTCTTTCACTTATACTTAGTTTTATTATTATTATACTGTCACTTTGACTGGCCTAGGCTTATTGAGTGTCATTTTCACTTATTTATTGTTAGAAATATATATCTTAGTGTCACTTTCACTTGTTCATATTGTTATTGAAGGCACTTATTATTACTTATGTGTCCTTTTCACTTATACTTAGTTATATTATTATTCTTAGCCTACATTTGAGTGTCACTTTCACTGTTGTCACTTCCACTTCAAAAGTGTGTTAGAGTGTGGAAGTCGTTGAAGCAGGTGCCAGCACACAGTCCAACTTGACACTCGAGGCATTCCCAAGTGGTTTTTGTGGGTTTGCGGGGTCTGCGAGTTGTGTGGCTGCACACATGGCACCTCTTCTGACTCCTAGCGTTACTACCTCGTGCTTTGAAAGGAAGGGCGCTGAGCTGGTGCTTCCTGAAGAATTCAGCACACTTCGTTCTGTCAAGCTGGCCTGGTCCTTGTATTGGCCTGCCTGGTGTACCCGCATGTTTAGCCAGGAGCTCAAGTAGCACCTGCTTGTGGAACTTCCACAGGGACTTGTACTTCTTGGCTCCTGGAGTCCTCAGACGGTAGATGTTGTAGGCATTGAGGATCGACATATCTACCGTATGCAGGATAAACTTCTTGTACCACCTGCAAGATGTTCGCAGGCAGTCGATGAAGCCCATCTGCATGTCGGACTTGTCAACGAAGCACATGTTGATGTTATAATCCAGGACAACAGCTGGTTTTTGGACGGGGTTCTTGGTTGTTCGGTCCACCTTCCCTGTGGCGACCATCTGGGCCTTGTGGCATGTGGTGAGGAGGTTGACCTTGTGCTGGTCATGCCAGTGGATGGAGAGGATGGGGCCACTCTTCTTGTGGAAGATGTCCGCCTTCTTCGTCTTGGTTGGGTAGCCTGGCATGCCCTTCCTTTTGCCCTTGACTGTGCCGACAGTTCCGGTCTTGCGGTCATGGAGGTACTTGGTCAGGAGAGGCGACGTGTAATAATTATCTGTGTAGAGGATGTGGTTATTATTGAAGTGCCTCTCCATCATCTTCTTCACTACAGCGCCACCAAAACCAATGAGAGGGTCAGTCACAACTTCTCCAGCCTTGCCGCTGTAGACTGTAAAGTCCAGCACATACCCCGTCAAGCAGTCGCAGAGGACGAAGAGCTTGATGCCGAAGCGGTGTCTCTTGGACGGGATATACTGTCGGAAGTGCAGCCTACCACGGTACAGGACCAGAGACTCGTCGAGGCACATCTTCTGGAAAGGAATCAGGTATGTGGTGAACCGATGACGTATCATGTCATACAGCTTCCTAATCTTCCATAATGAGTCGGGAAGGTGGACTGCCATGTTGTTTGTCAGGTGGAGATAGGAGAGGATGTCGAAGTACCTGGCCCTGGACATGTATTTGCCAAATGATGGAGTCGTTATGATGTCGCCAGTGATCCAGTAGTCAGCCAGAACGTGCTTCCTTATATGAGTCATCAGCATTGTGAGTGCCAAGAACACATATAGTTCTGCCACAGTGAGAGCTCTCCATGCCACCATCTTGGCACTGGTCTTCCTCCCAAGAAAGTTGGCACAGATAGCATGGTGGTGATTTGTCTCTTTGACGAGGTATTCCATGACTTCATTGTCATAGAAGCCACAGAAAAGTTCACTGGGGGTAGCATCTGGGCCACAGGGAAATGTTGGTGATACCCCAGAACCCATCTGTACCTCGTCAAAGGCAGGACAATCTGGCTCAAAATCAGCTCCATCTGTCCACACAAACAGGTCGGATGCTGATGCTCGAGGTCGTGCTGCAGCAGGCACACGCCCTGGACGCCCTGGCACACGCCCTTGGCCACGCGGACGCCCAGGCGGACGCCCTGCACGCCCACGCCCAGGCCCAGGCCCAGGGGCAGTGGCGTCGGCAGGCTGACCACGTCCACGACCTCGCCCTCTCCCTCGATTTGTCGGCAAATCCTCTTCCTCTTCCTCTTCCTGTTCCTGTTCCTCTTCCTCTTCCTCCTCAGGCGACGTCAGGTCATCTGGGGCAATGTTGGGGTCGTCAGCATCCTCTTCAGGAGACAATTCTGGTGAAGAAGTGACCGGGCGTCGGCGGTGTGGGGCGCGGGAGGCTGCGGGAGCTTCAAGAATGGGAGCCGAGGCCTCGGGAGTTGGGCTCCTTTTGCGGCGAGCCGTGGGCTTTTCAGCAGCAAATAATGCTCTGCGGTGTGTTGAGGCCTGTGGCACATCACCAATACCACTTGAAGAGGCCCTTTGGTCATCCTGAACGAGAGATGAAGGCGAGGGCTGTGGGTGACCCACGCGGCGTTCCGTGTCAAGGCGTCGGGACAATGGAATGTGGGTGGTTGCTAGGCCAGGGTCGGCGTCATTATCGCTATCTTCAGCTTCCCTATGCTTTTCTGCGGCTGCCCTGCGTGCTTTTTAGCTGCACTTTTGAGCAATGATTTTTTATAGAAATATTTGCCTACTTTCAAGGGCGTACGGGCAGGCAAAGGGGAAGGTCCTGGGGTAGGGCTAGGGCTAGGCCTAGGCTGACCTAGGAAAGATGGCGAGGGGGTAGGCCTAGGTTCTAGCACACTGGGAAGCTCAATGGCACCTTCCTGAAACACTTCCACATCAGGATCATCACTACCGTCTCCCCCCTCAAATAAATCGACATTATCGTCGTCTCCAAAGCCCACGAAATCGTCTTCACTTTCACTTATAAATTGTACCTTGTCCACCAAGCTTTCGCCACTGCTCTCTTCATCACTTTCAAAAAGTTGTCGCTGTATAGCGCTATCACTCAACAAACGCTTAACTTTCTTTTGTTGAGCTCTCTTCTCGGTTGCAACAGGCGTTGAAGTTGCGAGTGGGGTAGCACTGGGGCCCGCGGGAGGTTGCAACGAATCGGACACGTCGGATTTTTTTTTCTTCAGTATTACTCGCTATGGCAGCCACGTACGAACTGATAACACTAGTAGTTGAGGCTTGGTGGCGCTGCGGTCGCTCCTACCATGCCAAAATTGGCCGCGCAAAATTTTGAAGCACGCTTTCAAGCACAAGGATTTTAAAATGACACCCGGATTCCGGCCCTTTTGTTTTGGTGTCATTTTAAAATGACACCCGGGCTGGAAGGGTTAATTAAAACCCATTAGTTAGTTGCATATATAATATAATAGTTGACCTTGACCTTGGACTTTCATCTTGACTTTTATGATGTGTCAACATGTATTATTTTCCTTTCCATTTAAAGCACCACTTTCTCACCAAATGTTGTGAAGTTTGCATGAAAATTAAAACAAAATAGCATATTGATCTTTTATTTGACCTTGACCTGTACTGTATAGTTACTTGTATGGTCTTGTATTCCGAATATGCATGGTAAGCCTAGTGAGAATCTAACAGTTAGTATACAAAATACTTGTGAAAAACTTATTTTGACCTTTGACCTTGACCATTTTACCTTACCCTTTAGAATATTAACCTAAAATTTGGTCAATACAATACCAAGGTTAGCAGTAACTTGTATAGTGACAATAAAGACATTTGAGTAAAAACTATAAAATATGAAATATTAACCGTATTTTTATCCTTGACCTTTGACCTTAACCTATAGGGTAAATGTAAAATTTGTTTTTGACTGATCTTCGCATTGACCAAATAAAAATACCTGTGAAATTTGGTGAACATCCATCGAACGGTCTAGGAGGAGTTTCCGGACAGACAGACGGACGACGACAGACAAGCTGACTGGTGGTGCACAGTATACGGGTGGGATCTGTGTACACAATACCACTTTGCTTCGCAGAGTTGATCAATGCGTCATCGTATATTGAAAGGGTTAAAGATTATATAGATATGAATGACTTTACCTTTTCGCGCACAATGATGCAATTTAAGCACTTTCTGGGATACTTAAAAGCCTTTGTGACCCTCACGGGTGTTTAATAATCTTTAGTTTAGTTACTTCAACCTCTCCAGTTGCGAGTTGTGGGAATAAACTAATATTGGAAAGGTAATTATGAGATTAAGATAATTCTACTTCTGATTACTCAACGGCAACCCCTGGTGCTTAAAAGGGTTAATATCCCGTCCCTTCTGAACGGCCCTCTGCCCTCCTTGAGATATTACCTGGGGGTGATACTAATCCTACACTCATACCTGTTCTCAAACAGACAGTGAAGCAACATATATTTTACTACCCAAAATATATAATGCTAATTGGTCATCAATAAATTCATCCTTCGATTAATTCAACACCTTGGCAGATTAAGTTAAATTTTACTGATTTCGGTTCTGTGTTTGATGGTGTTACAGTATCCAATGTTATTTCAACATACGGTAGATTAACTAAGTTTGTATAGGTTAGGTAATTAATTTGATATTTTGACTAGTTTATCATTATAGTATTGACAAACATTAAGTGCATATGACTAATGCTTGTAGTTTGTTGGCATGAGTCTGAATTTGTGTTTGATATGATTGTGGGGACTGAAATGAGGAACAAGAAGGATTGGGTATTGCTAAACATAAAGTAAGAAAAGATGACAACATGTATATAAACACCACATGAGGTGGGACACTATACTAAACAAGGTGTCACTGCATCAGGACAATATCTGCTCCTTGGTCTGATGGAGCTATACCCTATGCGAACTGTTGCCAATAAAGTGTTCCTACTGTTACGACTGAGGTTTAAATATATCAGGGTTCTTATTCATTGGACTAGTAATGGCATAAATGCTACAATGGAAAGCGCTAGATCCAACCTCTGATGTATATTCCCAGTGAACAAAGAACACAAAATTATACTCAACAGAGTTCTATATGCAATAATAGGTTATTAAACTCTCAATAAATGTGCGTCTACTCTAGGCTTAATGTTATGTGAAAACAGCCTATTACTACCTATAACCGAAGGTGCTTGGTTATGGTATGCAAAGTAAGGTGGTAAGGGAAGTTACAGCTTACGTTACTTTAATCAATAAATGTCAGGCACTCCTGCATGAAAAAAAGTGCACTAAAGTCCTTCAACACCAACAAGGAATCTTCTTTAAATGTTAGATGCTATCAAGATGCTCGAATCGGAAATGGAACCCAAAAAGGCAGGCAGCGGAACAATGCTCGTGCAGGCTATGCACACAAAAAGGCAGGAGATATAATGCAGTCGGAGCCAAGAATATCCTAAACGCCACAACAATAATAATAATCGCCACAACAATAATAATAATCGCCACGACAATGCAGTATTCCTATCAACAAAAAGAGCCTAAGTCGTTTGTGTCTCAATACATCAAACTAGGCTGCGAAATGCTTGTGTAATCACGGGTATGCATAAAAAGAGTAATTGGGTTAATATACTTAATGTCTACTATGACTGATAAAGTCTAGCTAGAGTCAATGATCCGAGATACTGGTGCGCATGGCATGCCGCATAGCCTAGTGCAAATCTCAAGTCTGTGCGTCAAATATTACGTTATAGGGAAGGGTAGCTCTCTTGAGAAACATTAATACCGAAGTATTAAGCGTTTTCCTGGCGTACCTCAAAGACACGCAACCGAGCCTAGAACAGTGCAGAATGGTATAGGCAAAAAGCCCTCATTCGTGCATGCTCTACTCTCAATGGCACACAGACTAGAATTTACCCAATCAACTCCAGTTCTCAGGTATGTCGTGCAGCTTTTAACTAAAGCCAGCACCCATCGGAAACAATACCTTATAGTATCAGACTCCTAGTCTAGCATTATCTAATCCAGCAGAACACTAATAGTTATAGAAAGCAGTACTGAACAATATGAATGCCAACCAATGCTTCGTGATCAACTTATCTTAACAACTAACATACATGGGTTATATCAGACCTTAACGCACAATACAACTGGCCAGCATGAAGCTGATTATGCAGAGTTAACCAGAAGGGGTATAATATTAATAAAAGGTGGTGAAAAATATGGAAAATGAGAGAGATAGGCAGAGGAAAAGGTTCTCAGGTGCAGAGAGGGGAACAGGTATCAAAGGGATAAGAGGGATGCATTCTAGAAACCAGATCTGAGGGAGAGAGTGGCCAGAGAGCAGTATATATACTAGCACTAGTTCGAACCGCGTAGGAAAAGCGGTAACAAGTCCTCTAGCCAATGCTAAAGAAGCTAGCTAAACATGACATCACCAAGCATGGTAAAAAACTCCTCCAACGAATCCCCACAAGGCCAGCCAGCTATGACGTCATCGAGTATAGCAAAACACTGCGCGCCTCCCCACACTCTGTTCTACTCTCTCTCTCTCTCTCAAATCCTATCATTACTACTTAATGATAAAACATATACTTTGCAATTAAATATATAAAGCCTTGACATGGGTGAAAACAAAGAGCCTTTCTGGACTGCCCATGACACAAGCTTTCGTATGAAATAAAGCACACAATGATACATCCACTACCCTGGCGATCCTAGCGAGTCACTGTAGGACAAGCCATGCGGTTCTAACGTCACACCCCCCCCAAGATTTTTCTCAGAGGCCCAAGGCTCACAAAAATCTGATTGTTAGAACCCATGCTATATCTCTACTTCCCATCACCCAGCGGCAGTAAAATGTCTGGCACAGTCCTCAACAAAACATTTTACAAAATTATAACCCTCCCCAACACAATAGGTTAAATCATATGTAGTTATGCTCCTCAAGAGCGAGCTTCTCTAGCCCAGCATTCTGAGAGGAGTGCAACTCAGAATTACTGCTATAACATACTGAAAAAATTCAACTATCAAAGAAAGAGTTTTTATTTGATTTTTTATGTTTTTAATTTGTTTATTTCGGCTGCACTATATGGGCAAGTCTAGTGTTTTCTTCTATACCAAACGCTCTACTCCTGCTTTACGACCCAATACGCTGGGCTACACAACCGCGAGCCAACAAGCACCAAGCGCAAAATACTATTCAAACTAAAGCAGGAGGCTACCCGTGTGTCAATCTACCCAGGATCATATACCCTTGAAAGACAATCTGCAACCACATTGTCACAACCGGCAATATGGCGTATGTCCAGGTTATATACCAATAACCTTAGTGACCACCTGGTTAGCCTCATATTCCGATTGTGAAACTGGTCCAAGAACTTGAGAGGGTGATGATCTGTGTAAACTACAACAACCAGACCTTAGGCTGGAACATAGACCTCGAAATGCCCAAGCACAACAGCCAGTAGCTCCTTGTCGACAACAGAGCAGCTCCCCTGGGCTGAATTGAACTTCTCCGAGCAGAAACTAACAGGATGCTCCAGCCCATCATTGTCCTCTTGCATAAGGACGGCACCAGCCCCCACACCACTAGCATCCGTTGCTAGTTGGAAAGGTAGGCTAAAGTCAGGGGCCCTGAGGATCGGGTGAGTGCACAACAGGTGTTTTACTACTCCAAACGCCTTCTCACACTCAGGCGCCCATTTGAATTTCTTATCCTTCCAGTTATCCTCCACCTGAGCTTGACTGTCCCGTTCTCCTTCTCCACCTTGACTGCCAAACGTCATCACAGGCACAGTGAGAGGCTCAGGGGGGTGCCTCACATACTCCTTCATGAGATTAACGTGACATAACTGGTTGCGCTTACGTCTGTCTGGAGTGGCTACCAAGCAATCCAGGTCCGATAGCCTCCCAACCGCCTTATAAGGACCAGTGTACTTCACGGATAAGGGGTGACCTACAAGGGGCAGTAGAATCAACACCTCCTGACCCACGTGAAACTCCCTGAGTTTAACCTTGAGGTCGTACCTGTCCTTCATGAGGGCCTGAGAGCTAGTCAAATTACGGCCAGCCAACTCCAGACTGCGCAACATCCGTTCTCGACTGTCGAGGACATACTTGAGCATAGAACAAGGTTTTTCTGCGCCCTCCAATATTTCTTCAACCATATGGAGAGGCCCTCTGACACGGTGTCCAAAGACGTGCTCATTAGGGCTGAATCCCAAACTTTCCCCAGGTACCTCCCGTGCAGCAAATAAAACACATGGCAGGCCAAGATCCCAACCATTCCCACTCTCAAAGCAACAACAACGAAGCACAGATTCCAAGGCTGAGTGCCATCGCTCTAACACACCCTGGCTCTCCGGATGATACGCAGATGACACAACCGTAACAATCCCATGCAGCGGCATTGCTTGAACAAAGAGGTTGAAGTGAAGTTGGATCCTTGGTCTGACCGAATTACCTGCGGGTAACCATACCGGGAAAAATACACTAGCAAGTTTTGGACCACCGTTTTCGCTGACCCATTTCTCTTAGGGTACGCGTCAGGGTACCTTGTTGCTACCTCCATGATGGTCAGGGGATACTTGTAAAAATCTCCCGACTGTGCATCACTGTCCTCCTTCAACTCGACAGCACCGGTACCACATTCAAGAACCTCCGGGTCTTCTAATTGCAATTTACGAATGTTCGAAGGAGTAAGCTTATCTAAGTATTTGCGAAACAACTCATGCCCCCCTCCTACACTGAATTTAGCCTCCCGTTGCTCTCTCTCTGTGTATCGTTGCTGTCTCTTCGTCTTTTTAAGCCCATCCTCTGCCTTCTTAGTGACAGTTAATGGGTCTTCTCCAGACTCGAAAATTGGTCCTAATAAGGAGTCCCCGAGAATGTCCGTTGATACTAAACTCTCAACCGCATCAACTTTCAACCCCTTCTCGGTACCTTTCCTCCGCTTGTCTAAAGACTGTTGACCAGAATGTGACTCCCTGGATGCAAGAGATCTGGTGACAACACACGCCATAGGTTGCACCGGACACTTCTCAACCCACTCCTGCTCCTCCCTACTCACGTCGGCCGGCTTCTCGGCAACGACCAAGGGTGGAGCCTCAGAAGTAGGCCTCGCAAAGTCGTTGCCGAGAAGGAGGTCGACGCCCCCAACAGGTAACTTCTCCACAATTCCTACATCCAGGTCACGAGTCACACCATCAACTTCCATCTTCATTCTTACAAGCAGGTATGACCTTGTTGCATTAACTCCCTGAACCACAACCACCCGCGCCGTATTTACAGGTTTACCAGTGAAATTCCTCAACAATGTTTGCGATGCCCCAGTGTCACGCAAAATTCTCACCTCATGTCTTCTACCCCCCCACTCCATACAACCGAGTCCCCTGTGGTCACTAAAGGCATCACGGACAGGGAATAAGCCTTCCGGATCCTTCTGCACTGGCAGTGTATTTACCTCGGAAGAATTGCCTCTAACAAACTCTGATGTCCTCTTGAACACTCCAATGCCGTGAGCAAACGACACGGCTGCCGGAGGAGGTCGACTAGGGCACTCATTTGCCTTATGACCCTCCTGGTGGCACTTAAAACACATACATTTCGGTTTCGGCTTATACTGTGATGTAAAAAGCCCCTAACTTTTCTCATACGGCGTGGTGTTAGGTTTGGATTCAGTTTTAGTTTCATTGCTCTTTTGTTTAAATGTGTCATTGCTACGGGGAGGGGGAGGATAACGGTCCCTAGCACTTGCATCGTACTTCTGTGAGGACCCGCAACCCCGAATCAACGACAGCCGTCGATCAGCCATTTCTGCTGCTTCGACTAGAGTTCTTGGGTTTTTCTCCTTTAAGTTCAAAGTTGGATCACCGCCCGTGCTCTTAAAGAACTGCTCCAACATCATTAACTGCTTAACTCCATCAAGGGGAGGTGTGGTGGAGTGGTCATGCCACTGGATTGGTAATCCAATGGACCCGGGTTCAAATCCCGATATGTCAATGGGAAGATATTATTGGGATTGAATTTGTGCTGTACCTAGTATCAGTGCATTACCACAAAGCCCACCGAAATGCCAAAAAAATACCCTCATTGTTCCCTGATTAAATAACACTGTATGAATATTCCCATATTCAAAATATGTTACAGGGGGACAATGCCTAGTGAGTTCACTACTCAATAGGTGGTGTTCTGAGAGTGAGGGTCTGAGTCTGGAGGGTGTGACGGTGAAGCACTTTGAGCGAAGCAACCAGCCGCTTCAGAGATGGAGCTGCTTTGAGCCATGATGGATGCTTCACATGTCTCACTCCCCAGGCTGGAACAAGACCTCACGGGCTTCACCGTGTTGAGCGGTGGAATGTACAGGCTCTCAGCCTATGCCCGAGAGGGAGTAGTTGGAATATAGAAAAAAAACAAAAAAAAAAAAAAAAAATGTTGTTACCTTCTCAGATCGGAGCCAGTTCCCCATAGCATCGGACAAGTCCCGGGTGTGTTCCAAAAAGGTGCTATCTCTTCCCTTAGTTACACCCCGGAACTTCAAACGGTACGTTTCTGGTTGCAGTTCGTAAGCCCTCAGGACAGCCTCCTTGAGATCCTCATACACAATACATGACTCCAAAGGTAACGCATCGTAGGCTTCAAGACCCTTGCCTATTAATCTAGAGGATACAAGTGCTGCCCATTTATTCTCTGGCCACTGGTGTTCCTGGCACTTCTTCTCAAAGCGTGCTAAAAATTCTGTTACCCCACTCTCATCAAACACCGGAACCAGTTTCAATAAGTGCGAGAGAGATTGATCATGAGCACGGTTACCAGCCCCAAGTCGCTGTCCCGTTGTCTCTACTCGCGACTTCTCTACGTCCATGTCGGCACAGCACCTAGTCGACTCTAAATCAGCTTGGATTTTTGCTAGCTCTATGTGTTGCTGACTGATAGTTTTTCTCTCTTCTATCTTGGCTCTCTCTTCTATCTGGGCTAATTCTAATTGCTGCTGAAGCTCACATGCCCTTTGTTGCTGCTGAAGCTTAGCTAATTCGAGCTGAAGCAATAATTCTGGAGTTAACCCTTGAGGAGGTGAAGGTGCTACAATGTTTGAAATTACTGGTGGTCCACCCAGGGGCAACCCACCCTGCCAGTCACCACCCAACTGTGGAAGCGTACTCGGGGTCGGCAAACTACTGGGATGGCTGGGAGTCGAGTGTAGGGGAAGCATGGCCGAAGGGCTCTGAGCACTCAACCCATCTCGCTCACCAGTCACCCTGCCCAGTACACACGTTATCAAGTTATCCCTGGTCATGCTGCTAGTACCCGCATGACCGATAGCTGGGGCCAGGCATTGAAGACCGTACCGATCCATACCCTCCAACCGCTCGGCAGTAACAGGCCATTTCAAAAATATCCTAGCATCCTCCTCACAGTTCACCTGATTAAACCTTTCATCATACTGCTGTTCCTCAGTTTCGACATTACGTACTGTGTCTCCATTCTCCTCTGATCCGGTATAAGACATGATGCTCACAAAATTTCCCACCTCAATATTCAGAAAAGAAGCACCCCAAACTCTTATACCACAATATACACACAAAAATTCTCGGAAAAACTCAACGGCTATACTATGTTGCAAAAAAAAAATATTCTTGATGATCCCCGCAAAATATTCCGCAAAACAACAAATGTTCCCTGCTAATAAATGTAGGTTCACCAAATCCTAGGTAAGGTCGCCATTTGTTACGACTGAAGTTTAAATATATCAGGGTTCTTATTCATTGGACTAGTAATGGCATAAATGCTACAACGGAAAGCGCTAGATCCAACCTCTGATGTATATTCCCAGTGAACAAAGAACACAAATACTCTCCAGAGTTTTATATGCAATAATAGGTTATTAAACTCTCATAAATGTGCGTCTACTCTAGGCTTAATGTTATGTGAAAACAGCCTATTACTACCTATAACCGAAGGTGCTTGGTTATGGTATGCAAAGTAAGGTGGTAAGAGAAGTTACAGCTTACGTTGCTTTAATCAATAAATGTCAGGCACTCCTGCATGAAAGAAAGTGCACTAAAGTCCTTCAACACCAACAAGGAATCTTCTTTAAATGTTAGATGCTATCAAGATGCTCGAATCGGAAATGGAACCCAAAAAGGCAGGCAGCGGAACAATGCTCGTGCAGGCTATGCACACAAAAAGGCAGGAGTTATAATGCAGTCGGAGCCAAGAATATCCTAAACGCCACAACAATAATAATAATCGCCACGACAATGCAGTATTCCTATCAACAAAAAGAGCCTAAGTCGTTTGTGTCTCAATACATCATACTAGGCTGCGAAATGCTTGTGTAATCATAAACGGGTATGCATAAAAAGAGTAATTGGGTTAATGTCTACTATGACTGATAAAGTCTAGCTAGAGTCAATGATACGAGATACTGGTGCGCATGGCATGCCGCATAGCCTAGTGCAAGTCTCAAGTCTGTGCGTCAAATATTACGTTATAGGGAAGGGTAGCTCTCTTGAGAAACCTTAATACCGAAGTATTAAGCGTTCTCCTGGCGTACCTCAAAGACAAGCAACCGAGCCTAGAACAGTGCAGAATAGTATAGGCAAAAAGCCCTCATTCGTGCATGCTCTACTCTCAATGGCACACAGACTAGAATTTACCCAATCAACTCCAGTTCTCAGGTATGTCGTGCAGCTTTTAACTAAAGCCAGCACCCATCGGAAACAATACCTTATAGTATCAGACTCCTAGTCTAGCATTATCTAATCCAGCAGAACACTAATAATTATAGGAAGCAGTACTGAACAATATGAATGCCAACCAATGCTTCGTGATCAACTTATCTTAACAACTAACATACATGGGTTATATCAGACCTTAACGCACAATACAACTGGCCAGCATGAAGCTGATTATGCAGAGTTAACCAGAGGGGATATAATATTAATAAAAGGTGGTGAAAGATATGGAAAATGAGAGTGATAGGCAGAGGAAAAGGTTCTCAGGTGCAGAGAGGGTGACAGGTATCAAAGGGATAAGAGGGATGCGTTCTAGAAACCAGATCTGAGGGAGAGAGTGGCCAAAGAGCAGTATATATACTAGCACTAGTTCGAACCGCGTAGGAACAAGTCCTCTAGCCAATGCTAAAGAAGCTAGCTAAACATGACGTTACCAAGCATGGTAAAAAACTCCTCCAACGAATCCCCACGAGGCCAGCCAGCTATGACGTCATCGAGTATAGCAAAACACTGGGCGCCTCCCCACACTCTGTTCTACTCTCTCTCTCTCTCTCTCAAATCCTATCATTACTACTTAATGATAAAACATATACTTTGCAATTAAATATATAAAGCCTTGACATGGGTGAAAACAAAGAGCCTTTCTGTACTGCCCATGACACGAGCTTTCATATGAAATAAAGCACACAATGATACATCAACTGTAGCCACATCCACTGCCCTGGCGATCCTAGCGAGTCACTGTAGGACAAGCCATGCGGTTCTAACGGAGTGGTTAACGTCACACTACTCATATGGTCTGTATATTTATTCAGGATTAGCTATTGTTCCAAAGGTAATCACATATGAGCGGTATGCATATGGGCACAAACTAAAAGTACCGACTAGGTTTTGTCAAAATCTACATTCCCATTCTCCAAATATTATGGTAACAGACATGCACACAGAAACACACATTACAGTAGGCAATAACTACAATAGCTAACATTTCCTGTGGCAAGATCAAACAGGCTAACAATGCAACATGAAACATGAAGAGAGCAGCCCCCTTCCTGCCTTGAACCCAGGAACGTTAAGAGGCCAGACAGTGAGATGATATACTGTTGTAACGTTGTGTGTGTGTGTGTGTGAGAGTGTGTGTATATGTGTGAGTGGGTGGGTGTGTGTGTGCTTTGACGTGGTTACTACTTAAAAGGTTCAACACGAGTATTCATGGGGAGGGGGAAAGTGGTACGTTGTACAATAAGTTCGTGCTAGATTTTGGGAAATAGGTACGTGGAAATAGGTTGGAAAACCTGCAAACTTGTTTCCCACGAACCAATTTTCCGATTTTGAACAGGGACTTGGAAATAGGATCGTATGTACCGTAATATTACAACACTTAGTTGGAAATACGTACGTGGTAATAAGTACGTGTTGATAGTGCAGGGTTTGAAACAGGTACGTTTTCGAATTTCTTTCCAAGTAAACGTCAGTAAGTTCGAACAGGCCAAAAACTAGGTTGTTGGAATTAAGTTCGAAATGTTCTAGTTTGAATTAGGTTATAAAAATGCTAATTGGAATAATGGTCGAAAATATCCACTCGGTATTAAATTCAAAATTCGGAAATAAGCTCGAACATCATATGAACTTGTTTCCCATGAACCAATTTTCCGATTTTGAAGACGGACTTGGAAATAGGATGATATGGAATATTATACAATTTAGTTGGAAATACGTACTGTACAGTCTATGACAGAACTGCTGTCATGGCCTGAGGCAGTGTGTTAGTTCACTTATCTTTTAATAGATGGCCCTTTAATCGCTTCTAATAAAAGGGGGCGGGGTTAATATAGAGGTTTGAAGGAGGTGTCAAACGTGTATATGTGTGTGTGTTCTAGAACAGCACGCAGAATAAGTTATTTTCACATAACACACAGGCTATATTATGAGATTAGCTCATGCTGGATCACAAATAAGTAACACACATCAGGTGTTGCGTTATTAATGGAATTTAATATACAGACAATCAAGTTTATATCCTTCGCACTTCCCATTCCCGCTCCTCCCCCTCTCCCTTTCACCCCAACTCTCCTTCTTCACCCGCTTTCTCTCCCCTCCCTCCCACCTCTCTCTCTCTCTCTCTCTCTCTCTCTCTCTGTCTCTGTAAGGTATTAAGGATTGGAAATCGTAATTTAGATGCTAAATACAAACTTGACAATGTAGAATTGGATAACTCAGAGTGTGAGAAGGATCCGGGGGTGCTCGTTAGTAATGATCTGAGACCCAGAAAACAGTGTATAAGTGTTAGGAATAGGGCAAATAGAATTCTAGGAGTCATATCTAGGAGTGTTAGCAACAGGACTGCTGAAGTTTTCTTTAAACTATACTTAGCTCTAGTAAGACCCCATTTTGACTATGCTGTTCAATTTTGGTGCCCTTATTATTGAATGGATATCGACCCTTTAGAGGCAGTCCAAAGAAGAATGACTAAAAAGATACATAATATTAGACATTTATCGTATGAAAAGAGGTTGAAAGTCTTAGGCTTGCATTCACTAGAGAGACGAAGATGTAGGGGAGACATGATAGAGGTATTTAAATGGATAAAAGGTTTAAATAAGGGCGACATAGATGAGGTATTAAAGCTAAAGAACGGCGACATAACCCGCTCAAATGGTTTCAAGTTAGATAAGTTTAGATTTAGGAAAGATATAGGAAAACACTGGTTTGGTAATAGAGTTGTTAACATGTGGAATGCACTGCCCAGCACAGTGTAATTAGCTCAGAAACAGTTGAAAGCTTTAAGCATAAATTAGATTCCCATATGGGTGATATGGGCTGGGTGTGAATGGGAGCTGCTTCATATGGGCCGCATGGCCATATGCAGTTTCCCGCGATCTTATGACCTTATGTTGTTATGTAATTGGGGTTGGGTGTGACAGGGATCTGCCTTGTGTGGGCCGATCGTCTTTTTGCAGACTCCCATTTCTTATGTTCTTATGTTCTCTCTCTCTCTCTCTCTCTCTCTCTCTCTCTCTCTCTCTCTCTCTCTCTCTCTCTCTCTCTCTCTCAAGGACGTAAATGATACCCTCTAAAATACGCAGATTAATACTATGCGATTGCTTTGAATTTACATATACAAAATACATGTTAGGGATGACTAAAATAACAAACATATATTGATTAGGAATAGAATAACTAGCGAGGCAGCGAACAACACCTATTGCTCGCTGCCTCGCTAGTTATCCTATTCCTACTTAAGCTACGATTCCCGAAGAACACGTCTACTGTATATTTGTTTGTATATATATTAAGTGTAACAATAACACTTAGGATTCAAGTTATTTGTGTTGGCTTAAGGAATAAGTTGAATAATACATATAATTATGACCTCCACAATTTGTAATGTTTGGGGAGACGGCGCTTCAACCTCTCTCCTCTGTCCATCACATGCAAGCACCAACTCACCCGCACCCACACTAACACAGGATACAAAACATACACTCACACCCGATAACATAAAACGCACATCACACACATGATCACATAGAACGTAATGGGCACAAATCACTCACACATGATAACATAACACGCACACACACACACACACACACTGGTCCAGGCAAACTAGAAAAGGTATTAGCATTATTGAGGAAATACTGCTGTCTTCAGTGCGTGTCATGGCCATCCTGAGCCTTACGACGTATACAAACTAATAACACACATAACAAAGCCACTACAACAACTTCGTCTCTCTCCAACATCCCTTCTCCCCTATCTACTCTTCAGAAAATAGGAAAAGTAGAAAGTAGCTACGAGGTGCCGTTGTAAAGGCATATCCTTGAATACCTTCACCTGACCTGACCCCATCCGGGGTTTAGCTGGTCCACAAGGGTGTGTGACATGAACCCAATAGAGAATTTGTGGGCCATCATGTCATGGAGTGGAATGTGGTCCAGGTTAGGATTGGAAAGGGCGGGAGCAGTGGGATGGGGGGGTGGGGGGGGAATCCGTCGCCGCCCTAATATAAGTTGGAAAATGTTTAAATCAGCTCCAACATGAATACAGGAGGTAGTTGATGCAGCTTGTGGGTGGAGATTATATTGATTGAATAAATATAAATTGTAAATGTTTACATTTAAGAACCTTTTATATGTATTATATAATGTGTGTTTCCAATGTTCACCGTAACATAATGATGGTGAAATAATACATATTAAAATTAATTCCAGGTAACATACACAGAGCTATAGTATACTTGTAATTATGTTTGGAGGATAATTTAAACAATTCGAAGTAAAAATATAAAAGCCTAAACAATTTATATCAACTTTATAACAACATAACCAGATTGCTTTGATTATCGTTAATTGTTCAATTCGATGACTTGCTTTATAGTAAATCATTACAATGTTTAGCGCCGAACTGTTTACTGATAATGGGATGCCACAGTAATTAAGCTAGTAATTAAGAATCCACTGAGAAAAGTATAATGCAATAATCATAGCGTGTCATATTATATGTTAAGGTAGATTATGAATTGGTCAACCACAGTGCTGTGAATAGTGGTATGGAAGAAAACAAGATTTACTCTAATATCAAAATTTGTTTTCATTACAAAGAAACACGTTTCGGCTCATCTACAGTGCTTTCTCTAACTGAACCGATATTATCTTGTCTTTATGATATATATATATTTGGTTATATTTGGGTCCAACCTAGAATACAATGTGATCCAACTTGTCGTAATGCGTGGCTTGTAACATCCCGTTTCAATTACTTATATATTTATACGATTGTTCACACTAACCAGGACGCCAAGGTTGGCAACTTTGAGTGTTTTGCAACGGAGCATATCTATTTATGTTCTATAACACATTGTATTAGGTAAATAATAGAATACCAGTTAATAATTGAGAATCAGTAAAGGTAAAAAGAATAGTATTATTAAAACACCAAAGTAATTTTTATGGACAGCTTTGACCACGATGATGAGGACAATTATATATTCGGTTAGGAGAGAGAAGGGAGAGAGAAAAAGAGAGAAGGGGAGAGATAGGGGGAGGCAGCAGAGAGAAGGGGAGGAGGGGGGAATGGAAAGTGCGAAGGATAGAAACTTGATTGTCTGTATATTAAATTCCATAAATAACGCAACACCTGATGTGTGTTACTTATGTGTGATCCGGCATGGGCTAATCTAATAATATAGCCTGTGTGTTATGTTTAAATAACTTATTCTGCGTGCTGTTCTAGAACACACACACACATACACACGTTTGACTCCTCCTCCTTCCAACCTCTATATTAACCCCGCCCCCTTTTATTAGAAGCGATTAAAGGACCATCTATTAAAAGATAAGTGAACTAACACATTGCCTCTGGCCATGACAACAAGACAGTTCTGTCGTAGACTGTACGTGGTAATATGTAAGTGTTGATAGTGCATTTTATACCGAGTGTATAATTATTTTCGAACATAATTCCAGTTAGCACTTTTCGAACCTAGTTCAAATTAGAACACTTCGAACATAATTCTAACAACCTATATTTTGACCTTTTTGAACTTACTGACGTTTACTTGGAAATAAATTTGAACACGTTCCTGTTTCAAACCCTGCACTATCAACACGTACTTATTACCACGTACGTACTTCCAACTAAATTATATAACATTACATACGATTCTATTTCCAAGTCCATGTTCAAAAACAGAAAATTGGTTCGTGGGAAAAAGTTCGAAGGATTTTCGAACTTATTGCTGAATTTCGAATTTAATTCCGAGTGGATATTTTCGAACATAATTCTAATTAGCACTTTTTGAACCTAATTAAAACTTGAACATTTCGACCTTAATTTCAACAACCTAGTTTTTGGCCTTTTCGAACCTACTGACGCTTACTTGGAAAGAAATTCGAAAACGTACCTGTTTCATACCCTACAATATCTTATTGTACACATACCTAATTCACCCTCCTGTATTCATGGGCAATGTTCGCAAGCAAGATGTGCTTTACTGTATGTGAAGGAATATGATTTTTGAATAGATATACGATTAGTTAGTTATAATAGGATATCAGAAGGTATCAATCCCATCTGGAATAGTTAACCAGCACACTGTAAGTCAAGAACAGCATCAGCACTGGAGCTCCTTTACGAAAACTCCAGTCCGTACGTTATACGTTTGTAAAGTTTAAGGTTAATATGCATTTTGTACTGCATAGGTGGTGGCTAAACTGTAAATGCACTTTAATTCTCTCTTCTTTTCCATTGCTCTATAATATATATAGTATGTCATGTGAATAAGTCGAAAAAGATAGTTGCTACAAAATACCTTTCGTGTAACTCTTTGAAACTCCCGATACAGCACATGAGCACACACATCTCTCTCTTTCTCTCAAGTGGATGAGGGAGACAAAAGGCAAAATTGCCTGTGACGAGTGCCTCCCCAAAAGTTAAAGGAGTGACAGGGCCAAAATCAAGGAACGGTCGAGCCAAAATGTCTGGACACACAGAGTTTGAAACAATTTAAGTTATAGGATGAGGGAAAGATGGATTCAAGGAGAGAGTGCCAGAGCTCAGCTGTTGAATAAAAGAATGATTGGGAGTAACGTTTCACTCTTGAATTGGAGAGTTGTACAGAGTAGGGTTGGGAATTAAGACGGGTACTACGTACCCTATGTAGAGGAGGTGGTATACACTGAGAAAGCTCTGAGGAACACTGATTATTGCAGTAACGATAGAATAGCGAGATAGATGCAACATTGCGGTGAAGAGAAAGAGATTGCAGAGTCGGTGAGTGGATAGAAGTTAATGATACGAAAGGCTTTCCTTTCTACTTTGTCTAGGAGTGCGGTGTGAGAGGATCCTCCCCGCACATGTGAACAATACTCAATACAAGGATGCACCATGCCCCTGTACAGAACCAAAAGATGAACAGGGGTAAAGAACCCCTTGAGGCGGTTGAGCACACCCAGCTTCTGGGAGGCCGCCTTAACATGACTGGTATTATGGTCCTTCCAAGTGAGAGCAGAAGAAAAGGAGACACCAAAAATACTGAGAGAAGATGAAGGATTGATTTTTGTATTGTTGAAGAATAAGGGATAGTTCTCTGGAAATTCACGGCGGGTAGATAGATGAAGAAATTGGGTTTTGGAGGCATTAAAGGTAACAAGGTTTTCTCTGCCCCAATTGGAGATGGAAGTTAGATCAGAAGATAAGACAGTGTTCTATGACTGCATTACGTTTGCTTTTGAGGGATTGCTGGCTGGGGCGTTCTGGGAAACTAATTGAATAGTGAAAGGTAGAGTCATCTGCATATGAATGGATAGGACTGGAGGTACAGTTGAGAAGATAATTTATGAAAATTAGAAGGAGAATAGGATATAAGACAGATCCCTGAGGAACACCGGAGTTGATAGGATGAGGAAGTAAACGATGGCCGTTAACAACCGCAGCTATGAAACGACCGTAAAGGAAATTAGAGACAAAGGTACAGATGGAGGGATAGAAACCGAAGGAGGGTAGTTTAGAAATTAGAGTTAGTAAGATATGAAAGAAGACCACCAGTAGAGTGACCCTTAAGGAAGCCATACTGGCGATCTGAGAGTAGATTATGAGAAGATTGTTGTGCCGGGTGCTGATAAGTTAGCTCCCTTGATACAGTCCGTAAAACACTCCAGTTCTGGTTTGATGGACTTAATACCTTACGAGCGGGCTAGGCGGTATATTTGACCGTGCCGCACAGCGTTTTTTTTTAACCATAAATGGCGTTGTTTCCGTGCTCTTTTTCATGCATAAACAAGACCCAGAGCGTAATACAAGTATGTATCCCTGAAAGGGCGTAAATTGAGCTTTCCAATGACACCCGAACCATCCTTCTACAATCACTGGTTGTCTTGCAACGATCGTGCAACCGAAGGGCAAAATCGCTAAAATACGGTAATTTCTTTATATAATTACGAATGTAGCGAGGGAGTGAGGGTGGATGTAAGTGGAGTAAATCTCAGTAGGTCCACGGCGGCCGTGGCGAGCGGTCATGAGGTAACCCATGCTCCTCCAGTCACTCGTCTCTCTCTCAGAGCCAATATTGCGCCAAAATTGCACTCGGACTTAAGTCGGGCCCCGCCTCATAGTCCACATTTTTTTATACGGACTTAAGTCGGGCCCCGATACACAAGGGTTAAATATACTTGACAGGAACGTATGGAGTAGGTTCTATATACAGTAAAAATGGTATTCAAAGGTTCAATATAGTACTCAATAACAACACAAGGAAGAACACATATCAAGGCTTTATTTACTAAGCATGAGAGTAGGTGAATAATAAGGATCATGAGGGAAGACCCAACAATATTAACAAACATATATATATATTATCCTTACTTCAGGACATTGATACTGATACCAGAATAACTCAATAGTGAGAGTATAGCATTAAATCAGATCATGTAGAAAACATACATAGAGGCATAATGTACAAGAATAAATTTTAACCTTCAATGCAATAGTAAATGAGTCAAAATATCTTCCGTATTCACAAGATACTTCAATGCTCTAGATAATGATTCTAGAGTCACAATGTGGAGAGTTGAGCTTATAAAGATATTGGCACAGGAGGCTAGGTGAGTCACGCGTAGGGCTCAGCTGACCCTTAATACTGACCGCGTGAACTTGACGTAGGTCAGGTCACTGGGAAGGTCAGCAGGTGAACTGAGGTAGTAATAAATACTTTTCTTAGTTCATGCAACTATGAACTTAGCTGAACTGCGATGTTAATTTACTTGACAGGACAGGGCTGAGATTATTATTTATAATCACTGAGAAGTATCAAAATCGCCCTAATTGAATGTATATCTTATCACAGGATTATATTACTTGAACATATGCTACGATAACGAACCGAACTTAGGAATTTGTGTTTCTAATATTTTCTAGGCGAAGCAAAGTAATAATTTGAATTGGATACGCAAAGGAAATGGTTAAAAATAGTTTTACTGGAGGGTATTAATTAGGTCAAGATATAATCTTTAAATAGTTGTGATAAAGACAACATACGAAGATAAACGAATAACTAGCCGAGTTTCAATAGACTCAGAGTGAAATGAACACTGAAGTTTTAATCTCAAAAAGTGGAAACTGACTGATTAACAAATATCGATCGGTAGATCGGACTTAATAATTAAATTGGCGCTAATGACGAAGTTTAGCTCATTGACATTTAACGCAATATCAGGTTCGCTTCTGAACGAGTTAACACGGCTAGGGCGAGTAAAATAAAATGTACAGGCACAATTAGTACATGGACGTAGGCGACGAAGTCCTACTCATTGATACTCAAAAGGAATAGTACCAGACTCGGTTCTGAACGGGTTAACAGCTGCGAGGTGAATGAAATACACAGATACAATTAGTGTAAGGTGGACGAAAGTGAGACGAAACACGGAGGAAAGAATTCCTAAACACGGTATTCGAAATATCACAACATCAAAATTTACAAGAACATAAAAGCTCGTCTATAAGATATATTTCATATGCGATTTATTAGCAAAATAATTAAGGAATTACACTATGCACTCGTTGAAAAATTGGGCGTAGGTTGTAGGTAAAACGTGATTATATAAATGGAGTGATCACGGAATATATTAAGACGTCAACTCACAAAGAATAAATCAACATACACGTAGTCAGTAAATCTGCGAACGTGGGGGCCTGAATATATATATTAATACACGGATATGTAACGTATGTGTAAGTTATGAATAAAATAAAGTCTTGAACAAGGGTCAAGGAATTAAGGCAAGTTTAACACAGAATAACACAGATTCAGAGGGATGACACTTATTACGCAAGTACGTGGTCTTAGGCACAGATCACAATTAATTTAGGACACACATGGTTCACATATTTACCTAAACAATACCTCTCAACAATAATCAACAGAGAAAGACACAGAAACACTTAGGTATTTGGAAGGGCAGGGGGGGGGGGGGGGCCGAGAGTGCTGGTCTGGCCAGCGTAGAGGATAGTAGCCAATTCTTGCACAGCTGGTTACCTCCTCGAGCAGGGGTTCTTGGTTTAGGCCTGATTACGTAATTAGAACAGGGATCCTAGGTCCAGGCCTGTTTACGTAATGGAGCAGGGGTCCTAGGTCCAGGCCTACGTCCGTAGCTCGAGCAGGGGTCCTCGGTTCAGGGCGCTAGGCAACAGACAGGTGGTCCTCCAGTAATCCTGAAGGAGGGGGAGGTGTCGTCCGGGGACACTCTCGAGGGCAAGGGGGGAGGGGGGTGGGGCGAACCGCAGCAACACTTTCCCAACTAGGCCGTTCCTGGTGGTCAAGCTTAGTCAGTAGGTGAGGTGGTGCTTACTTTCCTCAGGTTTTTCTGAGGTCCTATGCAAATATTTTCTTGCTTCAGGTGTCAATGAACTCGGGGAAAAAGGGGTGTTGAGGAAAGAGGAAATTTTGTTGTTGTGAGGTACATATACATTCTAGCCTGGGAACTCAGGTATTATCATGTGGGCCTGGTTCCAAAGCAATATTACAATACTTAAGGGGGCAGCCGGAAGGTCCAGGGCTGCTATGAAAAATAGAAAACACTTAGCGCTTAAAATGGAGCAACTGTCTTGTAGGTCTTTTAGTTACCCTAAGCCATACACATAGAGGATTGTAGTTGTATCCTCGGGGGATTGGAGTGGTCAGGCGTTATCAGGTCCATTGGTTCCTGAAATATTTGTGTCGCTGGTGAGTAGATTGTATAAGGGAGTGTTCGTCATATTCTAGATCTGGCGGAACAATACAGGGAGCGTCACTGTTGGTGGAGGCTATGTAAAAGGAGGATTCTAATTGGCTGTCCCAGGGCGGTTGTGGTTGGCTGCAGAATACGGCTTGTGACTGGCTGAGAGAGTGTTCCGTTTTCTTAGATGGCTGTGGGCGTGAAAGAGAACTGGGAAATGGACGGCTGGGCATGGCCAACTCGGGTAGATTCGTGTGGACTCGGAGGGGGGATGTCTTCGTTGTCTGCCCTGGGGTTTTGAGGTTGCCTGAGTGGTTATGCAGGCCACTCGGTGTATCGTTGGTTTAAGGCCCGTCATCTCACCACCTTCGTTATAGAAAAAGTCGCGACCGCGCGATTTAATTAGGTAGGTCCTGGATGTCGGTGATATGGTGAGGATTGGGGCATAGCCTAGGACGAGGAACCAAGCTGCTGAGGGGACATCTGTAGGTTGGGTGGGGTCCAGTGTCATTCTTATTTGCCAGTCTTCGGTGGATTCCTTGGTGAGCTGTAGCAGGGTATTTGTGGTGGGGATGGGGACTGGCGTATAGCCTCGTAGGGAAACCACTCTTATTATTTTCATAGTGGCCTCTTGGGTTTGTGGAGGAGGGGTTGAGGGTTGAGTTGCCGTGGCTGCAGGAGTACTGGTAGGTGGTCTGGTCCTGGTGGTGGTTGGAGGTGTAGTGACGGCCTTGTCGTTTGGGTGTTGGTGGTTGGGCCTAGTCGCACTAACTTTGGGTGGTTGGGCTGGTCGGGTGGCTTTATTATAGGTGGGCTTGAAGGTGGGGGCCCATCGTTGAGGTGGGGGCCCATCGTTGAGGTGGTGTCACACGCCGGCCAGATCTCGTATATACTAAGGATTTAGAGGTTGTTAGGACAGGTATATGTACACGGGATTGAGGGGAGGGGGAAGAAGCTGAGCTGTGAGAGAGAGGAGGCCGATTTAGTTTTTGTGGGGTCGGTCTGATCAAAGGAGACGATTGAGAGCTAGTGTTGAGGTGGGGTGAAGTAGTTTTTAGTTTGGAGGCATAAGTTGGTTTAGTTATGACAGGGGTAAGAGGGGTAGGTAAAGTAATCTGAGGAGATACAACAGGAGGAGGAGAAGGAGTAGCCTGGGGTTGAGAAGTTGAAGGCAGATTGATAGTGACAGGAGTGGTTGGTTGAGTACCTCATGATTGAGAGTATGAAGGTAGGGTTATAGAAGGTGATGGCTGGGCAGTTGAAGGGTGGGAAGGTGCAGTGAGAGCAGGGATAGTGGTCCTAGTAGAGAGTACTGGAGGGGCAGAGACAGTGCGGGTAGGAATAGGCAGAGGTGGGCAGGTGCGCGCCATTTGGCGCTCTGCACTCTGCGATCCGGTGCGCATTACCAATATAGAGGAGCGCGGAGCGAGGAGCGGCAAAATTCTGAAATCGGAGTGCAGGCGGGGAGCGCAGCTAGAAATTTGCGCTCCTTTCTGGTGCTCCGGAGGCGATTTTTCCTGTCAACAACAGGTACAAGAACGTCATTAACGTGTACAGTCATCGTACCGTTCGTACGGTGTTACTCACGGTGTTAGTGAACTGTGATACAGTGCTACTATGATAGTGACAGACTAACAGTGTTACAGTTGTTAACTTGTTTTTTGTTTTTTTGGCTTTTGCTAACGCAAAGTAAACCTTACGGGCAAGTTAAGGCTTACGAAGGGGCCTAAGGGTAAGTCTGGCAGTGGTATAGCCCGAGCCTGTCTGACTGTCTGATAGTCAAAAGACACTATAGACTTCAGAGACTTTTATCATTTTATGGTATCAATACTATCGGAATGTTACTTGAATGTATGGGTGGGAGGGTGGTTTGGGGGATGGTGGGGGGAAGGTAGAAGCGTAATTGACTAGCGTTACAAATATGAAGCCGATTGGTGAGGTAGTTTCGCCACCACAGATTTTATTTGTTTTCCTTTTCTTCGTACCGATACGCTGGAAGTGGGTTGTGGGAGGCAGTTGGGGGTGTGGTGGAGGGAAGGCATAAGGGTAAGGCACTTGTCACACAAATATGGAACCGATTGGTGCAATCGTTTCGCCGCCACAAATTTTCTTTTTTTTTTCCTTGTGAGGCGACCGATAGTCAGCGAGTGGGTGGGAGGAGGGGTTTGGGGTAGTGGTGGTGCCTTGGTGGGTATGCAGAAGGGTCAGGTACATGTGGTAAAACACTAAAAATATGAAAGCCATAGGTGCATTCGTTTCGCTGCTACGATTTTTTTTCGGTGAGTCGGTATATAATTATATACGGACCTGGCACTGGGCGTGACAACTAACATCTGACAAGACACTAGTCCCGGCCGTATATATATAATTATTATAAATTATATACCGTCGGACCTGGCAGTTTCGGACCTAGTTTCTCAGTTTGGACAGTTTATGTAATTCTTTATGTCATATCATAGATATCAATGGACAGTCACAATGTCACAAACTCACAATGATATCAATCATATCATATCATTGACATTTGCAATGATATCAATCATATCATATCATTGACATTTGATTTATTGATATGACATAAAGAATAACAGAAACTGAGAAAGTGAGAAACTTAAACAGTTAAACTTCAGAAAGACACCATGTCTTGAGTTTTGTTTAATGTTTTGAATTCTTGGAATTTAGTGAAGTGAAAGACAAAGGACAAAGTGAAGGACAAAGGTAAATAATTAAATAACTTCTAGAAGCTGTTTTGTTTGTTTGGTTTTTATATACCTATTTTTGGGAGCGCGGAGCGCAGGAGCGCGGAGCGGGAAGCGCATCGGGTCTGCTGACAAAAGGAGCGCGTGAGCGCTGCCGCATTACCTTATGTCTGATGAGCGCGGAGCGCTGCCGCATTACCGGTCCCACCGGAGCGCGCCCACCTCTGGGAATAGGGGGTGCAGGTGTAGGAACTGGAATATGTGGCAAGGGGCTAGTGGTGGGTGGGGTAGGCTTATGTACTTTGGTTAGATCAGGAGGATGTTTGAATTGACGAGAGGGAGAAGAAGGAGGAAGCCGCTCAGGAAGGGTGGACTCTGTGGATTCTAAGTTGGGATTATTGTCATTTAGTAACCTGTCATGTTGATCTGGATTAGAGAGCATTACATCATTGTCATTGATCGGTTGAAATCTACGTACATGCCTGTTACGAAACGTGCGTGGTTCCCCAAAATAATTTATTACCATAAATATAGCAGTTGATAGCAGTTGGGCACAGACAAGATTTCAAAGGGGCCTTTGAATCTCGGTTTCATTTTGGAGGGGACTGGCAGGTATGCAATCATGACGAGGTCTCCAATGTGATGTGGGCTAGTTTTGGGGGTCTCATCAGGTTGAAGGCCTTGCAGATATTTTATTTGATGAAGTCTGTTCTTAAGGTGTAGTAGATTTTGGTCGAAATTAGAGGACGGTTCATATGGTGCAGCCAGATGACGTAATGGGAGGAGAAGGGGAGTTACTCCCATAACTCGTTTGTGGGGGGTAATTCCATCTTCTCTTGGGCAGGTGTTGATGCCCCATTACACAATCCTTACTTGGCTGGACCACTCTTTAGAGTCCATTTGTTGCAGCCTGGTTCTGATTTGATTTGCAATGGTTCTATGACTCCTTTCGCATATGGAGTTCCCCTGGGGCCAGTAAGGAGAAGAGTGACTGATTTTGAAGCCACACATCAGTGATAGTTGTGACCACACATGGCTGGTAAATTCTGGGGCGTTGTCGGAGTGAATGGCTTCTGGCAATCCGAAGTAGGGGAACACATGTTGGATTAGGGCTTCTGCCACTGCTAAAGTGAGGTGTTCTTTGGCTGGGCATGCTATTACATACTTGGAGTAGGTGTCAACGAAGGTGATTATGTATTTGTGTCCATGGCTGTTTTCGAGAGGTCCCATGACGTCGACTGCAAGGAGTTGCCATGGTTTGGATGCAACTAATTTTCCTGTGGGGCCAGGTGTCCTGGTTCTGTCTTTTCCTAGGGCACACGCTCTGCAGGCTTCTGTCATCTTTTTGGCGGTTAGGTAGGGAGATGGTGTCCAGTACACTTGTTGAAAAGTGGCGATGAGGCGTTTTTGAGCTAAATGGATGCCATTATCCATGTGTATTGATTACATAGTTGGAAATGCGTTTTGGGGGGTGATCACAATTTGTCCTTCTAGAGTGAACAAGTTATCCCCACGTCTGGATAGTTGGTCAAACAGTTTTCTAGGGATCCAGTCGGGTTTTTGTTGTCTTTGATAGTTGCTTAATCATTCTTGTTGGCTTTCTTCTACTTGTCCTAGATGGTGAATGGCGTGGATGGTGTGAGATGTTGCAGGGGGAGGCGAGAGAGAGCATCAGCATTTGTATGCAGTTTCCCTGGTCGATAGACTATATCTATGTCGAACTCTTCCAGGGATTCTCTCCAACGAACAGTTAAGGCGTTCTTGGTGTCCGATTTTCTTAGCCATTGCAATGCATGATGATCAGTTATGACTTACTTTTACTCCGGCTAGGTACGCTTTAGAGTGTTGCAAGGACCAAATTATGGCTAAGCATTCTCTCTTGGTGGCTGGGTAATTGACTTCTGCAGGGTTCAGGGCGCGGCTTGCACAAGCAATTATGTGCTCTTTCCCATCACGGGTTTGGCCTAAAACTGCGCCTATTCCGAATTGGGATACGTTGGTGTAGAGTCGGAAAGGCTGGGTATAGTCAGGGAAGGATACAACAGGGGAGGCAACTAATTTGGTTTTGAGAGTCTGAAAAGCTTGCAGTCTTGCTTCTGTCCATTGAAAAGGTTCTTTTTTCTTGGTTAGGTCGTGCAGAGGTTTAGCAATGGTTGCAAAGTTCTTTACGAATCTTCTATAGTAAGAGGCCAGGCCGAGGAAAGCACGTACACCTTTTACGTTAGTGGGGGGGAAAATTTTACTGATGGCTTCTAATTTTGCTGGATCTGGAGCGATACCATCTTCTGACACTACGCGACCCAAAAAGTTGACTTGTTTTGGGGCCAGGGTGCATTTTGAGGGTTTAAGTTTCAGGTTGGCCTCTCTAATCTTCTGGAATACTTGTTTGAGGCGTTGGAGGTGTTCTGCCCAAGTAGTGCTGAACACAATGATGTCATCGAGGTACGCCAAACATGTTTCCCAGGTTAAACCTTGTAACACCGATTCCATTAATCTGGAAAAGGTGGCTGGTCCGTTGCAGAGCCCAAACGGGAGTACAGTGAACTTATAAAGTTTTCCTTGGCTAGTGGAGAATGCTGTCTTTTGTTGATGTTCGGGTAGGACAGGTACTTGCCAATAACCAGCTTGCAGGTCTAGGGCGGTGTAGGGTTGATTTCATACTATGAAATCAACCCTACACCGTGATATACGCCTATCAAATGAATGAAAACTCGCAAACAATAAATAATAATATCATTACCATCATTTGATAGGCATATATATCACGGTGTAGGGTTGATTTCATACTATGAAAACAACCCTACACCGTGATATACGCCTATAATGAATGGAAATGTAATATATGAAGACCAACACCACAATCTTCAATCGCTTGCAATCAAACTTGCAAGCAATTTCAGTCACATGCGTAAGGAATGTATTCTACTGTACACCGATATATATGTATTATATACGCCTATAATGAATGGAAACGTAATATAGGAAGACCAACAACACAATCTTCAATCGCTTGCAATCAAACTTGCAAGCAATTTCAGTCACATGCGTAAGGAATGTATTCTACTGTACACCGATATATATGTATTATATACGCCTATAAAATGAAAGGAAACGTAATATAGGAAGACCAACACCACAATCTTCGTTGCTTGTATTCCCGTAACAAATGTACCGTATACGCTGACATAGGCCTAGGCCTGTACGCCAATAATAAAATTATTGCAATCGCTTGCAATCACACTTGCAAGCAATTTCAAAGTCTCATGCAGATAGCCTATACTGTATATCCCATATGTATAGGAAGACCAACACCACAATCTTCGTTGCTATAGGAAGACCAACAATACAATCTTCGTTGCTATAGGAAGACCAACAACACAATCTTCGTTGCTAGTATTCCCGTAAGAAATGTACCCACATTACGCCAATAATAAAATTATTGTAGGCTACATCAATCTCTATCAATCTCTCAAATAATATAAATGTATATTGTACTTACCAACACCCACACCAGTGTGTTCGCCAAGCTCCTCGTCACCATCTTCACCATTTTCGCCCCGCAAGTTATGGCGTCTGTGAAAACCGATGACAGATTTATCTTCCAGTTCTTCTTCCTCCTCACTTCCCCCACTCTCACCAAGCCCTTCCATGCTTTCATTCAACGATATTCTAGATATCGCTGAAGAGTTCATCAGCAGAACTAACTCCTCGGCTGAGAGCGGGACCCTACGCCTTGGGTGGCGCGACGTACTAGGGGCGGGCACCGAATCGAACACAGGCAAATCTTGTCTCTCCATTGTGGCGGCTAGAGCGGTACTGAGCCAAGCTTACACGGTGGGGATGTGTGGGTGGGACCTAGTAGTACACTGCCTGACCACTAGATTTTGCTTGCCACTTAAATTAGGGCGGGAAAATAGCAACTCGACCTATGTCGCGCGTCGCCACATAGTCCAAATATATTTCACTCGACTTATGTTGCGCGCCGCCAATTAAGGGTTAACAAACATATATATATTATCCTTACTTCAGGACATTGTTACTGATACCAGAATAACTCAATAGTGAGAGTCTAGCATTAAATCAGATCATGTAGAAAACATACATAGAGGCATAATGTACAAGAATAAATTTTAACCTTCAATGCAATAGTAAATGAGAGTCAAAATATCTTCCGTATTCACAAGAGACTTCAATGCTCTAGATAATGATTCTAGAGTCACAATGTGGAGAGTTGAGCTTATAAAGACATTGGCACAGGAGGCTAGGTGAGTGACTCACGCGTAGAGCTCAGCTGACCCTTAAGGGGGGAAGTCCGCTTAAGGGATCACTTTTTCCCTAATTACGCTAGGATGCTGAAATTTTAACTGATAGTTGCTTGCCCCATGGTGATAATACTGGTCAATTTTAATTTAATTCTATAAATTATATTTACTATATATATAGAAATATTGTACTAAATTTTTCCATTTTTCATTAGAAATTTAGTAACCTGATATTGAGAGTTATGCCTTGATATTTTATTTGAGATAAGTAAGAGGCATGCTTATAAAACTCAGCACTTTTATTGCTGTAGGTCCAACGGTTGGGTTCTGCTCTTCTAACGAAATAATTTCACTGCATTTTTGCGCCTACATAAAATTTAAACCGCACCCATAAGTAAAATATGTAACTTACAGACCCATAGGTGCTAGATTATTAGAAAAAAACAGTAAGCTAGACAATAAAACACAAATCATGCAAATTGAGCAAGAATTGCAAAAGTTATAGCAATTTGAAAAACATTTAATTTAAAAAATAAAGTCTCTGGGAAATGGGCGTCAAAGTAAAAAAAAAAATTGTATCATCCACCTGCTTAAATAAAATATAATATTGGTTACCAATGCATTTCTTTACCAAATTATGCCATTCTTTATGACTGTGTTGCCAACACATTAGGCTACACTCTAGCTATTTTTGTTTATAAATTATAATAATAAAGTCTGTGGGAAATGAACACACAATTTAGTATTTTGTTATTTATCCTCCTGCTTAAAATGTATATAAATATTGATAACCAATGCAATATTCTACTAAATGATGCAATTTCTTCACAACAATGTTGCCAACACATTAAAGCTACTTTCTAGCAAGTTTTGCAATGTTTTCAAAATTTTGGATATAATGGTCCCTAAAGCGGACCTACTCCCTTAAAACTGACCGCGTAAACTTGCCCTCAGGTCAGGTCACTGGGAAGGTCACCAGGTGAACTGAGGTAGTAATAAATACTTTTCTTAGTTAATGCAACTATGAACTTAGCTGAACTGCGATGTTAATTTACTTGACAGGACAGGGCTGAGATTATTATTTATAATCACTGAGAAGTATCAAAATCGCCCTAATTGAATGTATATCTTATCACAGGATTATATTACTTGAACATATGCTACGATAACGAACCGAACTTAGGAATTTGTGTTTCTAATATTTTCTACGCGAAGCAAAGTAATAATTTGAATTGGATACGCAAAGGAAATGGTTTAAAAATAGTTTTACTGGAGGGTATTAATTAGGTCAAGATATAATCTTTAAATATTTGTGATAAAGACAACACACGAAGATAAACGAAATAACTAGCTGAGTTCCAATAGACTCAGATTGAAATGAACACTGAAGTTTTAATCTCAATAAGTGGAAACTGACTGATTAACAAATATCGATCGGTAGATCGGACTTAACCCGTACAGCCCCAGCGACGCGTCTGACGCGTCGGCGATGTATGTAACGCACAGCCCCAGAGACGCGCCTGACGCGTCACCCTAATTGCGCCGACCGTAACCTCAGGTGTAGCCACTCAAGAGGGCTCAGATTTGTATGGGAACTGCGTACGTATCCCACGCAACCGTGCCGATGGTTGAAAACTCTCAAAGTCCACGTGCGTGCGCGTGAGCGCGCAATAACCTGGTTTTTTGGGGTAATTGCCTTCAATTTTTTACTCTTCGTAAAATACGTTTTCGGGGGCTCTGTAGGACCATTTTTTAAGCTTTTTGAGCGGTTTTTCGTGGTTTTTCCTTCATTCCTAACCCATTCGCTATTGTTTCTGGAATAAAACCATTTTTTGAAAACCGGCCGGGTTCTGGTGAACAAACATTACAAAACTAGCCGGGGCTCCACGGGTTAATAATTAAATTGGCGCTAATGACGAAGTTTAGCTCATTGACATTTAACGCAATATCAGGTTCGCTTCTGAACGAGTTAACAGGGCGAGTAAAATAAAATGTACAGGCACAATTAGTACATGGACGTAGGCAACGAAGTCCTACTCATTGATACTCAAAAGGAATAGTACCAGACTCGGTTCTGAATGGGTTAACAGCTGCGAGGTGAATGAAATACACAGATACAATTAGTGTAAGGTGGACGAAAGTGAGACGAAACATGGAGGAAAGAATTCCTAAACACGGTATTCGAAATATCGCAACATCAAAATTTACAAGAACATAAAAGCACGTCTAGAAGATATATTTCATATGCGATTTATTAGCAAAAGAATTAAGGAATTACACTATGCACTCGTTGGAAAATGGGCGTAGGTTCTAGGTAAAAAGTGATTATATAAATGGAGTGATCACGGAATATATTAAGACTTCAACTCACAAAGAATAAATCAACATACACGTAGTCAGTAAATCTGCGAGCGTGGGGGCCTGAATATATATATTAATACACGGATATGTAACGTATGCGAAAGTTATGAATTAAATAAAGTCTTGAACAAGGGTCAAGGAATTAAGGCAAGTTTAACACAGAATAACACAGATTCAGAGGGATGACACTTATTACGCAAGTACGTGGTCTTAGGCACAGATCACAATTAATTTAGGACACACACGGTTCACATATTTACCTAAACAATACCTCACAACAATAATCAACAGAGAAAGACACAGAAACATTTAGGTATTTGGAAGAGCAGGGGGGGGGGGGGGTCGAGAGTGCTGGTCTGGCCAGCGTAGAGGATAGTAGCCAATTCTTGCACAGCTGGTTACCTCCTCGAGCAGGGGTTCTTGGTTTAGGCCTGATTACGTAATTAGAACAGGGGTCCTAGGTCCAGGCCTGTTTACGTAAAGGAGCAGGGGTCCTAGGTCCAGGCCTACGTCCGTAGCTCGAGCAGGGGCCCTCAGTTCAGGGCGCCAGGCAACAGACAGGTGGTCCTCCAGTAATCCTGAAGGAGGGGGAGGTGTCGTCCGGGAGCACTCTCTAGGGCAAGGGGGGAGGGGGGGGTGTGGGCGAACCGTAGCAACACTGTCCCAACTATAGCCGTTCCTGGTGGTCAAGCTTAGTCAGTAGGTGAGGTGGTGCTTACTTTCCTCAGGTTTTTCTGAGGTCCTATGCAAATATTTTCTTGCTTCAGGTGTCAATGAACTCGGGGGGGGGGGGGGGAAAGGAGTGTTGAGGAAAGATGAAAAATGGTTGTTGTGAGGTACATAATTATACATTCTAGCCTGGGAATTCAGGTATTATCATGTGGGCCTGGTTCCAAAGCAATATTACAATACTTAAGGGGGCAGCTGGAAGGTCCAGGGCTGCTATGAAAAATAGAAAACACTTAGAGCTTAAAATGGAGCAACTGTCTTGTAGGTCTTCTACAGTAGTTACCCTAAGCTAGAAACTCGGGGGGGGGGGGGGGGGAAAGGAGTGTTGAGGAAAGATGAAAAATGGTTGTTGTGAGGTACATAATTATACATTCTAGCCTGGAAACTCAGGTATTATCATGTGGGCCTGGTTCCAAAGCAATATTACAATACTTAAGGGGGCAGCTGGAAGGTCCAGGGCTGTTATGAAAAATAGAAAACACTTAGAGCTTAAAATGGAGCAACTGTCTTGTAGGTCTTCTAGTTACCCACATAGCTATACACATAGAGGATTGTAGTTGTATCCTCGGGGGCTTGGAGTGGTCAGGCGTTATCAGGTCCATTGGTTCCTAAAATATTCGGGTCGCTGGTGAGTAGATTGCATAAGGGAGTGTTCGTCATATTCTAGATCTGGTGGAACAATACAGGGAGTGTCACTGTTGGTGGAGGCTATGTAAAAGGAGGGTTCTAATTGGCTGTCCCAGTGCGGTTGTGGTTGGCTGCAGAATACGGCTTGTGACTGGCTGAGAAAGTGTTCCGTTTTCTTAGATGGCTGTGGGCATGAAAGATAACTGGGAAATGGACGGCTGGGCATGGTCAACTCAGGTAGATTCTTGTGGACTCGGAGGGGGGACTCTGGTAGATGTCTTCGTTGTCTGCCCTGGGGTTTTGAGGTTGCCTGAGTGGTTATGCAGGCCACTCGGTGTATCGTTGGTTTATGGCCCGTCATCTCAAAGATAAAGGCTTAAAAAATGTGTATGTAAGAATAGTGCCATGTCTTTACTATATATGACAAACATACCTACATATACAGCTTGCAGAATTAATATAGCTAATCACAATTGTTACCAAAATATTACTAAAACATGAAAGATATTCCGTAGGATGTAATACTTAAAATAATAATGATTATATAAGACAATATATGTACATACGTGTGTATGATAATGGCATATTTTCATTAGTGATTGTCGGTGAAAAGCGTAAGTGGTCTACCTTTGGCCAAATTCATCACTGAGTATCTGACAAAAACCCAACTCGATGTAATGTATATTTTTGAGAAGGTTCCGATTGTTATTCTAATTTCACCCACCTTAATCACAGAAACCCCTTTTTCATGGATTATGTATTTTTCCATGGCATTTATATTAACATTAGATGATTCCACAAAACTCTATTAATCAAAGGTACTTTAGTGTCCCTTTGACACCAACAAACTCTTTATAAGCTAAATACAATTATTTAATACTAACCAAAATATATGGGAAAAATGCGTCATGATAACAAATTAAGGGATTAATATACGTTATATATATTTTTTTTTTGCAGAGCAAAGCAAGTAAAACATAATGACGTCGCTCCTTGGCGAGGGAACAAGATGAGAAGGGGCAAGGAATGTTGATGATAAAACAAGAACATGACCAATAAAGTGTAAACGACAAAGGTAAAACCAAGGCATAGGAGAAGTAAAGCTGAGGTCATGGAGAAAGGTGAAAGACAAGCAATAAGAACATAACAATGGTGTACGAAAAGTAAAATAATGAAACCAGCAGAAAAGTAAAACACAAGGAGAAGAGCAAAGGAGTTACAACAATAAAATAAAGTTACAGGCAATAAACAAAAGAGATAATAGAAGGAGACAGGAGGGAAGAAGAGGAGGGGGATATTGGTGTGTGTGTGTGTGCGTGTGTGTTGATATGCCTGTGTGAGTGTATGTGTGTTGATATATCTATGTGTTGATATGTATGTTTTGAATGTGTAGCCTCCTGTGTTTTTTGCTTGTTTTTACGAGTGTATGTGTGATGATGTATGTATGCATATGGATGTGTTTGTGTGTGTGTTGATATGTTTATGTTGAAAGTGTAAATTCATGTGTGTTGTGTGTGTTTGTGTTTATATGTGTGTGTTAACGTGTGAGTGTGAGTTTGTGTATGTTTTGATTTATGTGTGATGCTGTGCGTGTGTGTGTGTTTGTTGTATTTGTACAGGCCCTGTGATGCCACCAAAGTTTAACCAAACTTGCTTCAACTAAGATGGTAAGATGGTAAAGAGTGGAGAGGACGGTATTGCAGCAACTCCTTTAACTCTTGCAGAACGATTGAACGTTTGCTTTGATTGCGGCAATCATTTATGGATTTCAGATCAGTAAGAATCAACAGGATGGACAACATGTTGTATTCTTGTAATTCATGATTACGAACAGTCAAAGGATCCATCCAGGCCATCTAAAATCCATCCCAAGCCTAAACAGGCCATTTAAGATCATCTGGTAAAATCCGTTGGAATGTTATTGAATAAGTGTGTTGATGTGTGTTGTGGTGTGTGTATTTACCTAATTGTATATACCTAATTGTAATTTTACAGGAGTGAGCCTAAGCTCGTGATGTCCCGTCTTCCAAACTCATATTATCATATTTTACTTTGAATTGGCTTATACTCTTGGCACACACTACCTTTTCTGGGAGTGAATTCCACTTTCCTATGCTTCTACAAGGAAAGGCAAATTTTCTCACATCCTTCTTGCAAGGCTTAACCACCAGTTTGAATGTATGACATCTCGTTCTTCTTTTTGATGGTAAGATGAAGTCTTCCCTGTCAATCCAGTCAATTATGTTAACACATTTGTACATCGTGATCACATCTCCGCGTTCTCTTCTATCTTGCAATGTAGTAAGGCCTATCTTTTCCAGTCGTTCTACACCCTCTCAATTCTGGAACTAATCTTGTTGCTGCCCTCTGAACTTTTTCCAGTTTATCTATGTGCTTTTTCAGATGTGGACTCCATACAACTGTTGCATATTCTAATGTGGGTCTTATAAAGGTAACTATTAGTTATTTAATCATATATAAATCTACGTATGAAAAAGCAACCCTAACATTGGCTAGCAGTCCATAAGCGTTTCTGACTTTCTCGTTTATGTGATCTTCAGGTGATAGTTTGGGATATATTATTACCCCAAATATTTTTCTTTCCTTGAAGGTTTAAGCTCTTCTTCACCCATTTTATATCTTCCATGCGGCCTTCTTTGACTTTCACCCATCTCCATGACATGACACTTCTCTGCATTAAAATCCATTTGCCAAATTTTACTCCACTCGAACAAACTTGTGACATCCTGCTGCAGAGCCACGCAAGAATCTTTATCTCTTATTTGTCTCAGTAACTTTGCATCATCAACAAACAGGATAACATAACTTTCCGAGCTGATGTTACTTGGCATATCATTAATATATAGCAGGAACATGATCGGTGCTAAAACAGCGCCCTGCGGTACCCCACTAGTAACCTCTTTCCAACTTGAAATGTGTGTGTGTGTGTGTTGGGTTATGTGTGTATAAGTGTGTCCTCCTATCCTCCTTCAATGGGTCCATGTACATCATATATAATCATAATTCACATTACACCAACATAAAATTAACAAGTGTTATGTTCGCTCCATAGAAGAACTTGTAGTAAGTGAACACTGAACAGTTAAGCATGATCGTTATTGTCCCTTTTATTTTAGAGGTCAGTGTCAAGCTAAATATCATGTTATCGTGTTATCCATAATACAACGTTAAAAACACCATCGTACAAAAAAGGTTTACCCCTTGACGATAATGACGGGTTTTAGCAGTATATTCTGGTTATCACTAGACAATTTTATTTATATTAGAAAGGGTATATGGAAGTGATAGGGCTTATAGAGACAGTTGGCACCCTTTTAATTCCCACAGATTATTCCTAAGCTGTATATAATCGTCTACTGATAGCCAGAATAAACTGTAAATATGCGTCATGATCCTGGAGGGGTAAATTGTAGCCACTGAAAAGCTGTTTGTGTGAGTCACAGGAACCACAACTCTAACGTGGCATAATGTTTAACTTGGTAAATGGATAAGTAATGTATGACATAATATAGTACATTCATTATAGGTAGGCCAGAAATCATGACTCCTAACCTCTATAACTCAAAAAAGGCTAGAGGTAATGGGCTGTAAAGCTCCAAACCTGTTCCCTGATTGACCCTTCTCAAATAATACAAATAACAGCTCAATTACTCAACTCATGTTTGAGTTATGAGAGGTTGGGGTCAGGATATCTGGGCTGCTTATAATGAATGGAATACAAATAATGATTATTAAGTGGTAACATAAAGACAATTGTGGCGCCCCCTGCTGAAGTGAGGCAAACGACGAACATAAAGAAATGAGAAAACGGCATTTGAAAGTTCCCGCTCTCCCTCTCAACCCACGTGACTTGCCTCGGTAAGGGGTCGGTTGCCTCGCTACGAACTGTCAAACGCTGTTTTCTCATAATACATAATAGAAATAATGTAAATAATGATATTAATAGTAATATTAACGTTTTGTGGTACAAATATTTATATAATTTATTATATTTTAATTTATTATACCACAATGAAAATGTATTCACTTACTTTTGTTGGTTAGGAAGTCTGGGCGATGAGTGCAGTACAGAGATACTGGGAGATGAGTGCGGAGATACTGGGAGATGAGTGCGGAGATACTGGGAGATGCGTGCTGAGAGGCTGAGTGACGAGACTGATGTGACCCTGACCCTTCACTTAAACACATTATGTATAATAGGCACTTGAACTTATCGATAAACACTTTACCACATTATAATTATGTAAAATAATAACTGAATATACACTTGTGTTGGCTTCACACACTTATTTATATCGCACAAGGCACTTTCAATATTGATTATTCTTTGCTTATTATTATATTACCTTAAAACTAAATCAGTTTCTGTGTTCTTGTATATTTATTGATAATCAAAGAAGCCTCTCTCACCCTCGGCTTCCTCGTCATTATCTACATCACCCATCGGGTTAGGGTCATCAGCTACAGCCTCATCATCCGAATCTGGGTGTTACGACCTGGCACTCGGGTACACAAGGGCTCTCAATCAGGACTCGAATACGGCTCGCTGCCACAACGGAAACACACGATCCCAACCCCTGAGTACTGCCAGCCGAACAAAAAACACCAATACCCTCCAGAGTTCAATCTGCTATAACGGGGTATACAAGAACTCGGTACTAGTGTTCAACAACAGACTAATAAAGAGACAGGAATTCTCTAGTCTGGTCAACAATCAAACAAAGAAGTAAGAAACAACAACACCAAAGAATAGTGTTGGCCGAAGCCGAAGTAATCCACCCTTGACTAAGAACTTAAGAAGTCCTCCACCCTCTACTTCGGATCGGCACTATTACGTTACGTTAATTAATAGTCCTTAAGCATCGAGCAAGGAATCTTCTGAAAAAAGTTAGATGCTTCTCGGATGCTCGTAAGAAGTACGTATCGGATTTTGAACAGTAATTCAATAAGAAAAACACTGGCAATTAAATACTATTAAAGGTTTAAATTGGCATAAGAATAATTAAAAGAATATGCAATAGTAAATGGCAAACATTAAAAAGAAGTACTCCGCAAATGCAACGGCAATAGCCTACTCGGATTGTGCTCGTGGGCCACTAATCACTAAAGTAGCCAAGCTTGCAACACATGAAATCAATAGTGCATAACCAATATCATACATAAGGAAAGCTTCAATACTATTCTGTATCTACTAATCGAGTAAAGTCTAGCTGGGGTACTGTGGGCAAAAGGTAGCAGTGACTGAGCAAAAAACGGCTCGTAGCCTAGCGAAGTCCTCACAACTGTTTAAAGTATTACGTTAACACTAACAAGTGCACTTTGAGAAATCCAGATCCCTTGTATCTGGTTTTCTCCCGGCTCCTTGACAAAGTAAAAACAAGCTGTTAATAAAATACAGGGTGGTTAGGCTCTTGCCCTCACGCACTGTAAATTATTAACTCAACACAGTCAGCCGCGAAGACAACCTAGGCTTCACTGAACCGAAACGAGTATGCAGGTTTATCGCTTAACCACTGCATCAAACAACAACTCGTAACACAGAAAAGCCTTACCCCAGTCTAGCATTACCTAGACTAGCAGAAAACAGGAATAATAATAATAACACACAGGGAAATGCATAGACAAGTGCAACAAACATAAATCAATCCTATTCTAAGTTAACCCTTCCAAAATAGGCTATCTAATAGGCATGTATCTCATGAGAACTCAAGCGATAATACGTTGGCTGACTAGCTCTGCACCAACGGGACCATGGAAGTTAAAAAGGGTAGGGAAAAGAGGAGATAAGAATGTAAGGTAGTAGAGAAAGTTCACATCAGTCAGAAGAATATATATAGTTAGCAAGGGAAATGAGAAGTCGCTCTGCCTAATGAGTTCTGATCAAAAAATGGCTAGACTTCCCTTTTTATACTCGGCCCTCTAGTGAGCCCAACGTGAACTACTAAGGACCGCCCACTGACAATCATTACGTAATTTCTCTCTCTCCTCTGGGATAGACAAAGGCTTTCCTAGCACTGAGGGGAGGGGGGAGGGGGGGGGAGTGCTAGTGAGTTAGGCCCACCTCCCGCATGGCGCACCCACTGACCCCCAACTGTGGCTGCCGCTTCTCCCATCATTACAAATAAGTTTTACACACAATACTTATAACTAATGATATAAAATAGAACTCGTTGACTCAGATGAAAACAAAATACATATTCATATTACTTATAGTACAACGGCTCACATGAACTAAGTTAGGAAACTCTACATAGACTACAGCCAAAGTTCCTGCCCTGGCGATCCTAGCGAGAGTGGGGCATGACTAGGCGTTCTGTACAGCATGCTCACACTGGACATGCGTCACACCTCCCCCAAGATTTGACTTGCTCAACCCTGAGCTAAAATCTGACAAACAGAACCCCATCAAGCCCCTCACGCCCAGCGACCGCATGGCACTAAAACAAAGCTGAGTTTATCACCAAAACACATCTTATTATTAACCAAAAATTCACATTTTATAACTCCTCCCAACAATAGCAAAAAGACACAATATCATGCTCCCAGAGCGAGCTTACAGCAGCTCAGCCGTTTGATAGTTCGTGGACTACTCAAACTCTATAGGCTATGACAAACTTATACGATTACCTATATCAAAAGAAAGAGTTTTTTATATGATTTTTATATTTTAATATGTTTTTCCCGGCTGCACTATAAGGGCAGCCTATTTTCCTCCACTCAAACCCACACACCTGTGATAGCCTACGACTGATCATCCACCCTTGATAAACAATCCGCGATCACATTGTCACATCCAGCAATATGACGGATGTCCAGGTTATACTCCTGCAACATCAAAGACCACCTGGTCAGTCTCATATTGCGATTGTGAAATTGATTCAGGAATCTCAAAGGGTGATGATCAGTGTAGATAACCACGACTGGGCCATAGGCTGGAACATACACCTCGAAGTGCCTGAGCGACAGCACAATCGCCAGTAATTCCTTTTCTATTGTAGAATAGTTCTTTTGTGCAGCATTGAACTTCTTAGAAAAGAAACTTACTGGGTGTTCCACACCTTCATTGTCAGTCTGTAGCAAGACGGCACCAGCCCCTACACCACTAGCATCTGTTGCCAGCTGAAAAGGCCTCTTAAAGTCTGGGGCCCTGAGTATCGGGTGAGTACATAGCAAATGTTTCACCAAAGTGAAAGCCTTTTCACACTCAGGTGCCCACAAAAACTTTTTGTCTTTAGATAACAAATCTGTGAGAGGTGCCAACACCGTTGAGTAACCTTTTATGAAGCGTCTGTAGTAGCCTATCATACCCAAGAATCTCATAATCTGCTTCTTGGTTGTTGGGTGCGGAAATTTATTGATAGCCTGTACCTTGTTCTGAGGAGGGCAGACCTGTCCCCTTCCCACTACAAACCCAAGGTACTGCACAGTGGCTTTTACGAAGTCACACTTTGCCAAATTTACTACCAGACCTGCTTCACTAAGTTTCCGGAACAAGGTCTCAAGGTGCTCACAATGGCTCTCAAAGTCGTCATCATAAATGATTACATCGTCCAAATATACGGTGCAATTTGGAATGTCCTTTACAATTTCATTCATCAGGTTCTGAAACGTTGCTGGTGCATTCTTAAGTCCGTAAGGCATAACATTGCACCGGTAGGTACTCCCGTCCACAACAAAACCACATACCTCTTTAGCACGCTCGGACAAAGGTACTTGCCAGTAACCTTTTACTAAATCTACTTTAGACAAAAACGAGCATTACCAATTTTGTCAACACTATCATCAACCCGAGGAAGAGGATATGGGTTAGTTGGAGTCAAACCGTTTAACCTACGGAAATCAATACAAAAGCGTACCTTGCCATCTGGCTTAGGCTGCAGTGTTACAGGGGAAGTCCACTTAACTGTGCCTTTCTCTATCAACCCTCTACCGAGCATATACTCCAACTCATCCCTCAGAGCTGGTAGTTTTATGGGGGGCACACGGTACGGGATTGACTTAAAGGGTAGATGGTCCCCCACGTCAACATCATGCATAGCCTGAGTAGTGAGGCCTGGGTGTTCAGCAAATACAGTGGGGTATGAACCGAACAACTGACGGATAGCATCAAACTGCGGTTCAGGCAAATGAGCTATAGCCTCGTCAGCCCTTAGGCTCGAGTTCCCCGCCCACTGATCCGCTGAAACATGTTGATCCCAGCTATCCTCCTCTGAAGCTTGACTGTCCCCCTCTCCTTCTCCACCACGGCCGCAACAAGCCAACACAGGGACAGTGAGAGGCTCAGAGGGGCGCCTCACATACTCTTTAATAAGGTTCACGTGACATAACTCGTTCTTTTTCCTCCTGTCTGGAGTGGCAACAAGGTAATCTAAGTCTGAAATTTTTTCTACAATTTTATAAGGTCCAGTGTACTTCGCAGAGAGGGGGTTACCAACCAAAGGCAACAAAATTAATACCTCTTGTCCTACAGTGAACTTCCGGAGCCTCACTTTACGATCATACCTGTCCTTCATCAAAGCTTGTGATTCTGTCAAATTTCTACCTGCCATCTCCAGATTCTTAAGCATGCGCTCACGGCTTTCAAGCACATACTTTAATAATGGACAAGGCTGCACAGTCCCCTCCCAAATTTCTTTCAGCATGTTAAGGGGGCCCCTGACACGGTGTCCAAAAATCAGCTCGTTTGGACTAAATCCCAGGCTCTCACCAGGTACCTCCCGAGCAGCAAACAGCACATAAGGCAATCCAAGATCCCAATCCATACCGTTGTCAGCACAATAACACCTGAGCATGCTTTTAAGTGTAGCATGCCACCGCTCAAGCACCCCTTGACTCTCAGGGTGATACGCTGACGATACTACTGCTCGTATCCCATGCTGTTGCATTGTTTGCTTGAACATGTTGGAGGTGAAATTAGATCCCTGATCAGACTGAATCTCCTCCGGGTACCCGTACCTTGAGAAGTACCACAACAAGTTACTGACTACCGTCTTAGCCATTCCATTTTTCATAGGGTATGCATCGGGGTATCTAGTGGCAACATCCATTATGGTTAACAAAAATTTATTTCCCGCCTTAGTGGGAGGGAGTGGACCAACCATGTCAACAATAATTTTACTAAAGGGTGGCCCAATCACAGGAATAGGGTGTAACGGAGCCTTAGGAATAACTTGGTTCGGTTTCCCGACACGTTGACAAATATCACAGGAGTTTATCCACGACTGCACATGAGACTTCATCCCCGGCCACCAAAACAATTTCCCCAAAGCCGCCACCGTTTTTCTCACCCCTAGATGTCCTGCCAGTGGTGTGTCATGCGCCAACCTCAGTAGGCTATCCCTGCACTCCCGTGGCACCACCAACTGGTCCACTACTCCGGACCCCTTTTGCCAACTACGTTTAGGGTCTTGAAAACGCCTATAAAGGATGCCTTCTAAATAAAAAAAATCTCCTGGCTGTGCATCGCCGTCCTCGTCGAGCTCTACAGCTCCATTAGCACACGTTTGGAGCTCAGGGTCCTCTAGTTGCAACCGACGTATATCTGAGGGTGCCAAGCGATCTAACTGCTCCCGGAGCAATGCATGACCTTCCCCGATACTGGGCTGCTCCCTCTGTCTCTCTCGATGTACATAACGTTGCTGTCGTGGAGACTCGTCATGCCCAGCCTCGTCACTCTCGATGACAGGCCCAGGGGCTACTCCAGAATTAAGTAATGGTGCTAATACTGAATCACCCAGGAGAGCCGCCGAGTCAAAACTCTTAAAACCAACTCCAGCTTTAGCCTCCTCCTGTTGATCGTTCCTCCGCTGGTCTGAAGACGGAGGACTAGGCTGTGACACTTTAGCTGCCCGAGCTCGGGTGACAACACACGCCATGGGTTGTGTCTGGCACCGCTCGACCCACTCTTGCTCTTCCCTACTCACGTCGGCCGGCCTCTCGGCAACGACTAAGGGTAGAACCTCAGAAGCGGGCATTGCAAAGTCGTTGCCGAGAAGAAGGTCGACGCCCTCCACTGGCAGTTTCTCCACAATCCCGACATCCAATTCACGTGCCACACCATCCACCTCCAACTCCAACCGCACCAGCGGGTATGACCGAGTTGCATTAATACCCTGCACCACTACCACCCGAGCCGCGTTTATAGGGTAGCCAGTCAAGTTTTTCATCAGAGTCTGGGAAGCACCTGTATCACGCAAGACCTCTACTCCATGCTTGCGCCCCGCCCACATCACGCAACCCCGCCCTCTATGGTCGCAAAAAACATCCTGAGCAGGGTTCGAGCCTCCCAGGTGCTTCTGCATTGGCTGTGCCTCAGCCTCTGACGAACTGCCCCAGGCAAACTCAGATGACTTCGGAGACACACCAATGTTGCAGGCCAAAGACACAGCTGCTGTAGGTGGTTTGCTAGGACAGACTCTTGCAAAGTGCCCCTTTTTATGACAATGATAACACTCCAACTCCCCTTTGGGCTTCCCTTGGTACTGGGAAGGGCCCGGCCCCTTCTTAAATGGGACGGTGCTAGTCTTGTGGTCAGTCTTGGTATCATGGCTCTTGTACTTGTTTGCATAAGGTATATCACTAACTCGGGGGGGTGGGGTGTCACGCCCCTTGTTACCTGCCTCACTACGCTGGGCAGACCCGCACCCACGAATTAGTGATAGCCGGAGGTCAGCCATCTCAGCTGCCTCCTGTAGAGTTTTTGGGTTCTTTTCTTTAATAGTTAAAGTCATTTCTGCACCAGTACACTTATAAAACTGCTCGAGCAGAAACAGCTCAGTCAACTGTTCGGCCGTCTCAGCTTTCTCAGAACGTGTCCAGTTTTTAAGTGCATCTTTTAAGTCCCGGGCATGTTCAAGAAAGGTCGCCTCCCTAGTCTTTGTAACACCCCGAAACTTCAATCGATATGTTTCCGGTTGCAACTCGTATGCCCGTAGGACAGCTCTCTTCAATTCTGGGTAGTCAATGCAAGACTCTAAAGGCAGTGCATCATAAGCCTTCAGACCCTTACCCGTAAGTCTTGAGGAGACTAGAGCTGCCCACTTCTCTTCAGGCCAATTATGCTCCCTACATTTCTTCTCAAATCGATTAAAAAATTCGGTGACTTCAGTTTCACTAAATACCGGCACCAATTTGACTAATTGGGCCAAGGACTGTTCTCTTACTTGGCCCTCACGGCCCATCCAAGTCCCTGTCGACTCTGCACGAGACTTATCTAAATCTAATTTAGCACAATATTTCTCCGAGTCGTACCTAAGCTCAGCCTCATGCCTCCTAACCTCAATCTCATGCCTCCTCGTCTCATCCTCCTGCCTCCTGGTCTCATTCTCCTGCCTCCTGGTCTCATCCTCCTGCTTCCTAGCCTCAATCTCCTGCTTCCTAGCCTTAATCTTAGCAAGCTCAAGTCTAAATACCATATCTGGAGACAGGCAGGAAGAGGGAGCTGCCACTACTGAAGGAGGGGGGGCAAAAACTGGGGAACCACCATGTGCACCACCCGAGGGCACTCCAATCTGCCAATTCTCATCCCTCTGTGGGAGAGTGCTAACCTCCGGTAACTGAGTGGACGGCACTGTGGGAGTCGAGTGAGAGGGGATCTGGGGAGGAACCCCCCCAAACGCCCTCTCCTCCGAAACCCCATGTCGCCCACGCAACACCCAGGAAATCAGCTCCCCCTTGGACATCCCTACTACATTGGAAATGCCCAAAACCTTGGCTATCAGGTGCAAGCCACAAACATCCACCCCAATCAGCCTCTCCTCCGTCACGTGGTACCGCTTACTCACAAAAACTCTAGCATCCTCCTCACTGGTTACTAACGGCACACCTTCAAATGGCATCTCTCGCTCATCGTCAGTGCTAATGCACGACATACTGAAGTCCACAAAAAAATTCTCGAGACAAAAGTGTTAAACTTCCTATGCAAGCACTAATTACTAAATTAACTGGAGTCTCTTAAATGCTTTACTAATTGCCATACAAAAAAAATATTCTTCAATATGCACGCTAAAATACAAACAAACAAATGTTGTACAACTCTGCAAAAATTTATACTGTTCACAAAATCCTAAGCAAGGTCGCCATTTGTTACGACCTGGCACTCGGGTACACAAGGGCTCTCAATCAGGACTCGAATACGGCTCGCTGCCACAACGGAAACACACGATCCCAACCCCTGAGTACTGCCAGCCGAACAAAAAACACCAATACCCTCCAGAGTTCAATCTGCTATAACGGGGTATACAAGAACTCGGTACTAGTGTTCAACAACAGACTAATAAAGAGACAGGAATTCTCTAGTCTGGTCAACAATCAAACAAAGAAGTAAGAAACAACAACACCAAAGAATAGTGTTGGCCGAAGCCGAAGTAATCCACCCTTGACTAAGAACTTAAGAAGTCCTCCACCCTCTACTTCGGATCGGCACTATTACGTTACGTTAATTAATAGTCCTTAAGCATCGAGCAAGGAATCTTCTGAAAAAAGTTAGATGCTTCTCGGATGCTCGTAAGAAGTACGTATCGGATTTTGAACAGTAATTCAATAAGAAAAACACTGGCAATTAAATACTATTAAAGGTTTAAATTGGCATAAGAATAATTAAAAGAATATGCAATAGTAAATGGCAAACATTAAAAAGAAGTACTCCGCAAATGCAACGGCAATAGCCTACTCGGATTGTGCTCGTGGGCCACTAATCACTAAAGTAGCCAAGCTTGCAACACATGAAATCAATAGTGCATAACCAATATCATACATAAGGAAAGCTTCAATACTATTCTGTATCTACTAATCGAGTAAAGTCTAGCTGGGGTACTGTGGGCAAAAGGTAGCAGTGACTGAGCAAAAACGGCTCGTAGCCTAGCGAAGTCCTCACAACTGTTTAAAGTATTACGTTAACACTAACAAGTGCACTTTGAGAAATCCAGATCCCTTGTATCTGGTTTTCTCCCGGCTCCTTGACAAAGTAAAAACAAGCTGTTAACCTGACAAGCGCTAAAAAGCCCTAGGAGCTAGGGTAGTTATTTGTGCATTTCTGCAAAAATATTCGATCTCACAGAATTTAAAAAAAAGTACCTCAATGTCTTGGAAATAAGCAGCCACATCCGCCAATATATATATATCCACCCTAAAAAAATGTGGGTGTGGAGTTACGGTGGCTGCAAGTTGAAAAAAATGGGCTGATAGGCACGACATCCCCGAGCGAGCGAGTGTGTGTGAGTGAGTCAGGCGGGAGGAGAGAGAGAGAGGGTGGAGGCAAGAACGTGCGATTGATGAGAAGCAACGCTCTATATCTCGCCTAAAAAGCACCTTTATGGTTTCACCTGTTCATATTCATGAGTAAGGCAGCCCATGTGAATAATATACACTGATAAATGAAGCGCAGAGAGGCATACGGACGAATAATAGGCGAAATAAGAGTGGTGTATTGAGAAAGGTGGGTGGCGCGGGAGAGAAAAGGGGTCAAATTACAGTAGGTAGATGAGATTAGCGTGGGTGTATGCACAAATTTAGACCTTATAGACACTTTGTGTTGTCGTTGCTATATTGTAAACAACGATAAGGCTTCTTGGATGGCGCAGTATGTTAGAGTAACCCGATATCTCATTACACAATTTTTACGCACTATTTGCTTGCAACTCATGGATGAAAGGTTATTTATTTACTTGTAAATTTCTTTACTGTTTGTTCGTAATGATAGAATATGTTAGGTTATGTAAAAGTATTATACATACTAAATACTTCGATATACACAAGTGTATCGAGGGTATATATATATTTTTTTTTGTCAAGCATTCGTCTGCCCGAAAATACGTACGCACTAATCGCTGTCAGTATAGTGTGAACAGTCATGGTCTAGTGGTTAGAGTGATGGACTGAGTGAGATGTAGGCCTAGTGACGTAGGCCTAGAGACGTGGGTTCGAAACCAGAGAGGTTATGGGGATGTTTTTGGAGTGTTTATATCACTTGAAATTTTTTTTTTTTTACATACTTACACCCTGCTATTCATAAAGTCGAAAACTTTGATGAATAGCAGAGCGTAAGTATGTTTTTTTGTGTTTATTTATTTGGTTTTTGTTTGTTTTTTTGTTTGTTTTATTATTACAAAAGGTTGTTACAAAAGGTTAGTACATAAGTATAATATTACATAGGTATATATATAAATAAAACAAAATATTGCCTGGCTAATGAATTAAACTGAAATAATAACTGAAAATATTGCTTATATATACAGTATACTGTATACAATAATATACTGTGTATATATATATATATATATATATATATATATATATATATATATATATATATATATATATATATATATATACAGTATATACCAAAACATATGAACTTATCCTACAACTATAATTTGTACATGTTATGATAATATTATCACGTTGGTCAGGTACGGGCAAGTAGGTAGGCAGGCAGGTGTTTTGAGATCACGGTGGTCAGGTACGGGCAGGTCAGGTACGGGCAGGTAGGTAGTGAGGTAGGTAGGTGGGCGGGGCAGGAGTTTGGCTGAGATAGGGCGACACAGGTACCACTCCTAGTAGTACTTGAGTGAGTGGTAGTCCCTGAAGCACTCGCCCAAACACAACCCAACGTTGCATTCCTTGCACATTGATGTGACTCTGTTTCTTTTGGTGGCTTTCTGGTGGAGTGGGCACAGACCTGGCACTGTACTTGCAGCCTCCGGGTGCCAGATAGCTCGGTGTGGATAGGGTAGTGTTTGTCATATCCATCAATGACTCTGTCTGGGAGGTTGACTGCACGGCGACCCCTGTGACCGGAGACTGGTTGGTGTTTCTGTAGGAGTTGGTAGGCGACGTTGTATATGAACTCCCGGAACTTGAGTTTTTTGTTCGGGGCCATGTCTTTTTTTACCAGCCACATGTTGTAAGCGTTGAGCATCGTGATGTCAACAAAGTGAAGGAAAAGCTTGTGATACCACTTCACTGTTTTTCGTAGGCACTCAACGCCTGCAAGCTGGCAATCAGACTTGTCCACAAGGCGCATGTACTTGGTATAATCCACCACCATATCAGGTTTCTGGATAGACTTCTTGGTACGGTAGTGGAATTTACCAGAGTCCACTTGGGCACCTGTATGGACAGTCGAAAGCAGGTGGACTGGTCGCTTATCGAGCCACTTTACCGCCAGAACTTTCCCAGACTTCTCCAGCTGCTTGTAGTGCTCTTTCTTCTTTCTTCTTGGTCTGTCCTGTCTGCGGCGCCTTTGTTCCTCTGCCAAGTCGTCATCAGAAGCGGTGTCACTGTGGGAGGGGTTGTCCAGTTCTATGCGATTGCCTTGGAACTTAGGTATGAACTTCCTGTTAGTTCTGACAGTCCCACATGCCCCCGTTTTGTGGTCATGGAGGAACTGGCAGAGTGCAGGACTTGTATACCAATTGTCGGTGTACAACGTGTGCCCCTTGTTCAGGTAGGGCTCCAGCATCTTTTTCACAATGTGCCCTGACATGCCCAATGGGTCGTTGCCACCGACTTTTGGAATGTCTACATCAGTGCCGGTGTATACGATCATGTCGAGCACTATTCCACTTTCACAATCGCACAACACAAAGATCTTGATCCCGAACCTGTGTCTCTTCAAGGGAATGTACTGCTTGAACACCAGGCGTCCTTTGAAAAGCACGAGCGACTCATCAATCACCAGGTTGGCAAAGGGGTAGAAGAATTTCCTGTACCTTTGCAACCACATGGTCAACACATCCCGAACTTTCCATATTCTATCAGCTCGGTTTGGATTATTATTGTCTGCGAAGTGCAAAAATCGCAGAAGCAAGAAAAATCTATCACGAGCCATATATTTCCGGAAAATTGGGGTGTTGATGATTGGGTCGTGCTTCCAATAATGCTCCATTACATGCTTCCTGCAGAGAGGCATGATTAGCAACAACGCAAAGAACACAAGGAGCTCAGGGACAGTCGTATCAACCCATGCACGAATTCTTGCTCTAGGAGATATCATATCAATTCTTTCCCTCACCCAGGTAAAATATCCATTGGTTTGGGAAACGAGATGAGATAATACCTCCTGGTCAAAAAATGCACAGAAGAAATCAGATTCCGTGGACTGGTCATTGCAGGGCCAGTCTGCTGTTGAACCAGCCAGATTGGCATTGAACTGGTGCAAATCTGGTTGGAAATGGGACCCTTCAGACCAGGCAAAATTATACGCCCGTGGGGGATCAGGATCAGCCCCTCCGTCAGCCACGTCGTCTGAGCCTTCGTCGTCAGACAGGTCTTGGTCATGGTCACGGTGCAGAAGTACATCGTCGTCTTCCGAATCCTCTGCACCTCCCTCATATTGGTCTTGATCCTCCTCAGACTCGCTCCCACTATCACCACCCCAGCCATAGTTCCTGGGATCGAAGGCTTCCCCTTCTGCAGCGTCGTCGTCAGAGGAGTCAGGAGGGAAGAGGAGGGCGTCAAACTTGGATGGCGTTAGACCGGCTGCCAAAACTCTACGAGGCCCTCCAACAGCAGCAGGGGCATGGGTGGGCGTGGGTGGTGGAGCAGGGGCGTGCGTGGGCGGTGGTGCAGGGGCGGCCGTGGTGGGCAGTGGTGCAGGGGCGGCCGTGGTGGGTAGTGAGGCAGGGGCGGCCGTGGTGGGTGGTGGTAGTGGTGGCAACGCGGGGGTGGTAGAGGCGGGAGGTGTCACCTTACTCCTCTTGAACTGATAAGGCTGTCCTTTACCCTTACCCTTCTTGCCAACTACCCCCGATGCTCCTGCATCCCCAGGACGGCCACTTGTACTTCCTGTGGTGGTGGGCGCCGTGGGCGTCGTTGCCACAACAGTAGAGGCAGTAGTTGTTGTGGTAGCAGTTGTCAGAGCAAATGCTGAGGACAATGACCTCTTCACACTCGTCGTGCTTGTTGCACGTTTCGTGCCTCTCCCACCACATGTCGTGCCTCTCCCAGCACGTGTAGGTCTTCTTGGCTGCACTGGCTCATCATCCTCAGAAGTATATACGAAGGAGGGGTCCCTGGCACGTGTTCGTGTCCTGCCACGAGCACTAACACCGCCAGCAACAAGGTTGGGCGAGTCAACAGGGAGCGAGTCAGGGGAACGTGTAGGCTCCATAGTGACTGAGAGCGTACTGCGTGTGTAGACTGTGTGGGGTGCGTGCGGCGGGTGGTTGTGGGTGCCATCGAGAGGTACCATGTCGCACTAAACGTGGCGCAATTTGTGACTCCCTAGACAGCTTGGCGCCGTTTTGGTACGCCTTTAAAAATCCTGCTTCCGTGATGCCTATCGCGTTCCCTATAGGAAGCCTTCCGTGAGGCCTATCGCGCTTGCCGGGTTAATCAAATACAGGGTGGTTAGGCTCTTGCCCTCACGCACTGTAAATTATTAACTCAACACAGTCAGCCGCGAAGACAACCTAGGCTTCACTGAACCGAAACGAGTATGCAGGTTTATCGCTTAACCACTGCATCAAACAACAACTCGTAACACAGAAAAGCCTTACCCCAGTCTAGCATTACCTAGACTAGCAGAAAACAGGAATAATAATAATAACACACAGGGAAATGCATAGACAAGTGCAACAAACATAAATCAATCCTATTCTAAGTTAACCCTTCCAAAATAGGCTATCTAATAGGCATGTATCTCATGAGAACTCAAGCGATAATACGTTGGCTGACTAGCTCTGCACCAACGGGACCATGGAAGTTAAAAAGGGTAGGGAAAAGAGGAGATAAGAATGTAAGGTAGTAGAGAAAGTTCACATCAGTCAGAAGAATATATATAGTTAGCAAGGGAAATGAGAAGTCGCTCTGCCTAATGAGTTCTGATCAAAAAATGGCTAGACTTCCCTTTTTATACTCGGCCCTCTAGTGAGCCCAACGTGAACTACTAAGGACCGCCCACTGACAATCATTACGTAATTTCTCTCTCTCTGGGATAGACAAAGGCTTTCCTAGCACTGAGGGGAGGGGGGAGGGGGGGGGGGGGGGAGTGCTAGTGAGTTAGGCCCACCTCCCGCATGGCGCACCCACTGACCCCCAACTGTGGCTGCCGCTTCTCCCATCATTACAAATAAGTTTTACACACAATACTTATAACTAATGATATAAAATAGAACTCGTTGACTCAGATGAAAACAAAATACATATTCATATTACTTATAGTACAACGGCTCACATGAACTAAGTTAGGAAACTCTACATAGACTACAGCCAAAGTTCCTGCCCTGACGATCCTAGCGAGAGTGGGGCATGACTAGGCGTTCTGTACAGCATGCTCACACTGGACATGCGTCACATGGGTCATCACCATCAGACTCTGCCTCAGCCTCATGAGCATCACCCAGTATACTGTCCCAGTACCTACGCCGGATGTAGGGTGGCACCAGGTCTCCCACAAGTACTTTTAGGTCCACCAACTTGGGTTTCGCCAGAGGGATGGGTTTGGTGTATTTCTGGGGAACATCATCGAGTGAGAGGTTGAAGGCTTTGTGTGCCCTCGGACCAGAACCCTTCACAATCCTCACAGATTCCCCCAAACCGTCTTCAATGGTGGCATAACTCGAGTCACAAGCGAAGCCAGACGGGATGGTGTGGGACAGACGGAAGTAGGTTGCATCTATGAACCTAATAGTGGTGGGGTTGCGTCGAGTACATAACTTCTTAAGGCAGTCATAATCTTTGAAGTCTATTTGTTGCATTTTCACAACCTCAAAGGGGTTAGACCTCTCACCTCCAGTCTTCCGGGTGGCCTTAATGATTTTGATGTGTTCATCAGGCGTGAAAATGTAATTCAACTTCCTCATGTTCTTTTCAATAAGGGCAAAATCTCTATCTGCAGCCATGTAAGTATGACCAGACCTGAAATAGACTTGATAAATTTCCTTGAATCTGCCAGAATGAATGAAGGAGAGGTAGAAGAGCAGCAGTGTAATGTTTTTGTTCTGCCCTGAACAGTTATCAGAGAACATGTATATCTCGTTGACTTCAGGAGGGACAAATATATCAATGAACTTCTTGATGCAACTGCAAATTTCGAGTGCCCCCCTCTTAGCTGTCACTTCATCCCAAATAAACATATGCCCCTTTCCAGTCTTATAGTTGTGAATGTTAAAATTATATGTCCACATTTTTCTTCTATAAAAGGCGATTCCTGTCGATATCTTGGGGGTTGGAAGTGCTTGCTGAAGGTCCATGCAGAGGACCATGGTAGTGTCGGGAGTGTCAGTGACAAGTTTCTTGGGGAGCTTGTATCCAACTTCAGCCTTGGCCAGGTGGAGAGATTGCCTCACCTCGATTGCCCTCTTCTCGGCCTCTGTCAGCAAAAAATCCTTACACTTATTGGCATACACGTCACAAGTTTTGCACGTATCTTGGCGTGGTTTGTACAGCTTAAGATTGGAAAAGTTGGCCTTCAGCACATCGTCATAATAGTGCCAAGTACAGGGCACCTCACTTGGGTACTTTTCTTCCAGCCACTCTTTATAAAACTCATACATTTGGCGCTTGCTTAGCATATCAGTGTCTAAATAACGCACATCTGGGGAGTTTTTGCGAGAATAATGGCTGGTAATAGTAGGGAAACTTTTCACATGCTCTACTACTTTACGGTTACGTTCGTCCGCGACTTTACCGTGACTGCCAGGCTTGCCTCTACGATCAGATATGGGGACACTTGTGGAGGTCATGTTGTTCAAGGCACGATCCAACCGGGCTCTAGGGATACCACGAATGATTGCAAATGCCTGCTTACATACAGTGATAGGGATGTCATTGACGGTGACGTGATAATGCCGAGTGCAGCTTTTTTGTTTCTCCACATTCTCAGTTCGCCTCCGTTTCACAGCCAGGGATGTAGTCTGTTTTTGGATATAAACTGTCTGTGCATCCCAGCTGCCAGTCTTCCAAAAGTCTGTGAAAATGGACTGAATGTTCTGTTCACCCACAAGATCATAACATTTCGCAGCACAGGTACAGGGAGGCCCCAGTTTTCGCTGTGGCATTTTCCTCCCTGTATAAGCAGACGTATACTCAAGGCCCAAGTTCCTATTTGATTTTGCTGCATTTTTCTTCCACTTTCGTTTGTTTCTCGGCCTCTTTCGTACTCCAGAGGGTGACTGTATATCTGGTTGGTCACTTGCCTCCCCATCAGCCATGGTGGAGAATAATAGCACAGAAAAAAGCACAAAACAAGAACAAAATGTGGATGGTATGCGCTTGATACGAGCTGGTGCGAAAACTGAGAAGGGTGGAGGGGGAGTGGTGGACGCTGATTGGCTGGCGAGCGATGACACATCATCATGGCGCCCGCTGATTGGTGGCGGCTCTTGTCTCGGGGCTTTGACTCAGTTCAGCACGGACTTCTCAGTCGTGCGTTAGCTGGGTAAAAAATCCTGCAATAATTCTGGGAAAATCGTTCTTATAGACACTTCCATGTCGATTTGAGGCAAATGCTTCTTCCACAGGCTCAAGCATGCCTTTGCCTATCCGAGGCAAGTGCTAACTCAATTTCATCCGGCCCGTCGTTTGCCTCACTTCAGCAGGGGGCGCCACAATTGAGGGTTAGGGGGTGAGGGAGAATTATATTATAAATGTTTATTTCGCTTTAATATTTCATTCTTATTATTTTTTACGTTGCTCCCTAGACCTCTATCAAGCTTAAATAACACCCCCAAGACCCGTCTTCGAGATAAATTTTTACATTTTTCTTTAGAAAAATGTCCCAGCCGAAGTCCGGCTCCTACTATATTAAAGGCTCGTTATCGCAAATTATTTAGTAGGAACCGGTCTGCGGCCAGGACATTTTTCTGCATGGAAATGTACAAATATATCTCGAAGGAGGGTGTTGGGGGTATTTTTTAAGACAGATGGAGGGCTAGGAAGGACACAATAAATGAAGAAAAAGGTTAATAAATATAACCTCCCCATAATGCACTCCGTCTTCTCACACGTTCCCCTTTGCTTATCAATCTGTCTTTAACAATATTATCTTCCACATCCTTACTTCAACCTCCTTACACCCTACTTACACCTTCCCATCTTCCTCCCTTCCTTCTTACAACCGCCTTACACCTTCCTCTTTCCTCCCTTTTTTCTTACAACCTCCTTAATTACACCCTCCTCCCCTTGTCCTCTCTTCTTTCTTACAACCTCCCCTCTCCTCCTACCGTCCTTTCCTTTTTTTTTCTTACAACCTCCTTACACCCTCCTCTCTCCTTCCATCTTCCTCTCTTCTGTCTTCCTTTATTCTCCCATCTCGCTCTTATCCTCGGACCATCCTCCTTTCCCCTTACTCCCAAACTTGTATTCATTTCTTAATATGTTTCTCTCATCATCCTTCCAACTACCTCCTCACTCCCTATCATCTTCCTCTTATCATACTTCTATCCCCTCCCCCAACCCCCTCCCCGTCATCCTCCTCATCCCTATCCTTTCCTCTTCATACTTCTATCCCCTCCCCAACCCCCTCCCCGTCATCCTCCTCACTCCCTATCATCTTCCTCTTATCATACTTCTATCCCCTCCCCCAACCCCCTCCCCGTCATCCTCCTCACTCCCTATCATCTTCCTCTTATCATACTTCTATCCCCTCCCCCAACCCCTCCCGTCATCCTCCTCACTCCCTATCATCTTCCTCTATCATACTTCTATCCCTCCCCCAACCCCCTCCCCGTCATCCTCCTCACTCCCTATCATCTTCCTCTTATCATACTTCGACCCCTCCCCCAACCCCCTCCCCGTCATCCTCCTCACTCCCTATCATCTTCCTCTTATCATACTTCTATCCCCTCCCCCAACCCCCTCCCGTCATCCTCCTCACTCCCTATCATCTTCCTCTTATCATACTTCTATCCCTCCCCCAACCCCTCCCCGTCATCCTCCTCACTCCCTATCATCTTCCTCTTATCATACTTCTATCCCCCCCAACCCCCTCCCGTCATCCTCCTCACTCCCTATCATCTTCCTCTTATCATACTTCTATCCCCTCCCCCAACCCCCTCCCCGTCATCCTCCTCACTCCCTATCATTTCCTCTTCATACTTCTCCCCTCCCCCAACTCCCCGTCATCCTCCTCACTCCCTATCATCTTCCTCTTATCATACTTCTATCCCCTCCAACCCCTCCCCGTCATCCTCCTCACTCCCTATCATCTTCTCTATCATACTTCTATCCCCTCCCCCCAACCCCCTCCCCGTCATCCTCCTCACTCCCTATCATCTTCCTTATATCATACTTCTATCCCCTCCCCCAACCCCTCCCCGTCATCCTCCTCACTCCCTATCATCTTCCTCTTATCATACTTCTATCCCCTCCCCCAACTCCCCGTCATCCTCCTCACCCTATCATCTTCCTCTTATCATACTTCTATCCCCCCCCCCCTCCCCGTCATCCTCCTCACTCCTATCATCTTCCTCTTATCATACTTCTATCCCTCCCCCAACCCCCTCCCCGTCATCCTCCTCACTCCCTATCATCTTCCTCTTATCATACTTCTATCCCTCCCCAACCCCTCCCCGTCCCTCCCTCACTCCCTATCATCTTCCTCTTATCATACTTCTATCCCCTCCCCCAATCCCGTCATCCTCCTCACTCCCTATCATCTTCTCTTATCCTTCTATCCCCTCCCCCAACTCGTCTCCTCACTCCCCCTATCATCTTCCTCTATCATACTTCTTCACCTCCCCGTCATCCTCCTCACTCCCTATCATCTTCCTCTTATCATCTTCTATCCCCAACCCCCTCCCGAACTCCCTATCATCTTCCTTATCATACTTCTATCCCCTCCCCCAACCCCCTCCCGTCATCCTCCTCACTCCCTATCATCTTCTCTTATCATACTTCTATCCCCTCCCCCAACCCCCTCCCCGTCCTCCTCACTCCCTATCATCTCCTCTTATCATACTTCTATCCCTCCCCAACCCCCTCCCCGTCATCCTCCTCACTCCCTATCATCTTCCTCTTATCATACTTCTATCCCCTCCCCCAACCCCCTCCCCCTCATCCTCCTCACTCCCTATCATCTTCCTCTTATCATACTTCTATCCCCTCCCCCAACCCCCTCCCCGTCATCCTCCTCACTCCCTATCATCTTCCTCTTATCATACTTCTATCCCCTCCCCCAACCCCCTCCCCGTCATCCTCCTCACTCCCTATCATCTTCCTCTTATCATACTTCTATCCCCTCCCCCAACCCCTCCCGTCACCTCCTCCCCTATCATCTTCCTCATTCTATCCCACCCACTTCCGTCAACCTCCTCACTCTCTGTCATCTTCCTCTTATCACTCTATCCCACCCACTTCCCGTCAACCTCCTCACTCTCTGTCATCTTCCTCTTATCATTCTTCTATCCCACCCACTTCCCGTCAACCTCCTCACTCTCTGTCATCTTCCTCTTATCATTCTTCTATCCCACCCACTTCCGTCAACCTCCTCACTCTCTGTCATCTTCCTCTTATCACTTCTATCCCACCCACTTCCCGTACCTCCTCACTCTCTGTCATCTCTTATCATTCTTCTATCCCACCCACTTCCCGTCAACTCCTCACTCTCTGTCATCTTCCTCTTATCATTCTTCTATCCCACCCACTTCCCGTCAACCTCCTCACTCTCTGTCATCTTCCTCTTATCATTCTTCTATCCCACCCACTTCCCGTCAACCTCCTCACTCTGTCATCTTCCTCTTATCATTCTTCTATCCCACCCACTTCCCGTCAACCTCCTCACTCTCTGTCATCTTCCTCTTATCATTCTTCTATCCCACCCACTTCCCGTCAACCTCCTCACTCTTGTCATCTTCTCTTATCATTCTTCTATCCACCCACTTCCGTCAACCTCCTCACTCTCTGTCTCTTCCTCTTATCATTTCTCTCCCACCCACTACCCGTCAACCTCCTCACTCTCTGTCGTCTTCCTCTATCATTCTTCTATCCACCCACTTCCCGTCAACCCTCCTCACTCTCTGTCATCTTCTTTATCATTCTTCTATCCCACCCACTTCCCGTCAACTCCTCACTCTCTGTCATCTTCCTCTTATCATTCTTCTATCCCACCCACTTCCCGTCAACCTCCTCACTCTCTGTCATCTTCCTCTTATCATTCTTCTATCCCACCCACTTCCCGTCAACCTCCTCACTCTCTGTCATCTTCCTCTTATCATTCTTCTATCCCACCCACTTCCCGTCAACCTCCTCACTCTCTGTCATCTTCCTCTTATCATTCTTCTATCCCACATTCCCGTCAACCTCCACTCTCTGTATCTTCCTCTTATCATTCTATCCCACCATCCCGTCAACCTCCTCACTCTCTGTCATCTTCCTCTTATCATTCTTCTATCCCACCCACTTCCCGTCAACCTCCTCACTCTCTGTCATCTTCCTCTCATCATCCTTGTATTCCCTCCCCCTCCCCGTCATCCGCCCCTCTTCCTCTCATCATCCTTGTATTCCCTCCCCCTCCCCGTCATCCGCCCCTCTTCCTCTCATCATCCTTTTATTCCCCCTACCCCCCCTTACGTCATCCTCCTCACCTCCTGTCTTCTTCCTCTCAGCAGTCATCCCCTTCCTCTCTCATCCCTCACTCTCCCCCCATCGTCTTCCTCACCACTTTCTGCCATCTTCCTGTCACCATCTTTACATCCCCCCCCCTCCCCCCTACACTCGTCTCCCACTCAACTTCATAGCATCTTCCTCCCCATTTTCTCTCATGTTTCACCTATTTTCTTCCCCTCTTCTCGTGGAGATGCTGCTGGTGATATTATTATAACACTACAGTATAAGTGAGAACTTTGTGTGGTTGTATCATTCTGGTAGTATTGCGTGTTGAGTGCTATGTTCTCGTTCTGTTTATTGCTACGGGATATTATCGTTGTGGTTTTATACATCTGTATTCTTTCCAAGGACTTGTAAAGATGTTATGGTTATCTTGAACATAGCCTTTCTATATCTTCCTACTTTCACTATGACCAGCTGTTAATGTTTTAGTTCATTATTGTGGTTCTGCTTGTTTCTGTTTTCACTTCCCTCTGCACTCTTATTACTGTGTTATGTGTCAATAGCTTAGTCAAAACACACACATACACTTAAACACGTGCATACTCTCACATACACCCACACAAAGCCAGAAACTCAAATACACTCAACATAAGGCACACAGAGCACTCAAACACGTATACAAACTAATGAGAGAGAGAGAGAGAGAGAGAGAGGTAATAGTTTTAAATAGTTTAGAAAGTTTCTATATTAAGATATTCATTCAGAACATATTTGTAATTTTAATATGCACAATCATAAAATATAAATAAATACTCCCTAAGGAAAGCCATGGCCACGGTCGGGCTTTCCCATAGAGCTCTCAAGGAGTGTAGATTGTGTTGTTGGTGTAAGTGATTGTGTGAGATGCTGTCTTCTATGATGTGTTTAATTGTATGGGGTGCTGTGTTACATCCCGGGCAGGTGTTGACGACGCAGTCATTCAGTCATTTCTGATAGCTCAAAAGAGCTGGATGGTGTATGCATCTCCCATTTGTTCATAGAGTTGCAAATCGAATCTATGCAAAATATACTCAGTTTTATCTTCACAAGCATCAGCTCATCATCTTTGTATTTAAACAAAATGGAAAACTAAAAAAGATAAGCTGGTGATATAATATAATTTATACAAGCGACATTTCCCCCCTTGTGCTAGGGGCCTCTACCCTCCCTTCAGCCCTTGTGAACTAAAAAAAGCGTACCTAGAAGGCACATTAACTCCTTCTGTACGGGGGCTGTCATATGACGGGCACAATTTTGAGGCTATTATGAGACCATAGAGCAAGGCCAGCTGTTGCAGGCAGCGCGAGGGGGCGTCAACCGCAGCCTAAAGTCCACGGGGCCACACTGAGGTCTGAGAGAGAGAGAGCTCATTCGTGTGAAGTGTCACACAGATCAAAAACAGCAAACAATTGCTAAATTTTTACCAATTTTGGCCTTCGTTTTCAAGATCGTTGCAAAATAAGCATGTGTCGTACAGGGATGATTCAGGTGTCATTGGAAAGCTGTATCATTGTCATTTCAAGGATATTATATTGTATTACTCTCTGTCTCTTGCTTATGCATGAAAATGAGCAGGGAATGAAGGTAATTTTGGGGCAATATGCCCGCTCCACAGGGGTTAATGTAACAATATATATAATATAATGTATTGATTCATTTTGACTAAAGCACTTTATATTATGAAGAAGGAAAGGGGCAGGGGCTCAAGCACCCCAAGCCCCCCCCCTTAACCCCCCCCCCCCCTGTGATGTCATTGCCAAGCACTCTTTCATCAATAATACATGCACTGAATTATCCAACTCTAGCTTTCTGGCATCTAGCCAAAAATCTCTCCAACAATTTTTCTTCCTCGTCTTTCCCTCCCCTTTTCTACTATGATGGCACAGTCATCACTTCTTCCTCTGACGAAGCTGAACTCTTCACTCAAACTTTTGCTAGAAACTCCACCTTGGGTGATTCCTGTGCTATACCTCCCTCTCCAGCCCCCTCTTTCCTACTTATTGTTAATATCCTAATCTCTTTTAAAGATGTACTTTCTACCCTCTCTGGGCTTAATACTAAGAAGGCGTACGGTCCAGACGGTGTTCCTCCTGTTGTACTAAAAAACTGTGCTTCCGTGCTGACTCCCTGCCAAGGGAAATTCTTTCGTCTCTGTCTCTCCTCTAACGTCTTCCATTCTTGCTGGAAGTTTGCTCTCATTCAACCTGTCCTAAAGAAGGGTGACCGCTCTCAACCCTCCAACTATTGTCCAATTGCTCTCATCTCTTGTATCTCTAAAGTTTTTGAAACTATTCTTGCTTCAAAATGTCATAATCATTTATCGGCTCTCAGATTGCCAGTATGGCTTCCTTAACCCTCTCACGTCCTTGACGCAATTTTGAGCCTATTAGGGATACTTTAAAGCCTTTGTTACCATCAGGGGTATTTAGAAACCTTTAGTTTAGTTACTTTAACCTCTGCAGTTGTCTTTGAGTTAGCTGTGGGCAGAAAACTAATGTTGGAGAAGTAATTATAAGAGTGAGAGAACTCTATTTCTTATTGCTAATCTGGCAACCTCTGCATCATATGGTCGTGAGAGGGTTAAGGGTCGCTCTACTGGTGATCTTCTTGCTTATCTTACTAACTCTTAGTCATCCTCCTTTTGGGACTTCGGTGAAACCATTTCAATTGCACTAGATATATCGAAGGCATTCGATAGAGTCTGGCACAAATGTTGTATTTCTAAACTACCCTCCTTCGGTTTCTATCCCTCCATCTGTGCCTTTGTCTCTAATTTCCTATCCGTCCGTTCCATAGCTATGGTTGTGGACGGCCATCGCTCACTTCCTCATCCTATCAACTCCGGTGTTCCTCAGAGCTCTGTCCTATGTCCTATTCTCTTTCTAATTTTCATAAATGATCTTCTAAACTGTACCTTCGGTCCCATCCATTCATACGCAGACAACTCTACCTTACACTACTCAATTAGTTTTCCAAAATGCCCCAGCCAGCAATCCCTCAAAAACAAAGATATTGAAGCCATACAACACATATCTTCTGATCTAACTACTATTTCCAATTGGGGCAGAGAAAACCTTGTTGTCCTTAATGCTTCCAAAACTCAATTTCTCCATCTTACTACCCGTCCGGAACTCTCAGTGGACTATCCCTTATACTTCAACAATACACAAATCAATCCTTCATCTTCTCTCAATATTCTTGGAGTCTCTTTTTCTTTTGCTGTCACTTTGAAGGACCATATTATCAGTCTTGCTAAGGCAGCCTCCCAGAAGCTGGTGTGCTCGACCGCCTCAAGTAATTTTTTACCCCTGCACAGCTTCTTGCTCTGCATAGGGGCACAGTGCATCCTTGTATTGAGTATTGTTCACATGTGTGGGGAGGATCCTCTCACACCGCACTCCTAGACAAAGTAGAAAGGAAGGCCTTTTGTATAAATAATTCCTGTCCACTCACCAACTCTCTGCAATCTCTCTCTCTTGGACGCAATGTTGCATCTCTCTCGCTATTCTATCGCTAATACAATAATCAGTGCTCCTCAGAGCTCTCCCAGTGTATACCACCTCCTCTACGTAGGGTACGTGGTACCCATCGTGCAACACAATCCCACCTCTACTCTGTGCAACTCTCCAACCCGAGAGTAAAACTGTTACTCTCAGTCGTTCTTCTACTCAACAGCTTGACCTTGGAACTCTCTCCCAGAATCAGTCTGTCCCTCTTCCTATGACTTAAATTGCTTCAAACTCCTTGTGTCCAAACTTTTTGGCTCGAACGTCCCTTGATTTTGGCCCAGTCACTATTTCAACTATGGGGGAGGCAATCGTTACAGGCGGTTCTGACTTTTGTCTCCCTCACTCACATAGAAAAAAAACAATAAACAAAAACAGATGAGAATTGATCGATTTTCAGACCCACAAGTATATATGCACACACACTCATGTAGTGGAATGTTGCTTAAGGCTCTCGCAGTGATAATCAATGTACAAAGGAACGTAGAACTGTAGGGGTTTCACTTGGCTCAAGCTGAATAAAGGCATGTGATCATGGTATTTGTTTGATTATTTTATGCTGTGTATTTTACAAACTAAAAGCTGTATAAACAAGGTGCATGTGTGCCTTGCATGAAATTAATTAATGTGAATATTCCTATAGACTCAGGAACATTTCATGAGAGGCCGGTTCATAGAGATCTGTGCCCCATAAATTGTTCTTTCCTTTCACTTAAACATTACGCTATTCAGTGTGCAGTTGGGTCTGACCGTCTGAGTACATGATTGGATTGATATATATTACTCGATAAATGGATATAAAATCGTAGTCATGTACTTAACCTTAAACTGTCTTGGTCCCAAATGCTTTGACTATCTAAACTCTAAAGTGGAACACATTCTATCCATCTCTCCCTTCTCTGAAATCTCCATCTTAGGAGATTTCAACGTTCACCACCGCCAATGGCTCTCCTCTCACACTACTGACCAACCTGGTGAACAAGCCAATGTCTTTTCTATCATAAATGACCTAGAGCACGTGGTCCAGCAACCTACCCATATCCCGTATCGCTTCGGAGATCGGCCCAACATTCTTGACTTATTTCTGACTTCTAACCCTTCTTCTTATACTGTCAATCTTTTCTCTCCTTTGGACTCCTCCGATCATAAACTTATCTCCGTCACCTGTCCTATCTCTTCAGTACGGCCACCCGATCCTCCCAGCCGGCGGCGCTTGTGGCACTTTGGCGCTGCCGACTGGGAGGCTCCTTGGCAGTACTTATTTGATTTTCCATGGAATTACTTCTGCATCCGTGGCCGAGGACCCGAGGAGAGTGCTGAACGCATTACCGAAGTAATCCTCTCGGGCACGAAAGCGTACATTCCATTTTCTTTCTCTCAGTCTAATGCAAACAAATCTTGGTTTACTCATGTTTGTTCTACTGCTGTCCACAACAAGGAGGAAGCATTCAAACGGTATCGACACCCTAAAACTCAAGAATCTCATTCTTCCTATGTTTTTGCCCGGAATCAAGCCAAACCTGTTCTGGTCTGGCAGCTTATGAGGTAAACATTTAGATTATTTCGGTGACCTAAATTCATCTACCATCAGTCTAGTTTCCGATACCAGGACAAAATACTCTAGAAATTTTGCCAGAAAAATTTTGATCATCGAATGTTGACTATAAAGGCTCTCGTGTGATACCGGCTTTAGTCACTAAATCCTCGGTAGGTTAAAAAATGTGGCAAGTTCATAAAATATCAGTTGATATAAAATGGCTGTTTTCGCCTGAAACCCCAGAGATATCCCTTCTTCACCACTCGTTCATAATTAGTTATCTTTAGTGACTTTGACTTAGATTTATCACAACATAATCAAAAGAAAACTATACTAGCACAAAGAAAAAGGTGTAAAATGTAGTAAAGATTGTATATAATAAAATTATAATTTATTTATATGATATTATTTATACAAAGGTTATTTATAGTGAAAATATTAAATTGAGAAAATTAAAGTGAAACAATAAAGACACTCCTAGGCAAAATAAATACATAATTACCATCCAAAAGAGTAAGTGAAATCAACCAATTGAACATGGAAGAACACTAGGCTATACTTATCCCACTCATGGTGATTATTTTACAAACGTGGACTCAGGGCAGGTCAGCTCCAGATGGTGGTTGAGTTAACACTAATTTCCTTAGTCAAAATGAACTCTGGGCCCACCTTGCTCTGGCCTCAAACTATCATAAGAACATAAGAACATAAGAAAATGGGAGTCTGCAAAAAGCTGATCGGCCCATACAAGGCAGATCCCTGTCACACCCAACCCCAATTACAAGGCCCAATGGCGGGTGCCCAACCCCGAAAGGGGTTGAAATAGGGGAGCTATCCCCCCGCCAAAGGCGGCTTTCTAGGGCCTTTCCTAGCTGATGCTGAAAGGATTGGGTTCTAGCCATGTAGTGATGGGCTAGTCTATCAGAGTGAGAACTGAGCGATCTTTGCCATACCCATAGCTTACTCTGACTGTTCCTTTTACTTATATATTTTATAGATCTCAAGTGACGGCGTCTCTTCCGTGGATTGACCTCCCAATCTACCAAGATTGGAAGCCAAAGCGTCACAGTTTTTCCTTTGCCCCTCAGCTTTCTCTTCATAATTGCTGAGGGGCACAGGGCCCTGGGTGGGGCTTTGGTTTCCCGGGCGTTTCTGTCGCCCTCCTCAGATCCCCGCCATGGAGTGGCTTCGGTCACCCATGCTTTATTGTGGTCGGCTGGAAGGGTTCTGTGGGGGCGCTCGGTTATGGCCTTGGTCTTGCTCGGGGCCTTGGGGCTGTTCGGCCAGGCAGCTTGGGGAACAGCAACAACAACAACAACAAGGCCCAATTATAGGCCCAACTCACTAATACCTTGAGTACTGACCCTACCAAAACGGTCAGAGATTAACACAAGATAACGGGGGTCTGCTGAGCGCCGATTGGCCCACACCTGGTAGACCCCCTCACACCCAACCCATCTCGTCCATATGCCTATCTAATTTTATCTTAAAGCTCCCTATCGTTCTTGATCCCACTATATCACTTGGTAGCCTATTCCACCCATCTACAACTCTGTTACCAAGCAAATATTTGCCTATATCTTTTCTGAAACGAAATTTATCTAATTTATAACCATTTGTTCGAGTTCTTTCGCTATCACTGAGCTTCAGTACATTTTTCATGTCTCCTTTATTTACCCCACTGAACCATTTGAACACTTCTATCATAGCCCCTCTAACTCTGCGTCTTTCTAATGAATGTAAGCCTTAATTTGTTCAACCTTTCTTCATATGGTAGATTTCTAATATTATGAATCATGTTTGTCATTCTTCGCTGTACTCTCTCCAAGGAATCTATATCCATTCTGTAATAAGGACACCAAAATTGGACAGCATAATCCATATGAGGTCTTACTAATGACAAGTAAAGTTTCAAGATAACATCGGCAGTTCTGTTACTCACACTCCTTGAGATGAACCCCAGAATCCTGTTTGCCTTGTTAGTATGCTTATACACTGTTTTGTAGGTTTCAAATCGTTGCTAACAAACACACCCAAATCTTTCTCGCAGTCTGAGTTTTCTAATTCAGCATTAGCTAGTTTATATTTTGCATTAGTATTCGTCTTCCCTATCTTTAATACCTTGCATTTGTCAATGTTAAAATTCATCTGCCACTTTACTGACCATTCGTGTAAGGTATCTAGATCCCTTTGGAGGCACTCTATGTCGCTATCTGAATCTATTGGTCTCCCTATTTTGGTATCGTCTGCGAATTTACTTATCCTACTAGTTATACCTAAAGCAAGGCCATTTATGTATATGATGAATAACAGAGGACCCAATACAGATCCCTGGGGGACACCACTCTTGACTGATCCCCACTCTGACTTAGTACCATTTATGCTGACTCTCTGCTTCCTACCAATTAGCCATGACCTAATCCATCCTAACAACGCCCCATCTATTCCATGCGCCTCAACCTTTCTCATCAATCTCTCATGAGGGACTCTGTCGAAAGCTTTACTGAAATATAAATATATAATATCATATGATTTGTCATTATCTACTGCTTCATATACCTCTGAGAAAAAGCTAAGCAAATTAGTAAGGCAAGAACATCCCTGAGTGAATCCATGCTGAGAAGAATTGATTAAGTTAAATGTTTCTAAGTGGTTTCTCATTTTCCTAGTAATAATTGACTCTAGTAGCTTTCCTATGATTGAAGTGAGACTAATGGGACGATAATTTGATGCTATGTATTTATCACCTTTTTTGAAGATCGGAACTACATTTGCAAGCTTCCAAGCTTCTGGAACTATACCTGTTTCTAATGACTTGTTCAAAAGAAATGTTAATGGGTAACTTAACTCATCTCTGCATTCTTTTAATACTCTAGCATATACCTCATCAGGACCAGGTGATTTCTGAGGCTTCAGTCTGTCAATTTCCTTTAGCATATCATTTCTACTTATAGTAACCGTATTTAACCTATTTTCTATACTATCGCTATATACCTTACTGACTTCTGGAATCTGTGCCAAATTTCCATTTATGAAAACGGATAGAAACGGACTATTTAATGTACTGCACATTTCTAAATCATTTTCTGTCATTTCTCCTATCGAAGTTTTAAGGGGCCTATTAAATTTCTAACTTTAGATTTATATAGTTGGTAAAAAGTTTTAGGGTTATTTTTTGAGTCGTTGGCTATCCTTATTTCATCATTTCTTTTTGCTGTCCTAATTTCCTTTTTGGCCTGTCTTGATAGAGTCTGATAGTAAATAAGTAGGCGAGTTTCGCCTTTCTTAATTTTTCTATATATTCCTTTCCTTTTTCCTATAAGATCTATTAGTTTATTATTCATCCATTTTGTTTGGTTCTGTATCGATCTAAATCTTCTTTTGGGGATATATTTATGTTGCGCATTGTGAAGTGAAGAAATAAACTGTTCATATGTAGCTGTCAAGCTTAACTCTGGCTTATCTTGACTTAATTGTTTAACAATAGGGTCCACCCTTAAGGCTCTTCTTATCCCACCATAATCGGCTTTTCTGAAATCTGGGATAAGTGACGGATTCTCTTTAGCATTTCCTGTCCATTGTATACTAAAATAAATAGATTTGTGATCACTATTTCCTAGTTGGTCCCCTATCTCAACATTATTTATCATATGTTCATTATTACTGAGAACTAAATCAAGGATATTATTACCTCTAGTCGGCGAGTCAATGAATTGAAATAAAAAACTATCTTGTACTGCCTCAATAAACTCCTCAGAATCTGAGTCGCCGATCTGATGCTGTCAATCTATCTTTGGAAAATTAAAATCCCCCATAATGCACACATTGCTAAACCTTGATGCTAGTTTCAGTTCTTGCCATAAAGATTTACCTTAATTTCTACTCATATTTGGTGGTCTACAAATTACTCCAATAACTATGGTCTCGCTACCTTCGCTAACCTCTACCCAAACACTTTCGTTATAATTATTTAGCCTAATACCTGATTTAGTACAGCATTTTAATGAACTCCTGACAAACACTGCTATACCGCCGTCCAAATGCCGGCTGATTCGGACCATGGCTGATTCGGACCATGGATGATTCGGCCCATATAGAGGCTGATTCGGACCATAGCATTGGCTGATTCGGCCCATAGCATTGGCTGATTCGGCCCATAGCATTGGCTGATTCGGACCATTCAGTGGCTGATTCGGACCATTGTAATGTGTTGAACTATAAACTTATAAAATACACGACAATTCAACCACTATAAACAAAAACATCAACATTGGATTGGCGGGAACTGTTAATTGTCCTTGTCTCGCAACCATTAAATGGTTCAATTTGACCACTTGCGAGTTTTAGGCTATCAGGAAGTTCGGCCTGTAAACATCGATATTAAACACAAATACAGTAATTATGTAGGTTTATTATGGATAAATAGTATGTTGAATTTGGTTTTATGTATTAATTAATGTACTAACACCGTATTATAGCGAGTTATTCTGCTAAATATCGATGTCTACAGCTCCAACTTCCTTATCGAATAAAACTCGCAAGTTGTGAATTGACGATTTATTTTCGATTCAGACTATGTGGTGTACAGTTGAGGACAGGAATTTCTGACACTGACGAACCAGACTGGTTCAAATATCAATCCATCAAGCCATCGTTCATAGAACGAACTCCTGGATGGAAGAGTCCGTCAAAAACAACAACAACAATCTTGTTTTCTATATAAAGGGTTGATGACAAAGTGTCACTGTCAGTACAACTTATTATTTGAGAAGTTTTATGTGGTGCAAGACGGCATTTCATCTTCGCCACGGGACAGCAGTTGCTATTATTAGGAAAAGCCAAGACTTAGTTTATTGACGGGACTTTTAACCCTTAACTGTCGGCGTGCAACTTATGTCGTGTGAAATAAATTTGGACTATGTGGCGGTTCACAACTTATGTCGTTCGCCATTTTCACCACGTAATGTTGCTGAGAGAGAGAGCTGAGCGGTGTGAGGAGCGTAGTAAGGCTATGACCGGCTCCCACCACCGCGGTGGACCAACTGAACTGTATTCTAACTTCCTCCCCCACTTCTCACTCGCTACACAGGGAATTATGTAAGGAAATTACCTAATTACAGGGTTTTTGCACTCGTGTTGCACAATCGTTGCAAGAGAATCAGTGGTCGTACAAGGATGGTTCGGGTGTCGTTGGAAAGCTCTGTTTACGCCCTTTCAGGGATAGATACTTGTTTTACGCTCTGGATCTTATTTAGGCCTGAAAATGGTCACGTAAACAACCCTATTTAGGGTAAAAAAAAAAAAACGCTGGGCGCTACGGTCAAATAGACCGCCTACCCCGCTAAATAAGGATTAAAGTAATCAAGACTCCCTTTTACCAACTCTTGTCTATACACTCTTTTATCAAATCCGGGGATGACATGAAACAACTCCCATTGTGTTTTTGTGTGATGTCCGGGAAAGGAAGTAAAAATTACAAAACTGTTTTTAGGGCGATACTAGATATGCTTCCAGTGGATTATACAGTGACTTCATTTGTAGTAGACTACGAAAAAGGGCAACTATAAGCATTAATCACAATCATAGTGTACAGTATATTATGTATATAAGCATTCCAGTTAGGTTTTATTGACAACTATATGTATTTAGGCTATAAGCAAATATTAATCAAAATCATACACAAAAATAGTGTTTATTTATATCTACTACTTCGATAAATTTATATATTATATAAACGGCATTATAGCCTACTATGTACGAAACCTAATAACAAGATTAACCCTTAACTGGCGGCGCGCAACCTAAGTCGAGTGAAAGAAATTTGGACTATGTGGCGGCTCACAACATAAGTCGTGTGCCATTTTCAGCACGTAATGTTGCTGAGAGAGAGAGACAAGTGGTGGCAGGAGAGTAGCGAGCGTATGACTGCTCCAGACCACCGCGGTGGACCAACTGACATGAATCCCAGCCTCCTCCACCATCTCACACTCGCTACACCGTGAATTATGTAGGGTAAGTACCGAATTACATGGTTTTTGCACTCGTGTTGCGCGATTGTTGCAAGAAAACTAGCCGTCATACAAGGATCGTTGGGGTGTCATTGGAAAGCTCAGTTTATGCCCTTTTAGGGATAGATACTTGTTTTACGCTCTGGGTCTTATTTAGGCATGAAAATGATCACGTAAACAACCCTATTTTTTGTAAAAATACCCCGCTGGGCGGTACATATTAATTACCGCCTAGGTCGCTCGTTAGGTGTTAATAAAACTACATTAAATCAAAATAGTCATAATAATTTCATATGATAATGATCATGGTCCGAATGGGCCGAGTAAGCCTAGGATGAATATATTGTGGTCCGAATGAGCCTGGGCCGAGTAAGCCTGGGACGAATAAATGTGGTCCGAATGAGCCTGGGCCGAATCAGCCATTGTCCGAATCAGCCGGCTACCCCGCCGCCCCTCCTACTTGTTCGGTCATATTTAAACAAACTATATCCTGGTATATCAAATTCTGCTAAAAAATGCTTGGATTCTGTATTAATCCATGTTTCAGTAAGCGCTATTATGTCTATATTTCCATTGCTAACAAGTGCTCTAAGTTCGTCCATTTTATTACATAAACTCCTACAGTTTGTGTAATATAATCTCAATGTATTTCTTTTACTGGTGTCTGGTGGACCTTCTTTTCTTCTATTAGTATCTATTTGACTGTTGTTGTTATCTTGTACTAAGGTATATATTGTACCACTATTTATATGACTAACTTAAGAACATAAGAACATAAGAAAATGGGAGTCTGCAAAAAGCCGATCGGCCCATACAAGGCAGATCCCTGTCACACCCAACCCCAATTATAGGCCCAGCTCACTAATACCTTGAGTACTGACCCCACCAAAACGGTCAGAGATAACGGGGGTCTGCTGAGCGCCGATTGGCCCACACCTGGTAGATCCCCCTCACACCCAACCCCTCTCGTCCATATGCCTATCTAATTTTATCTTAAAGCTCCCTATCGTTCTTGATCCCACTATATCACTTGGTAGCCTATTCCACCCATCTACGACTCTGTTACCAAACCAATATTTGCCTATATCTTTTTTGAAACGAAATTTATCTAATTTATAACCATTTGTTCGAGTTCTTTCACTATAACTGAGCTTCAGTACATTTGTCATGTCTCCTTTATTTACCCCACTGAACCACTTGAACACTTCTATCATATCCCCTCTAACTCTGGGTCTTTCTAACGAATGTAAGCCTAATATGTTCAACCTTTCTTCATATGGTAGATTTCTAATATTATGAATCATTTTTGTCATTCTTCGCTGTACTCTCTCCAAGGAATCTATATCCATTCTGTAATAAGGACACCAAAATTGGACAGCATAATCCATAATTTATGAGGTCTTACTAATGACAAGTAAAGTTTCAAGATAACATCGGCAGTTCTGTTACTCACACTCCTTGAGATGAACCCCAGAATCCTGTTTGCCTTTTTACGTACGCTTATACACTGTTTTCTAGGTTTCAAATCGTTCCTAACAAACACACCCAAATCTTTCTCGCAGTCTGAGTTTTCTAATTCAGCATTAGCTAGTTTATATTTTGCATTAGTATTCGTCTTCCCTATCTTTAATTCCTTGCATTTGTGAATGTTAAAATTCATCTGCCACTTTACTGACCATTCGTGTAAGGTATCTAGATCCCTTTGGAGGCACGCTATGTCGCTATCTGAATCTATTGGTTTCCCTATTTTGGTATCGTCTGCGAATTTACTTCTACTTTACTACTATTTATACCTAACTCAAGGTCATTTATGTATATAATAAATAACAGAGGACCCAATACAGATCCCTGGGGGACACCACTCTTGACTGATCCCCACTCTGACTTAGTACCATTTATGCTGACTCTCTGCTTCCTACCAATTAGCCATGACCTAATCCATCCTAACAACGCCCCACCTATTCCATGCGCCTCAACCTTTCTCATCAATCTCTCATGAGGGACTCTGTCGAAAGCTTTACTGAAATCTAAATATAAAATATCATATGATTTGTCATTATCTACTGCTTCATATACCTCTGAGAAAAAGCTAAGCAAATTAATAAGGCAAGAACGTCCCTGAGTGAATCCATGCTGAGAAGAATTGATTAAGTTAAATGTTTCTAAGTGGTTTCTCATTTTCCTAGCAATAATTGACTCTAGTAGCTTTCCTATGATTGAAGTGAGACTAATGGGACGATAATTTGATGCTATGGATTTATCACCTTTTTTGAAGATCGGAACTACATTTGCAAGCTTCCAAGCTTCTGGAACTATACCTGTTTCTAATGACTTGTTAAAAAGAACTGTTAATGGATAACTTAACTCATCTCTGCATTCTTTCAATACTCTAGCATATACCTCATCAGGACCAGGTGATTTCTGAGGCTTCAGTCTGTCAATTTCCTTAAGCACATCATTTCTACTTATAGTAATCGTACTTAACCTATTTTCTATACTATCGCTATATACCTTACTGACTTCTGGAATCTGTGCCAAATTGTCATTAGTGAAAACGGATAGAAACTGACTATTTAATGTACTGCACATTTCTAAATCATTTTCTGTCATTTCTCCTATCGAAGTTTTAAGGGGCCTATTACATTTCTAACTTTAGATTTATATAGTTGGTAAAAAGCTTTAGGGTTATTTTTTGAATCGTTGGCTATCCTTATTTCATAATTTCTTTTTGCTGTTCTAATTTCCTTTTTGACCTGTCTTCCGTCCTGGTGGTGTAATGGTTAAGGTGGCAAAAATATGTGTGTGATAACCCGGGTTCGAATCCCGGTGGATCATATATACTTTAATTAATTTCATTGGGGGTGTGGTGGTGAGATTAATAAAAATAATATTGATAGAGTCTGATAGTAAATAAGTAGGTGAGTTTCGCCTTTCTTAATGTTTCTATATATTCCTTTCCTTTTTCCTATAAGATCTATTAGTTTATTATTCATCCATTTTGGTTGGTTCTGTATCGATCTAAATCTTCTTTTGGGGATATATTTATTTTGCGCATTGTGAAGTGAAGAAATAAACTGTTCATATGTAGCTGTCAAGCTTAACTCTGGCTTATCTTGACTTAATTGTTGAACAATAGGGTCCACCCTTAAGGCTCTTCTTATCCCACCATAATCGGCTTTTCTGAAATCTGGGATAAGTGACGGATTCTCTTTAGCATTTCCTGTCCATTGTATATTAAAATAAATAGATTTGTGATCACTATTTCCTAGTTGGTCCCCTATCTCAACATTAGTTATCATATGTTCATTATTACTGAGAACTAAATCAAGGATATTATTACCTCTAGTCGGCGAGTCAATGAATTGAAATAAAAAACTATCTTGTACTGCCTCAATAAACTCCTCAGAATCTGAGTCGCCGATCTGATGCTGCCAATCTATCTTTGGAAAATTAAAATCCCCCATAATGCACACATTGCTAAACCTTGATGCTATTTTCAGTTCCTGCCATAAAGATTTACCTTCATTTCTACTCATATTTGGTGGTCTATAAATTACTCCAATAACTATGGTCTCGCTACCTTCGCGAACCTCTACCCAAACACTTTCTTTATCATTATTTAGCCTAATACCTGATTTAGTACAGCATTTTAATGAACTCCTGACAAACACTGCTATACCGCCGCCCCTCCTACTTGATCGGTCATATTTAAACAAACTATATCCTGGTATATCAAATTCTTCTAAAAAATGTTTGGATTCTGTATTTATCCATGTTTCAATAAGCGCTATTATGTCTATATGTTCATTGCTAACAAGTGCTCTAAGTTCGTCCATTTTATTACATAAACTCCTACAGTTTGTGTAATATAATCTCAATGTATTTCTTTTACTGGTGTCTGGTGGACCTTCTTTTCTTCTATTAGTATCTATTTGACTGTTGTTATTATCTTGTACTAAGGTAGATATTGTACCACTATTTATATGACTAACTTCTATTACTGCATTGTCACCTATTGTTTCACTGTTATTAATAACATCTAATTTCCTTTCCTGACTATTTTTTCTATCACCTAATTTATTTTGTTTTCTTTTGATGGGGCATTTCCAATTTAAAACCCCACCTCAACTGCTCTATCAACTAACTTTCCTAGCATCCCTATCCCTTTCCTACTTAAATGCACCCCGTCCCTTGCGTACAAGCTATCGTTACCGTAGTAGAGGCTCCAGTTGTCTATGAATGGTAATGACAACTCTTTGCACAGCTTTGCCAGCCAGCAATTAAAACCAATTGCTCTGGATAACCATTCACGTCTGACACCTATTTTTGGCAAGATAGAATAAGCAATGGGAATCCCACCCTTCATCCTAATCTTATCTAAGGCTACCCTATAAAACTTACGCAGTTCAACACTGGTAAGCTTTCCCACGTCATTGCTACCTGCACTAAGTACGACTATGGGTTTATCTCCAAAGTCGTCAATGACGTCCTCCAATCTCTCACAAACTCTACCTATACCTGCCCCGGGGAGACACTCCAGCTTCCTAACTTTGGTGGAGAGATTGTCACCTAAATACCTAACCATAGAGTCTCCAACGACATTGATAAGCTTACACTTACCTTTATTTGTAGTTTCTTTACCTCCCTTACTCGTGTTTTCTTCGCCCCTGGAAACACTCCCAGCCTCGCTATCCTTCACTTGTTCTCCATCACACTCATCAGGTAAGGTGATGCACTTGTTGCTGGTCTTGAGTGGGTCCCTTTTCAGCTTGCAGGTCGTTGCACTTGTCGCAACCACTTTCCAGGGAGTTTCACGATCCCTAGGAAAACTAGCCTCACTCTTCTTCTCTACCATGGCTAGTTTCAAGGCCAAGTTTTCATCTTTTAGACATTCAATCTCCTGCTCCACATTGTCCAGCCTTTCCTGCAAAGCAAGACAAAGCTGGAGAACATGGGAGGAGGTAGCAATCTCATCAACACAAGCCATGTTTCACTAAAAAAAATTCACTAGCACCACACTAAGGGGTAAACAGGTTCACTAGCGGTCACTGTGGACGTCCGCACTGGTCAGAGGTCAGTGGGCAACTGCATGTATTCATCATCAACTCATTAGATACTCTCTGGATTAAAATAATAATTTTACTATGCATTCTATGATATCTATTGTAATCAAAACTTATGCTTAGACAAGCCTAATACAGTATTACCTCATTATAACCAAAACCTTTCATACGTCAGTCAATGAACGATATGAGAGAAGGAGAGCAGGAGAGAAAGGAGTGGGGGGGGGGGGTTTGGTAGGAGTAGGAGGCTAGAGGAATAGGGAGTAGAATGGAATGTGGGGATTATCGGAAGAAAGGGGGGGTGAGGAGGAAGGAATTTTCAACTACCACAGTTGGTGTGCACTCTTGAACAATAATATTGTCCTATATATGATACAAAGCTCCCTACAGGTCAAATTAACTATACCAGGCCCATAACATCGCATACGATATTCAATCATAAATAATTAAAGATCGCATCCACCACAATAAGCACAATACCACAAATACAACCAGTGACACTTTAATAACGTAATAAAGTAGAAATCTCTAACACCAGAATATTATATAAATTACGTCATCGTACTGAAGGGGGTAACTGCATCATTTTCTCATGTAACCAATTCATTCATGATCTCGGCTGGTCATGTACTGTACATAAACACCTCCACGCATATATCATAAGCTAATACTGTTGTTCAACACATGCTTCCGAATGTATTATTAAATACATTTCCAGCATTTGCATAGGGTTGCAGATACTCGAAAATTGATTTATAATTCTCCCTACCAGGAATTCACCGGAGACCTCTGGTGGACGCTTCCGAAGTACCGCCAGAGCTACGTCTGTCGACATTAACAATACTCAACACCTACTATCCATATCAGAGGCCGTCTTACACTGTTATTCTCAATTATCTCTTAATCCATTTGTTGGATTCATCTGATATCTTAGCACAGCGTGTTGCACACCCCTACCTAATGCACGCGTTGTATATTAGATCGCTATCTGTGATTAATTATGAGTTTACTCTTGATTAATGTTGATTCTGAAGCCAAATCCTGGCATTTAGCGTGCACACATTCGAATGAGGGAGGTGGTCCCCTCTCCAGCCCCACCAACCCCCCCAATACAGTCTTCCTGTTACCCCCTCCTCACCTCCCTCATCCCTCTCCCCCCCGCCTCCCTCATTACTCACCCTCGCCCACCCACTCCCATCGTTATAGTAAACGTGTAGTTTATATTGTATTGATGTATATTGTATATTATGTGTATATGTATTTAATTAACTACTAATGCATATCGGAGGCCGTCATACACTGTTATTCTCAATTATCTCCTAAACCATTTGTTGGATTCATCTGATATCTTAGCACAGAGTGTTGCACACCCCTACCTAATGCACGCGTTGTATAGTAGATCGCTATCTGTGGTTAATTATGAGTTTACTCTCGATTAATGATGATTCTGAAGCCAAATCCTGGCATATAGCGTCCACACATTCGAATGAGGATTGTGGTCCCACCTCCAGCCCCACCAACACTCCACTGGTACACCTCCCACTGCCCAATCAGCTGTGGTTTACGAGGCAATGACGTAAACACCGACAGGTGAATGATTATTCAAGCCCGAGGAACGCCTGTTACCGTACCAACAATGACCAGCATGTTACTTCATTGTCCCCGTGGCTGCAGGACTGCGTTTGTGCTGCGGCTTGTGACTCTGTATAGAAGTGAGAAGACCCGCGGAAGGACATACATAAGTGTGAAGAGGTAAACACATACTTTGGCCTATTATGTATAGTTACTACGCTCCATTGAAAAACCATCCTCCCATCTGTCTGAGAGTCATAAAATGAAGGAGACCCAGCCCACCAGCTGGTAGCCATATGAGGCACTCCTGCAATACAAAGACTACATACTTATACATCACTGTATCAATTGCCTCATTGTCTCCGCATGTGGGAACACTGATGATAAGGTTGTGGCTCAGTGTTACACCCCAATACCCCTTTCCACCACATCACCCACCATTTGATAACGTATTTTACAAGAGTAAAAAATTGAAGGCAATTACCCCAAAAAACCAGGTTATTGCGCGCTCACGCGCACGCACGTGGACTTTGAGAGTTTTCAACCATCGGCACGGTTGCGTGGGATACGTACACAGTTCCGATACAAATCTGAGCCCTCTTGAGTGGCTACACCTGAGGTTACGGTCGGCGCAATTAGGGTGACGCGCCAGACGCGTCTCTGGGGCTGTGCGTTACATACATCGCCGACGCGTCAGACGCGTCGCTGGGGCTGTACGTGTTAAACAGGAGGGAACAAATACAAATAATTATGTTTAATAACATGCAGTATTTTCCACACAGGCCTTACGACCGCGTTGCTCACACCATGGGTATGACAGCGGTGGGAGTGAGGAACATTGTCTACCATGCCACCACGTCCCCCCCCCTTCGACACAGCCACCACCACCAGTATCGGCCGTTTATGATGACTTGACTGTCAGCGCCATTCGCCGCTATGTTCACCGCAAGTTTGCCGACAAGCTACATTTCACGGTCGGTGCCCTGGTGAAGGACTTAAAAATGGCTGAAATTATCCCGGAGGGTACGTCAGAGATGACAGTTTGGCGGCTCTTGCATACCATGGGATTCCGATACAAGATATCGCAGTGGAAAATGTATGTAAGGAGGGAATCAGTGGATGTCGTGTGCCGCCGGATTGCCGCTCTCCGGGCTCTACAGCGCCACCGGAAGGAGGGAAGGCAGGTGGTGTATATTGACGAAACCTGGTTCACCACCAGAATGGGCCACAACAGGGAGTGGGTGGACACTACACAGGCTGCCACCAGCTCCACCTACAGTCGTCAGGTGCCGCCCGGAGAAGGGGAGCGATTCGTGGTGGTCGCAGCTGGCACGACCAATGGCTTCATTGAGGGCTCGTACCTGTGCTACACGGCCAAGAGCACCCATGGCAATTACCATGGTGAGATGAACGGTGAGCTGTTCCTCCGCTGGCTAACGAGGCACCTCCTGCCATCACTGCCCGAGCCATCAGTACTGGTGCTGGATAATGCACCATATCACAGCCAACTGACGGAGGAGAGTCGATGCCCTACCACGGCGACCAAGAAAGCGGACCTCGTCAGGTGGCTGGAGCACCGTGGGATATCCATCCCACCTGCCGTCACACGCCCTGAACTGCTGCTCCTCTGCCAGCAGAACTGCCCAGAGCCCCAGTACAAGGTGGACAATACCATCCTTGAGTGGGGCCATGAGGTTGTACGGCTGCCACCTGGCCACCCCGAGCTCAACGCCATTGAGCAGGTGTGGGGATGTATGAAGCACCACGTGCGCTCCACCCTCCAGCGGTTTACCCGGGCGGACCTGCAGGCCAGGTTGGAAGAAGCCAAGCATTGTGCCAACCAGAACGTGTGGGCGGCAGCTGTTCGACAATCCCGGAAGTTTGAGGACGGGTACTGGAAGTCGGACAATATCCACGAGGGTGTGGAACCCGTCATCATCAACATCGGCAGCGATGACGAGGACGGGGATGACGACGTATTCCTGGATAGTGACTATGAATAAATGCTGTGCTGTGTTGTTTGCCTTATTTGTATTCCTACAAGCTACTTATCGAGAAACAATACTGTAAATTATTATTAATTTAATAAATTATTATATCCCCTATACTTTCTACTTTTCATGAATATCAATATAAATTATGTTATGTTATGAACTACACGTAAGCATTATCTCATGGGACTTTCATCGCAATTGCCCCAGTAGTTAATAAGAGGAAATTCTTCGTGTACATATCACTGATGTACTGTAATAATCATATTGCCCCCACGTCGTCGATAATAATACATCATATGCAATATTTCTGATACGCAATCACTATAGAACATGTTCATTTGCTTGACCAAACTTTCTGAATACCTTGGTCTTTTAACATAATAAGTACATTACCGTCCTCTCCCTATTCTTATCGACTCTCACAACGTAATCTTTTAATGAATATATATATACAATTATGTCAGTTGCGTTCCGTACATTATTATAGACTCCCCGCCCGTGCTTCCCCCATTCAAACCGCTACCAAATCTCATGTAAATGACCACGATAGCATAGCTATATAAATCTACATTTACAGGTACGTAATTACATTACCTCAATAGGACAAATATGGTTATTCAGACTTTAACAACGAGAGAGACGTCGTACCTCCATGGTCTTTTCACTACTCCTATATTGCATACACAGACATATTAGAATACGCATGAATGGTAATAAATAATGTTAGTTAATTAAATACATATACACATAATATACAATATACATCAATATAATATAAACAACACGTTTACTACAACGATGGCCGTGGGTGGGCGAGAGTGAGTAATGAGGGAGAGGGGTGAGGGAGGCGAGGAGAGGGTAACAGGAAGACTGTATTGGGGGGGTTGGTGGGGCTGGAGGGAGGACCACCTCCCACATTCGAAAGTGTGGACGCTAAATGCCAGGATTTGGCTTCTGAATCATCATTAATCAAGAGTAAACTCATAATTAATCACAGATAGCGATCTACTATACAACGCGTGCATTAGGTAGGGGTGTGCAACACGCTGTGCTAAGATATCAGATGAATCCAACAAATGATTTAAGAGATAATTGAGAATAACAGTGTAAGACGGCCTCTGATATGCATAGTAGGCTATGCGAAGTTTATCACAATTTCTTACGATTCTGCATGTTTTTACTATATAGTAGATGGCTACACTAAGTGCTTATATAGTATGGTAGTTGTGGGGGTAATTTGTCAGCTATAGAAAGTACAACATATAGCTTATAATTAAGGATGATTAATGGAGAGGGAGGGTGAAGAACTGCAGGATATCGCCATTTAAAGGGCCCAGGTCGCTTACTGTACAAAACAACGTGTCTGGCGCGGAAACTCCAAGAATTTCTGGTAGGGAGAATTGTGTTCGATCTCTATCTATGCATGTGTGTTTCTGTTTAGGTGACGTATCTATACTGGCAGATTATATTTATGATCTCCCCTCTTATCTTCTCAAGGCTGATGGTACTTGGTACATTTTTCATTCTGTGCATGCATTGAAACACATAATTAATGTTCATTATGATCAGACAAGGCTATCTTGATACTCTTAACTAGATGCAATACCAAGCGTTGCTAGGATAACCCCTTCATGTTAGCGTTATTATACTGCGATATTGATTACCATTTGATGATTTTATTGGACTTAATTAGGATGTATAAAATGAGTAAGATCATTTTTAATACACTTATAAATCTTAATAAGTCCTATAATGATAGCCCAGTTATTCTGAAGAAAGGCATAATTGAATTATGAACTGATCAATGCTGATATTATTTGTTCTTGAGGACTTCATCCTTGCTAACTTGCTGGAATCAATATTACGAAACAATGATAATGCTAATTCACTTCATTAAACTATACATTGTTCACATTTTAAGACATAAACAATCTTATTTTATCATCAGTTCTGCCGTCCTGTATCTTTTTTACACTTACGTTTTTTACATAGTCACATTTAGATAAAAATTGAAAAACATTACTGTATTTAAGAATACAGTAATCATATTGGTAACGGAATTTTAATCAGCTCTCAAACATATGCCTTTACAATGTAATTTAAATAGTGAAAAGAAAAATCAATTAACTTAGTCGTGTTCGATCCTACTTGCTACCTAACCCGGCAACGACGCTGAGACTCTTAACCCGGGAACTGCGGGGAGACTCTTAAGAGTTCTCCCGCCGGACTGCGGGAAGACTCTTAAGAGTAAATAAGAGGCTGGGAGAAAAAAAAATCCATGTAAAACACCCAAACAACATTTTTGCTTTTTTTTTTTTTTTAATTGTATTTATTTATTTTTGCCACTGGGCCATGCCAAATATCACTCCTCCACCTACCCTCCTTCCCCACTTTCCTCCCCTCCTTCAGTTATCACCTATTTTCCCTGTTATTCCCTTATTCTGTGGTCTATTTTCGTGCTAACATTAGCGAATTGGTAGCAGGGCGTTGTCATCACTGTTACCAAGCGTGGGAAAGAGCGAGAGAGAGACTATTGCGTAACAGTGTCTCTCCAGACAAGGGGAGGAGAGGGAGGTTGCCTCAGCCATACATTATGTAACTCCCGGCCTGTATCGCCGATTTTGACCATCCAAACACTGTTTCCACTTGTTTTATTGTTATAACAGGTTAATACCTTATAATCAACCTATAATAAGGCGCACATGGATAAGTATTAATGCTATTTATGGTAAAATAACGATGTTAGTGATGGGAACAGCTCAAATACGTGCGCACAGGAGTGTGGTGTCTCATACCACCCATGCGCACATCTTAGGTTAAGAGCTTTTACTGAGCAAAGGCGACGGAAGTCTTAACACTTTAACGCATATGACGCAATTTTGAGCATATTAGGGATACTTTAAAGCCTATGTTACCATCAGGGGTATTTAGAAAACTTTAGTTTAGTTACTTCAACCTCTGCAATTGTCTTTGAGTTAGCTGTGGGCAGAAAACTAATTTTGGAGAGGTAATTATAAGAGTGAGAGAACTCAATTTATTATTGCTAATCTGGCAACCTCTGTGTCATATAAGCGTGAAAGGGTTAAGATCCAAGGCCTAAAAAAAAACATTTTAAAGACCCCAGTGGCACTAAAAAAAAAGGAATATGTGATTAAGTGAGATAATTCCCCTCCATACCTCCTATCACTCATACACATGTGTCGAAAACCCCTCCTCCCCTTCAATTATCACCTATTTATTTCCTCTTATTCCCTTGTTTATCGGTTTATTTTCCGCGCCAATATCCCCCACCCGGTTTCAAGGTCGAAAGGGAGGCATATACAGATTGTGGCAAGAGAGAGACTTCACTTACAAGGAGTCAGTGTTGATCAATAAGTGAGAGAGGGAGGGTGTGTGCTGCGCCGGCTCTGCTCTCATGAATGAACCGGTCGGCAATATTTCGTCTTTTTCACCCCCAAATACTATTCCCACTTGTTTTATTGCTGTTACATGTTAATATCTTCATATTAAACGTAAAATAGGCGCATATGAATAAGTAATAACAATATTTATCAAATAATGACTATTTTAGTCGGAAATGTATCAAATTATCCTCGCCTGGCAGGCAATTTCAAATACCATAGGTTCTCCGTTTAAAGGTTAAGCTAATCTTGTACATATGGAATGTTCAGTTTCCAGAAAATGAAAACCATATTTGATCTCTGTTTCAGATTAATGTTAGGCTAGTCTTCCCTAAGGATATTACTTTATAATTTATGAGTTGCTCAGGAAACACTACAGGGTAATTCATATGTATTTGTGTGAGATCTACATGGGGACATAGGACCTTAGAGGATCAATTATTTTAAGAAAAAAAAAACGCTTCAACGACGTGAAACCACTATTTTTATTTTTATTTATTTTTTCTATGTGATTGAGGGAGGCAAAAGGCATAACTGCCTATAGCGAGTGCCTCCCCCATAGTTGAAAGAGTGACAGGGCCAAAATCAAGGGACGTTCGAGCCAAAATGCCTGGACACATGGAGTTTGAAGCAATTTAAGTCATAGGAAGAGGGAAAGACTGATTCTGGGAGAGAGTTCCAGAGCTCAGCTGTTGAGTAGAAGAAAGTTTGAGAGTAACGTTTCACTCTTGGGTTGGAGAGTTGCACAGAGTAGGGGTGGGATTGAGTTGCAAGACGGGTACCACGTGCCCTACGTAAAGGAGGTGGTATGCACTGGGATAGCTCTGAGGAACACTGATTATTATAGTAGCGATAGAATAGCGAGAGAGATGCAACATTGCGGCGGAGAGAGAGAGATTGCAGAGAGTTGGTGAGTGGATGGGAGTTAACCCGTACAGCCCCAGCACGGCGATGTATGTAACGCACAGCCCCAGAGACGCGCCTGGCGCGTCACCCTAATTGCGCCGACCGTAACCTCAGGTGTAGCCACTCAAGAGGGCTCAGATTTGTATGGGAACTGTGTACCTATCCCACGCAACCGCGCCGATGGTTGAAAACTCTCAAAGTCCACGTGAGTGCGCGTGAGCGCGCAATAACCTGTTTTTTTGGGGTAATTGCCTTCAATTTTTTACTCTTGTAAAATACGTTTTCGGGGGCTCTGTAGGACCATTCTTTAAGCTTTTTGAGCGGTTTTTCGTGGTTTTTCCTTCATTCCTAACCCATTCACTATTGTTTCTGGAATAAAAAAAAAATTTGAAAACCGGCCGGGTTCTGGTGAACAAACATTACAAAACTAGCCGGGGCTGGACGGGTTAATGATACGAAAGGCCTTCCTTTCAACTTTGTCTAGGAGAGCGGTGTGAGAGGAACCTCCCCACACATGTGAACAATACTCAATACAAGGGCGCACTATGCCCCTGTACAGAGCAAGAAGCTGTGCAGGGGAAAAGAACCCCCTACGGCAGTTGAGCACACCCAGCTTCTGGGAGGCTGCCTTAGCAAGACTGGTAATATGGTCCTTCCAAATGAGAGCAGAAGAAAAAGAGACACCAAGAATATTGAGAGAAGATGAAGGGTTGATTTTTGTATTGTTGAAGAATAAGGGATAGTCCGCTGGGAGATCCTGACGGGTAGATAGATGGAGAAATTGGGTTTTGGAAGCATTAAAGTTAACAAGGTTTTCTCTGCCCCAATTGGAAATAGTATATAGATCAGAATTTAAGAGTTCTATGGCTTCATTACGTTTGTCGTTGAGGGATTGCTGGCTGGGGCATTCTGAAAAACGAATGGAGTAGTGTAAGGTTGAGTCGTCTGCGTATGAATGGATGGGAATTAAGGTACAGTTAAGGAGATCATTTATAAAAATTAGAAAGAGAATAGGAGATAGGACAGAGCCCTGAGGAACACCGGAGTTTATAGGGTGAGGAAGTGAACAATGGCCATCCACAACCGCGGCTATGGAACGGCCGGAAAGGAAATTAGAGACAAAGGCACAGATGGAGGGATAGAAACCGAAGGAGGGTAGTTTAGAAATTAAAGATTTATGCCAGACTCTATCGAAGGCTTTCGATATGTCTAGTGCAATAGAAAAAGTCTCACCGAAGTCCCGAAAGGAGGATGACCAAGAATTAGTAAGATATGAAAGAAGATCACCAGTAGAGCGACCCTTAAGGAAGCCATACTGGCGATCTGAGAGCAGATTATGAGAAGAGAAATGCTTAAGAAATTTGGAAGCAAGAATAGTTTCAAAAACTTTAGAAAGACAAGAGATAAGAGCAATTGGACGATAGTTGGAGGGTTGAGAGCGGTCACCCTTCTTTGGGACAGGTTGAATGTGAGCAAACTTCCAGCATGAAGGGAAGACGTTAGAGGATAGACAGAGACGAAAGAGTTTGCCTAGGCAGGGAGTCAGCACGGAAGCACAGTTTTTGAGAACAACAGGAGGAACACCGTCCGGACCGTACGCCTTACTAGGCACAGACTATTCAGAAGCATGTAGGAACTGCTACAAGCAATAAATAGTAACTTACGTACACAGTGTATGTGCAAGCTTATAAGCTTCTTGTCAAAGTATATATTTCGACTTCGCAGTATGAAGGGCTTTACTTAGTTGCAACAATCTACTCAGTTGATCTAATCACATAGAAAGGTAATATATAATATATGGCAGATATGGGATTCTCTCTCTCTCTCTCTCTCTCTCAAAAGTTCTTTACCACACAACTATACAGGTCAAGTGACCTTATTCCTTTATTACCCAATTACATTTCACAAACTGCAGAGCGAAAGCCAAACTGTGCATTCGTTTCTGATCCAGGGGTATGTATTTTTACTAGTGTCCATTGGCAGTTCAGTTTTACTGTGGACATAAAGGTGAAGTTATATGGAGATTGACTGAAATCCTGCAACACATTTGAAGTGCGTCGTTGTATTGAAGTGGATAACGCAGATTCCAAAAAGCAAAATGTGTGCAAAATGTTGTGTCATGGTTGCATAGTTTGAACTTTACAATAGGTTTCACTCTGATTTTTTCACATTGACAATCCTTAAGAACACTGCATAATTCAAGTTTGGTGTAATGTTTGTCAAGGCGTAGTTTGTACTTAATGCATTAAATGAAAAACAAAATGTTATAGTTTTAGAAATGGTTGTTCTATGCTTGTCTCCTATTATATCACTATTATAGTAAATAAATATTATTTTGGACCAAATAAAAATATATTTTCCGAAATTGTGTGATCATCTTTGGGCCCTTGTTTTCCTATTGTCTTTGCGCATGTTCATAAAGAGGATTTTGTAAACGTATGGACAGATTTAGATGAATATTGTTATGCACCTACATTTCCTGCCCCAATATATAGTCTTATGGGTAACAACTGATGATGGCCACACTTTCATAACCCTCTTAAATATTCATTATATTAATATATATAATAAATAATAATAATACAAAAACAAATAATACAAGTAATAATAATTATAATTGTGGAAGTAAACAGGGAAGAAGTACAGCGAGTTACATTGGAAGTGTAAATCGTGATCTCCTGTGCGAACGTAGAGCCTCAGCCTCACCAAGCTAGCTGTGACTGCACCTCTGCTGCATGCTGATTGATCGGGTTGCTCTCTAATCATCTCCACTAAACTGACGTTGCTAAACTGTAGCCTAATCATTGCTCTGGAAGCTTCAGCACGGGATGTATTGATGGTGGGCAGCTTGCCTGGATGTTGTTACGGAGAAGGTAGTGTAAACACGACCAACACTGTAGAGGGAAGGGAAAAAGGAAGGCTGGCATCCTCAAAACGCCTGGAATCCGTCAGCCAATCAGGGCATGGTTTCACGGATGGGGCTGGGTCGTGCCAACAAGCCAGAACACACTCGGTCACCAGGGACAGACCAGAGAACAAATACCGGTTGACTCTTCCCAGATACAATACTCCAATGCAGTAAAATATAGACGAGATGGCGACATAGGTACGGGAGCATAGCACAACAAATACATTTAATTGCAAACTAAAACAATGAGTATTTTATAGCTAAGTGCACCACATGATTTAATGCAGTTAAATATGCCATCAAATGAGGATATACTAGTACAAAGATGCATGCACTGAATGAATAGCCAGTACGATACTGCACACTTTCACTCTCACTCTCTCTCTCTCTCTCAACGCACACTTGTATATGAGAGAATATGTATATGTGTGAGCGTGTTTCTCCTGGATGACCTAGATGTGTGTGAATGTGTGTTTTGTCTGTGTTTGTACGTTGTGTTTTGTGTTTTCCCTGTTCTTGCTCTGTCTTGAGAAGGCCACCCCCAATAATAAATAAATAAAAACAAATAAAATAGAAAATAAAAATAAAATAGAAAAAGTGGGGATTGAGCCTGAGCATATAGATATAGCTATATAGTGGTTTACGCTACATCCTAAGAACTTTACTTCCTGACAGTCATATATCGACAATTTTCACTCTCTCTCTCTCTCACATACTATATATATATATATATATATATATATATATATATATACTGTATATATATATATATATATTGATTGTTACGGCCCAGGGTCCAAGAAAAAACAGGCCTGATTATATAGGGGTAGAGGACACCCTGGTAGCAACACATTAAGACTGACTGGATATGACTTTACAGTTAAGTATATAACAAGACATCCAGTGTTATTGATTTTTAACTAGGAAGATTGAATTAACCCACTGTACACCAATACTGAGGTATTGAATAATAATTATATTTTCTCCAGTACACTAACACGGAGTTGTATTTTACCGGCAGTTCAAACTCCTCACTCATTTATAGGCCTTAAACTAAATGGATAGAGAATAGACAATAATTACATTTTAATTTATTATTATAAAGAATATGCAAACAAATATATATTTCTGATAATTACTTATTAAATAATGGTTAATACAAATAATAATAATATTCCTAACAAAATATACAATAGCAATTAGATATATAAATATTCTTATTTAAATTTATATTTACATTTAATTAAACAAAAAAAGAAGCAAATATTATAGGATCACCAACTCGGGTCTCGTCCACCTGGTAACTCCTAATCGTATCCTCCTGAGATTTGTGAATGATGGAGTACACGAGTAGAAGTTGACACAGGTAGAGGTAAGTACTCCATCACACACAACACCACCGAGGTAAATCCAGAATATGCCTGACTAAGAGGACGTAGATGACGGTGGAAGACACCTCGGGTGTATAGGAGGGTCAGAAAGGAAACTCCACCAAATCCTTGTCAGCGCCCTCTAGGATCCAGGAATAACGAATATAAGTGTAGGTATGAAGTAACAGGTGAAGCGAGACATGCCGGAGACGAGAGCCACGAAGCAGTGGTGAAGCAGGGCAGTGTATGAATCCCCCTCACACGAACCAAGTGAAGCTTCAACAACTCATACAGAGGTTCAGGGCGTAATAATATATATATAGCTAATGCCCAACACCATCCACACACCGGAAACCGGCAATTCAAATATGCCTTGCTTACATTTGATGTTCCATTCCAAACACATTTGGCTGCAACAAACACAGATATTGTTGGTTTACGTGAATTTCGGAAAGGTTCCAGTTTGCACTTTGTTGCACATGTATAACCTACACGAATTATATGTGTTTTAATGATTCCTTAAAACCTTTGTCATTACATATAAATAAAAGGTTAGACAGTCAGATTAAGCACATGCATTTAATTACACTAGCAATAAAACAAAACATTATCAATTAACATTACTTCAAAAGCTTATACAAATATATAAGTTCTAGATATCGTTCCCATTCCTACTGCATAGTCATGCATTTAAGCACATAAGTAAATTAATAAACGAATATCGAATCAAACATTTGAAAGTAATACAAAGTACTTTAAACAGCGTATGAGGTTACCTCAAATGCACAACGACACACATAAGTAAATGTAAGTGTATCCAATTGACCTATCAATTATTCACATTCTGGTATTGCAAACTAAACAGGGGAGGGGAGTGAGGGTTTAGTCTGCATCCTAGATTTCTATCAAGCTTAAAAAAAAACTCCGAAATAAAAATGCCGGTTGCTCCCAAATTACTGGATCGCTATTGCTCTACATGATACAAACAAAAAACACCTATAAATTAAATGGCACGAAAGGTATTGATATTGGAAAATATATGGGGCGAAAGGTCTTAAATTCGTTACAATAATACGCCAAGCGTCTTAACATTTCAAAACTAATGGGGTTAAACATGAGGGCAAAGGGGTTCCAGAATATAATATAACCTTCCCCTCAACTCGCATGCCAAATTATTGTTAGTGGGTTTCGGCGGCGAATTTGAGGATGCAACTGAGTTGATTAGACGCGCGTGGATGAAGTAGGATAGATCTACTGGGTGTTGTTTGCTTTGAGGTTATCTGAGGGAATGGCCTGACATATCCTGTATATTATATACAATTATTTACACACATTCGTGGCCTATTACGATTCTTCATGTTCCAAATAAAAACATTATCATTGATATAGTTAATGTTAGGGATTTCTATTTCATTCAAGTGTCACTGGTTGTAATTGAGGTATTGTGCTTGTTATGGTGGGTACGATCTTTAATTATTTATGATTGAACATCGTATGCAATGTTATGAGCCCGGTATAATTAATTCGACCTGTTGACAGCTTCGTTTCATATAGGAAGATATTTTTGTTCAAGAGTGTACAGGAACGAGTGAGGTGAGGGAGGCTTCGTGCAGACTACCCCCCTTTCGTTCACATTCCATTCTACCCCCTATCGTCCTGCACTCGTAACCCTATTCATTCTCCCCCCTTTCTTCCAACCCCCTTGCTCTTCTTCGTTGCTTATATATTACCTGTTCTCCCATGGGACGTTCTCCCATAGCAAATAAAAGCAAGATGTCTAGAAGATAATTATGACCAATAAAATAAAAATAATACAACACAACGTAAGATGCTGGAAAACCATTAATAACGAGCTAACAAATACTTATCTCAATATTGACCCAGATGTGATACTTCTAAACAGTCATGGACAGAGAGATGCCGAAAATATCAAAATCTTTAAATATATAATTTACTAATCCAATAAAACAAACGAACTAAATGATGGAGTAGCTATTGCAGTAAAAAAAGATATCAGGCACAAATTGATCAACAATTTCACAAGCGAATGCCTAGCAATCAAAATCCATACTACGATGGGTGAAATAGTGATAGCAACTACATATCTCCCACCAAGAAGACCTTATTTACCATGTAATGATAGTATAAATCTTACCAATTATGCCCAACCTACTTATATATTAGGAGATTTTAACGCAAGGCACAGAATATTTGGACATAGGGATAACAACAATGTAGGCAGTTCACTCGCAACAATTATAAATACTGGCAAATTACTCAACATGGGTCCAGACTTTTATACATACATGGGTCCAAAAACAGTAACCACTCCAGGTAAAAAAAATTGTAATAATAAAGCGCATCTAAATTATTATATACAACAAGGTCCACTAACACCAAGCGACCATATCCCCATGATACTAACACTCTCAACATCACCCATTCAGATCCCAATACAACAGAGATATGCAATGAGCAGAGCTGACTGGGTGAACTATCAAAATGATTTTGCCGAATATAACCTTCCTGCCCTAAACCATGCTAACATACAAAATATTGAAGATGAAATAAATAAATTAACAACCGAAATCCAGAATTCTGCCAGCAAAAATATACCCAAGACATCATACAGAACTCTGCCGCACAGCACAATTACACATGAACTAAGAAATATTCAAACACTTTACAACCAACAGAAACACTATATTGACACATATGGAGCAAACTACGAAATAATGAGAAGTATAAGAACACTCCAAACGCAGGTAACAGAAGAATGTACCAAGATGGCCAGAGATAAATGGGACAGGGTCTTGGAGGGTATCAGTAATGAAAAAGATTCAAAAATTTTTTGGAAAGGTATAAGAAAAATCATGGGTAACGCACAAAAATCAATGACAAATATTAAGGACCAAAACGGTGTAGACCTTGAAGAGGACAGAGAAATTGAGCAAGCATTTAGAAGAGAGTGGTCACAGATCTTTCAGATTACTGAAGACGAGAACGAGGAATTTGATGCTGAACATGAAACTAATATAAATGCATGGCTTACTGAGCATATGCAAAGAATAAACCATTATGATACAGTAGAAATGGAAAGATTGCAAGAAATAGGAGCTATTACTGATGGTGAACTCCTCCACTCAATCCGAAGCTTTAAAGAGAAAACACCAGGCCTCGATGGCATCACACGAAATAAGAAGCAAACATCCATCCAGTTCCTAAAAAAGGTGCCTCTTCAGATCCATCAAACTACAGACCAATAGCTATAACTTCCACTCGTGGCAAAGTTTTTGAAATTATATTAAATAATCACATAATTAAGCATCTGGAGAATAATAAATTAATCAGTGATAGGCAATATGGTTTTAGACGATGTCGATCAACTGCAGACATTCTTTGCCTTCTTACGCATCAAATCAACCAAGCTACAGACCAACATGGTGAAACACATACAATAGCACTGGATATATCAAAGGCATTTGATAGAGTCTGGCATCAATCCTTATTGTCGAAGATGTCACACTACGGCCTTGCCATCATTAGTTCCACTAATTTCTTCTTATCTTCATAACAGAAAAAATACGTGTAATGGTAGATGGCCTTTATTCTCAATTTCACTCAATAAATGCTGGTGTTCCCCAGGGATCAGTTTGGCCCCAACTCTGTTCCTCATTCATATCAATGATCTCATATCTACCACTCATAATCCAATACATTCCTACGCAGATGACTCAACACTCCACAGTTCCTTCACATTTACCAATTCTTTCACCCAACCCGATCTTATAAATTCAAAAATAAAACACTGCAATTTCTCTGAACCAGGACCTTTCTAGAATTAATGAATGGGGACAAGAGAATCTAGTTTCCTTTAATGCACAGAAAACCAAGTACATTCAATTTCTAACCGACAGAATCTCACTGACTCCCATATATTTTTTAATGATGTAAATATTCCCACTTCCCCTAGTATTGACATTCTCGGTGTAACATTAACTACTAACTTGAGCTGGACACATTATGTTAGAAGCATTGCTAAGAATGCCTCTAAAAAACTGGGACTACTGTACAGAGTTCGAGAATTCTTCACTGACGAGCAGTTGGCCGTAATATATAAAAGTCATGTGCGCTCTCAGATGGATTATGTTCACCTCTGTGGGGTGGAAGGGGGAGAGGTTGCATTGAGGCAGTTGACAAAATTCAAAATAAAGCTATTAGATTAATCAATAACCCTGCAATCACACAGGACCTTCCTACATTAGCCATACGAAGAAACGTTGCATCCCTTGCATTATTCTACAGATATTTTCACAGCAATTGTTCCGAGGAACTTGCTTCAATTGTGCCGCCTCTCCACATCTTTCCCCGTAGAACTAGGGCAGCTGAGAGCAACCATGAATTTACACTTTCTCCTCCACAATGCAGAACTTCTGCTTATCAGAATTCATTTATCCCCAGAGCTACTACTCTTTGGAATTCACTTCCCTCGAATTGCTTTCCACAAACTTACAATCAACAAATGTTTAAATCCAGTTGTTACAAACATTTTATGAATGGAGGATGCCTTTAGGCACATGGACCTTTTTGTTTTATCTGTGTTTTTCCTTCCTCCATTCATTGTCTCTTAAAAAAAAAAAAAAAAAAAAAAAATGTTGATAAATTTACCTCCAAATGCAATAAGATCACTACTAGAAATTTTAAATGCTTGTCTTGCAACAGGATATTTCCCTAATGCCTTCAAAACAACAACAAATATTTGTATTCCAAAGCCCAATAAAGATGCAACATCAATAAACAACTATAGACCGATCTCTTTACTGAATGTCATGGGAAAAGTATTTGAAAACATTATTAACAATAGACTAGTAACCTTGATTGATCACCAAATAAACCCTCGGCAACACGGGTTTAGGAGAGGTAGAGGAACACATACAGCCTTAGCCATAACTACAGAAATTATTTCCAGGGCAAAAGCAAGAAACGAACAAGTAACTTTAGTTATGAGAGATGTGTCAAAGGCTTTTGACAAAGTGTGGCATAAAGGACTACAGTATAAAATTCTAAATTTAAACCTACCGCCATTACTTGAGAAAATTTTATGTAACTACTTTACGAACAGGTTTGCTAGAATTGGTATAAAGAACTATATGGGACCGGAATTTCCCCTACTGAGTGGTGTACCCCAGGGAGGCTGCCTTTCGCCAACACTATACGCAATATATACCTCAGACTTACCTGAACCAATCCCAAAAAGCGAACATGTGATCTTTGCTGATGATATAACCCAGATAGTAATGACACCGGGCAAATCAAAGAATATGGCAATTAGGAACATAAAAAGAGCAATAGAATCTATTAATAAATTTGAATACAAATGGAAGATAAAAACCAACACACAAAAATTTAAAATAGTCCACTTAGGAAAACAAATATATCCACCACTGGAAATAGATAACAACAGATTCGAATATGCAATGGATGGTGTGGTGTTAGGATTGCAAATATCCAAAACCGGCTATTCACCCTTTATAACTGAAAAGATAAATATAACTAAAATGATACTATCTGACCTATCACAATTTCGCAACTCATCGCCAAAAACTAAAGAAAAACTATACCTATCACTAGTAAGATCAGTCCTCACATATCCTCCAGTACCACTTGTTGCCTAAAGAAAAACAAACATGAAAAGACTACAGATTATTCATAATATAGCATTAAAATATATACATGATCTCAGATATCCAGATCTGGTAACAAACGAAGAACTGCATACTTTATCAAATTTACCAGCAATTAATACGCTTCTATACGAACAAGCATCACGAATATGGGACACCATAACTAATATGGACATAGGTACCCAAATACAACTAATAACACTAAATCCTGATCTTGACAGACAGTCTCCCTATACTTTCAGGAGTAGTAGGAAGATAGTTAACCTCCCAACTTTTGAACCAATATATACAGTACATACAAAGATGTGCTGTGTGGGGCAGCCACCAAGGTGGCTGCCCCAACCAGCACTAACTTACCAGCATTTGAATCAATAAAGACATACTAAGAAGTGCTGTGTGGGGCAGCCACCAAGGTGGCTGCCCCAACCAACGCTAACCTACCAGCTTTTTAATCAATACACACATACTAGGATGTGCTGTGTGGGGCAGCCACCAAAGTGGCTGCTCCAACCAGCATAACATTAACCTTTTCTTGATATGGGGAGTGGGTTGGGGGATGGGAGGGAGTGAAGCGGACAGTGCGCGGCGGCCCTACCGTTTGACTAGGCCTCTCCCAAGCTATCGGGGGTAGATGACTGGTCTGAGATAACAGGTAGTGTATTCTCCACCACCATCTTAAGCTGCCCTGCCCTGAGTTAGTTTGTAAAAGAATCACCATGAGTTGAATAAGTATCGCCTAGGATTTTGTCTATGTTTATTGATTGCTTTCACTTACTCTCTTGGAGGGTATTTATATAACTATGTATTATTTTTCTTAAGAGTTTCTTTATTATTTCACATCAATGTTTCTCAAATTTGACATTTTCACTAGAAGTAACTTTTGTGTATAATTAATCATTTAAATAAATTATAATTATATTTTACATACTCTTTACATTTTACCTTTATATGCTAATATATTATTCTTTTGATTGTTGGGATAAATCTAAGTCAAAGTAACTAAAGATAACTAATTCTGAACGAGTGATAAGAAAGGAATAACTTTGGGTTTTTTTAGGCTAAAACAGCCATTTGATATCAACTGATATTTGATGAACTTGCCACATCTTTTCACCTACCAAGGTTTTAGTGACTACAAATAGTTGCTAGTTTTTGTGGAAGTTTAACATACCACTTATTCTTGACTGAAACTGATAGTCATATTTTCCGCATTTTGTGAGGCTAAATAATAAGTCATCGTTTTGTGGTTTTTAGTGGAATGTTTCTTTATGTTATGGGTTCGAACCCCGCTCATAACGTAACATGGTGCCGTGACCAGGATTCCTTTCTTTCCCTCGTTTGGTAGTAATTGAGAACATTAGTGAAACATTAAGTCCCTCGATAGGACATCGCATACTCATTTTATCCATCTCGTTTTGTTCTGTTTATGAGTTGAGAGAGCTGTGTCAGCCTCTACGTTCTTTAATGCCAATTATTCGCGTTTCTCACTCATCCTAATTAGTCATACATTTTCTCGTTCATCCATTGTTCATAGCATTCAATCATGGAATTTAAAGTTAGTGAATTTGTCGCTGACCCCTCTTTGAGCACCTTGTCTGTGTCGAAGCTCAGAAAAGTAGACTGGATTGCCTTAGCCAAAGAGTATGAAGCACCTTACAAACCTAGTAATACCAAAGGTGAGATTAGGAAGAGTGTGATTGAGAAATTGGTAAATACTGGTGTTTTGTCTGAGGCAGCCTATCAGTTGTGTGTAGAGGAAGGAGGTAGTGATGCATGGATGAGAATGAAACTATTAGAACTAGAGAATGCAAAAGCTGACCGGGAGCAGAGGGAGCGTACGGCAATAAGAGAGTTGGAACAAAAACAGCGTGAAATTGAACATGAGCATGAAAAAAGACAGTATGAGTTTGAACAAAAACAGCGTGAAATTGAACATGAGCGTGAACAAAGACAGTATGAGTTTGAACAAAAACAGCGTGAGCTTGAGGAGAAACAACGTGAGAGAGAGAGCATGATCAGCACATGTTAAAGTTAAATGCTGAAGAAACTGGAATCAAAGGGATTCGGTTGCAAGTAGACCATTTTCTGATAAGGGTCATAGTTTGAAATTTGTCCCTAGTTTTGATGAGACTGACCCGGAGAATTTCTTCATCCTTTTTGAGAAGGCAGCCAACCAACTCAAGTGGCCAAATGATCAGTGGGCATTTCTAGCCCAGACTGCGTTCATAGGTAAAACCAAGAAGGTTTACACCAATCTCCCCATTGATTCCTTGACCTATGAAACTCTTAAAAGCTCAGTCTTACCAATGTATGATCAGGTTCCTGAAATACATCGTCAGTATTTCAGGGATATGAAGAAAGGTGAAAAACAAACCTATCTAGAATTTGTAAAGGAAAAAGAGCGAAAATTTCTGAGTTGGTTGAGAGCCAGTAAATTGACAACCTTTGAGCAGTTGTGCCAGCTAGTTATGCTTGAAGAATTTCTCCGCAAAGTCCCCTACCCCTTAAAACTTTACCTCCAAGAGAGAGAGGTGCAATCTGTAGACAGGGCGGCTATTTTGGCTGAAAATTACCGATTAACTCATGGCAATTCTTATTTCAGGACAGGACAGAGAGGGCCTGGCAACCGACCACCGTCTGGTGCTGGTACTCGTGATGGTGGTAGTTTCCAATCTACTGGTGGTAGGTCTGGTTATGGTGGTGTCTCCCAACCAGTTTCAAGGGTAGCTTCTGGGGGCAATGGATCTGATAAAAAGGAATTTAACGAAACTTATCTTTCTTCCATTAAACCTCCTGGACCCTTAGTTTGTGCCTACTGTAAACAACCTGGACATTTTATCAGAGAGTGTCCCAAATTAAAGTTAAAAGAGAAAACCCGTAAACCAGAGAGTAGTGCTGTTCTAGCCTCTTCCCTTGTACTTCATCCAAATAGAGTAGCAGTATCCCCTCCTACTCCACCTGTGTTGAGTGCATGTTCTGACTCTGATGGCTCTCACAACCAGGTTTTCCCTAGTATACCACATAGCTGTTCTAACCAGTTCCAACCTTTTCTTTCCACAGGATCAGTTTCCTCTACTGACGCTTCCACTGACTATCCCATTCATGTTTTGAGAGACACAGGAGCCTCTCATAGCCTCTTGGTAAGAGGATTGGTTCCCAGTATTGAAGACTGTTTGCTGGGCCAGAGTATACTCATTCAGGGAGTCAGTGGGTGTCTTGTTGTTCCTTTGGCTAGGGTGTATCTAAACACTGATTTAGCTAGTGGTTACTTTACTGTTGGGATTCAAGATTCCCTACCTGTAGAAGAAGTGAACTTTTTGATGGGCAACGATATCGCCGGTGGCAAAGTGATACCAGACCCCATAGTTACCTCCACTCCCTCTTCTGATAACAGCACTAAGCAATTAGAAAGTCAGTATCCCAATTTGTTTCCCTCATGTGTAGTGACTAGGAGTGGGGCTGGTCACCACAGTAAGAAGGACAAAGTTGATCCTGATAGTGTTGACCTAGACACTTCCTCCCTATTTCCTGATGTAGAGTCAGAGGATATTAGCAAGATTCCCATTGATTCTGAAACTCTCAAAGAGGCTCAGAAGCAGGACCCTGAACTGGCAATATATTTTGATAGGGCTGTGGAAGAGTCAGATATAGGAAACTATCCTCAATGCTTCTATCTAAGTAATGGTACCCTGATGCGCAAGAATAGACCTCCCAATGTGCCAGCTGATGAGCCCTGGCAAGAGGTGCATCAAGTAGTTGTGCCACATAAGTATAGAGTAGACATCATTTCCATTGCTCATGACCTTAGTGGTGGACATTTGGGTGTCAACAAGACTTATGAAAAAATTCTCAATGATTTCTTTTGGCCGAGGATGAATCAATCTGTGAAGTCTTACTGTAAAACTTGTCATGTGTGTCAACTTGCTGGGAAACCCAACCAGCCCATCAAGCCTGCACCCTTAAATCCCATCCCTGTAACAGATGGACCGTTCAGTAAAATCATAATTGACTGTGTAGGACCTTTGCCAAGAACCCGTAGTGGGAATGAGTACTTGTTGACTGTCATGTGTTCCACCACTAGGTATCCAGAAGTGTTCCCCTTGAGGCGTATAACATCAAAGAATGTAGTAAAGGCGCTTAGTAAATTTGTCACCCAGTATGGAATACCCTGTGTGGTACAGTCTGATTTAGGAAGTAACTTTACCTCTCAGCTCTTCAAGCAAACCATGGAAGAGTTGGGAGTACACCAGTACCATTCCACTGCCAGTCACCCACAGTCCCAGGGGGCATTAGAAAGGTTCCATCAGACCCTCAAATCAATGCTCACTAAATATTGTGAAGAGAACAATGCCGACTGGGATGAGGGCATCCATTTTGTGTTGTATGCTGTAAGAAGCAGGGTACAAGATTCTCTAGGATTTTCACCATTTTCCCTAGTTTATGGTCATGAGGTCAGAGGTCCCTTGAAAGTGTTAAAAGATACTTGGATCAATGCTAACTCTAATAAACATCTTCTCACTTATGTGCATCAATTTAAATCTAGACTGAGATCTGCAGTAGAACTAGCTATGAACAATTTAGAGAAGTCTCAAGATAAAATGAAAGTTCAGTATGATAAGACTACAGTTGTCAGAGAATTTCAGCCAGGAGATCTAGTGCTTGCCTTTCTGCCTATACATAAAAAGCCGCTACAAAGCAAGTACCATGGTCCATATGTTGTGCTTAAGAAAATAAGTAGTGTGAATTATGTTTTAAAAACTCCTGATCGTAGGAAGTCGGAAAGACTAGTACATGTTAACCTGCTGAAAGCCTATCACTGCAGAGATCCAGATAAGGTATTAAACTTTGAATCAGTAGCACAGTTTGAAGGTGAACTAGAGGATCTAAAGATCAAGGAGCATAATGACATCCAGTTGCCTCTTGATAACAAATTGCAAAACTCAGACTTCTTGACTAACCCCCATTTAAAATTCCAGCACTTGTTGTCTGACCAAGGTGAAGACTTGGAGTACCTGCTTTCCGAGTTTCCACAGCTGTTTGGTGACGTTCCCCAGCAGTATCCCCTGGTGGAACATGATGTGGTCCTGACAGAGGGGGCCACTCCCATCAAACAACATCCCTACCGCACCAATCCAGAGAAGCGTGCGGCACTTCAACAGGAAGTGGACTTTCTACTCGCCCATGGATTGGTGGAACGGAGCGACAGCGAGTGGGCCTCTCCATGCCTACTCGTGGACAAACCTGATGGCACATTTAGGATGTGTACGGATTATCGCCGGGTAAACCAACCCACCCGCCAGGACTGCTACCCTCTGCCACGGATCGACGACCTGTTGGACCGTTTGGGAGGAACGAAGTACATCTCCAAGATTGACCTGCTGAAGGGTTACTACCAGATAAAACTATCGGAGAGGGCCAAGAAAGTGTCTGCATTTGTCACCCCGGACGGACTATTCCAATACACCGTCATGCCTTTTGGTATGGTGAATGCGCCCGCCACCTTCCAGCGACTAATCCACCGGGTGACAGATGGCCTCTCGGGCGTGCAATCCTACCTCGACGATATTGTGGTCTACAGCGAATCCTGGCAGGATCATCTTCACCAGCTACAGAGTCTCTTCTCCAACTTGGCCAGGGCGGGACTCACTGTCAACCTTGCCAAGAGTGAGTTCGGCCATGCCAAACTAATCTTTCTGGGTCACGTGGTAGGAGAAGGGGAAGTTAGCCCTATTTCTGCCAAAGTCGAAGCCATTTCAACACTGCCTATTCCCCAGGACCGCAAGGCAGTAATGCGCTTTTTGGGTATGGCTGGGTACTATCGGAGATTTGTACCAAACTTCGCTGACCTCTCCACCCCCCTAACAGACTTGATTAGTCCCAAGAGAAAATTTGTCTGGACCCAAGAATGCCAAACTTCATTCACAAAGATTCGTTGCCTATTAGTCAATGCACCTATTCTGAAGTCCCCTCAGTTTCATAAACCGTCCATAATTCAGGTGGATCCTAGTGATGTTGGTGTAGGAGCAGTTTTGTTACAGTACAGTGATGCTGAGATTTTGCATCCAGTTTGCTATGCATCAGGTAAACTCAAACCTTATCAGAAACACTACAGCACTATTGAAAAAAGAGTGTTTTGCCTTGCTCCTTGCAGTGGATAAGTTTAATGTGTATCTTAGTGGTTTACATTTTCCCGTGAAAGTGTTTACTGATCACAACCCCCTGAAATTCTTGTATAAAATGAAAAACTCGAATCAGCGGTTAATGAGATGGTGCTTGGCATTGCAACCATTTAACCTTGAAATTAACCAGATAAAGGGAAAGAACAATATTATCGCGGACATGTTGTCCCGGAACTGAATGAGAACTATTTTAGTTGTTAGTGCTATTTTGACAGCAATAATTTGTAAGTTTGTAAATGTGATTTTGGTTTTGGTTTATGGTTTGGTGAATGGTATTAGGTTTAAAATTATTGTATTAGGAATTAGATTTAGTTTCGCTTCTCTTATAAATCTCTTTGTGAGGGAGGTGTTAGGGATTTATATTTTATTCAAGTGTCACTGGTTGTAATTGAGTTATTGTGCTTGTTATGGTGGGTACCATCTTTAATTATTTATGATTGAACATCGTACGCAATGTTATGAGCCCGGTATAATTAATTCGACCTGTAGACAGCTTCGTTTCATATAGGAAGATATTTTTGTTCAAGAGTGTACAGGAACGAGTGAGGTGAGGGAGGCTTTGTGCAGACTACCCCCCTTTCGTTCACATTCCATTCTACCCCTATCGTCCTACACTCGTAACCCTATTCATTCTCCCCCCCTGTCTTCTAACCCTCTTGCTCTTCTTCGTTGCCTGACGTACGAATGATATTGATTATAACTAGGTAATAATGTATTTGTCTTTTCTAATCATAAGTAATGTTTACAAGATATATCATAGAGTTCTTGGTAAAAGTAATACTTTAATTCAGCAAGTATATAATGAGTTGAGATTAATACAGTTAGAGAAGTTGGTATCAGAGCCAGGTGCGCTAAGGGTATATAAGCCGCTAGTACCGTAACAGCAGGTAGTGTATTCTCCACCACCATCTTAACACCTTATTAGCGAGCTAGCGGTCTATTTATATGTAGCGCCCAGCGGGGTGTTTTTAGCCAAAATAGGGCTGTTTACGTGATCATTTTCATGCCTAAATAAGACCCAGAGCGTAAAACAAGTATCTATCCCTGAAAGGGCATAAACGGAGCTTTCCAATGACACCATAACGATCCTTTTATGACGGCTAGTTTTCTTGCAACAACCGCGCAACACGAGTGCAAAAAGCATGTAATTCGGTACTTTCCCCATACAATTCAGTATGTAGCGAGTGAGAGAGGGAGGGAGGAGGTGGGATTCGTGTCAGTAGGTTCGCCGTGGTGGTCTGGAGCAGTCATACGCTCGCTACTCTCCTGCCACCACTTGTCTCTCTCTCTCAGCAACATTACGTGCTGAAATTGCCACACGACCTATGTCGCGCGCCGCCAGATAGTCCAGATTTATTATACTCGACTTATGTTGCGCGCCGCTAGTTAAGGGTTAAGCTGCCCTGCCCTGAGTTCGTTTGTAAAAGAATCACCATGAGTTGAATAAGTATCGCCTAGGATTTTTTCTATGTTTATTGATTGCTTTCACTTACTCTCTTGGAGGGTATTTGTATAACTATGTATTATTTTTCTTAAGAGTTTCTTTATTATTTCACATCAATGTTTCTCAAATTTTATATTTTCACTAGAAGTAACTTTTGTGTATAATTAATCATTTAAATAAAAAGCGGCTCGCTTGGTGTAGTGACTAGCGTCTCGGACTTCCACCCAGAAGGCCCGGGTTTGCGCCCACGCTCGGCGCATTACAGATTTTTCACAAGCACTGAGTCATTACCATCCCTCATGAGCAAAGGGATGGGGTAGTAGTACAGGACCCCAATGGAAATACGCCTAATTGGCCTTATTGAGCTATCCTTAGCTAGCTTAGCATGCGCTAGCTTTAAGAACTATTATTATTATTATTATTATTATAATTATATTTTACATACTCTTTACATTTTACCTTTATATGCTAATATATTATTCTTTTGATTGTTGGGATAAATCTAAGTCAAAGTAACTAAAGATAACTAATTCTGAACGAGTGATAAGAAAGGAATAACTTTGGGTTTTTTAGGCTAAAACAGCCATTTGATATAGGGGAGGTGTGGTGGAGTGGTCTTGCCACTGGCCTGGTAATTCAAAGGTCCCGGGTTCAAATCCAGATGTATCAATGGGAAGATATTATTGGGATGGAATTTGTGCTGTACCTAGTATCAGTGCATTACCACAAGCCCACCGAAACGTCAATAAAATACCCTCATTGTTCCCTGATTAAATAGCACTGTATGAATATTCCCATATTCAAAATATGCTATAGGGGTGCAATGCCTGGTGAGTTATCTGCTCAACAGGTGGCGTTGTGTGTGTGTAAGTGTGAGAGTCCGAGTGTAGGAGGTGAGACAGTGAAGCACGGGAACGAGGTGGCTTCAGAGATGGGGTTGTTTCGGGCCATGAGTGAGCACCGTGCCTCATGTGAAGGCAAGATGGGAGGTGCTCGTTGTACTCTACGTGCTTCACACGTAGTACCTCACGGGCTTCACTGTTCATTGTACAGCGGTGAATGTTAAGGCTCTCAGCCTATGCCCGAGAGGAAGTAAGTTGGAATATAGAAAAAAAAAAAAAAAAATTGATGAACTTGCCACATCTTTTCACCTACCAAGGTTTTAGTGACTACAAAGAGAGTTGCTAGTTTTTGTGGAAGTTTAACATACCACTTATTCTTGACTGAAACTGATAGTCATATTTTCCGCATTTTGTGAGGCTAAATAATAAGTCCTCGTTTTGTGTTTTTTAGTGGAATGTTTCTTTATGTTATGGGTTCGAACCCCGCTCGTAACGTAACATTAAGTACTTCAATACTTATTGAATTACAGAAAATAATATAGGTATATTAATGCATAATATGATACTTCAGATTTGTTAAAATTATATTTGTTATATATATATATATATATATATATATATATATATATATATATATATATATAGACACAAACATTTGTATAGAGCTGTACAATTTGACGTCTTCTTGAGGTACTGGACTTGGATTGGATTGTTGTGTTTATTTGATGCCGAAGAACGTAACAGTTAACACATCTATCTTCGCGGAACATATTGTGTGTATGTTCAGGTGAGATAATGGATTCCTGAGGTTAGAATCTAGGGTTGTGGTTGGTGGTGATGCATGGGAGAGATTCACTTGTCAATGTCACACGATGCACAGTTGACCACATATGTTCTGTTCCTCGTTGTGATCTTATGTATGAGAGCTAAATTATTCTGTATGAATAGCAAGTGTGGATTCTTTATAATTATCAATTGACTAGTCAGATGAGTTAACCACTGCATAAGAAACTACACTCGTACTGCAATCATCTATCTATCTATCTATTGCCTGACGCCGTGATCCCCGAAGGGGTGGCCACGAACGAACCGCCCCCATGCACCTCTGTCCCCAGTCAGTCGACGCCCCTCCCCCCAACCAGCACCACCTTCGTTCATGTACTTCCTCACTCCATCCTTCCACCTCATATTCGGTCTACCTCTCCCCCTCTGTCCCTCATGCAATCATGCAATCTGCAATCATGCACCTTATATTTCCCTGTATAAGATCATGGAGAAGAACTTATGTGGACAACTGTACATTTTTGTTTTTATATGGATGTTTGCGGATGCAATTATTTATAGGAATGATTCTCTGATTGTATTTATATTAAACAAATAACATATTTCCAGCGTTGGCTAAAACAATACACATACATGTACAGAACGAACTTATTTTAAAGTATAGCTATTTATTTACAAATACAAGTAAAATGTACGCATGATCACTGATAAACGTGGAAAACATTTATGTACATATACACAACCTCAAAATTATGCACATAACAATCACGCAACTACAAAGTTTAACACAGTAATAAACATTAAAGTAATAAACAACTACAAAGTTTAACACAGTAATAAACATTAAAGTAATAAACAACTACAAAGTTTAACACAGTAATAAACAACTACAAAGTTTAACACAGTAATAAACATTAAAGTAATAAACAACTACAAAGTTTAACACAGTAATAAACATTAAAGTAATAAACAACTACAAAGTTTAACACAGTAATAAACATTAAAGTAATAAACAACTACAAAGTTTAACACAGTAATAAACATTAAAGTAATAAACAACTACAAAGTTTAACACAGTAATAAACATTAAAGTAATAAACAACTACAAAGTTTAACACAGTAATAAACATTAAAGTAATAAACAACTACAAAGTTTAACACAGTAATAAACATTAAAGTAATAAACAACTACAAAGTTTAACACAGTAATAAACATTAAAGTAATAAACAACTACAAAGTTTAACACAGTAATAAACATTAAAGTAATAAACAACTACAAAGTTTAACACAGTAATAAACATTAAAGTAATAAACAACTCGGGAAACACAGCTCATTTACGAAAATATCATATTCTGACTCATCTCGCGTAATGTCAATGTTGGTACAATGACATTTAAAGATGTTGTGTGTGTGCTCGCGCGCATGATGTACTTTACCTTTTTGTTTTTCTAAGTGCAAAGTGCAAAGCTGCCTGTAACAAGTGTCTCCCTCACAATTGAAACAGTGACAGAGCCAAATTAAATGTACACGAGTCAAAATGGCTGGACACATGAAGTTAAAACAGATTAAGTCATATGATGATGGAAAGATTGATTGAAGGAGTGAGTTCCAGAGTTCACATGTTGAGTAGAAGAGTGAGAACAATTTCCAATTCTTGTGTAAGAAAGCTGAATATATTAGGGGTTGGATTGTGTTGAAAGATAGATGCCTCCCACTCTCCGTAAGGGAGGAGGTATGCACTAAGAGTGCTCTGAAGAACACATATTGTTGTAATAGCGGTAGAAGAGAGAAAGATATGCAACATTGCGGCGTGTAGAAATATATTGTAGGGAACTACTAAGAGGAAGTGAGTTGATGTGGCAAAATGCTTATGATTCTCCTCTTTTAAGAAGTGCGCCTTGCGAACATTAATCTATGCTATGGTTTCATCACGTGACTTTTGAAGTGATTGCATACTGGGTCGTTGCGGAAAATAAGTTGAATAGTGTAGTCATCAGCATATGTGGATAGGACTTGGAAAAACGGTTGAGAACACCAATAAAGAATATTAGAAAGAGAACTGGAGACAGGAGAGAACCCTGAAGAACACCTGAGTTGAAAGATTGAAGAGGTGAGCGAATTATGGTAGTTTAGAGATTTGAGTTTTGTGCGATACCCGATCAATCAGTTCAGTTCAGTCAGTGACAGGAGGAGGTTGTGTTAATTTGAGTTCCTGCCCGGACCACCTGCTCGTGACCCAGTGACCATACGCACCTACCTGTGTTTGGAGGCAGTGCACTTGTGTATATATAAAAGTGTTTTAGCTCAGTTTTTACTTATTTCAGTTTTAACTTATTTGTTTTTTGTTTTCTGTACTTAGTTGTTTGCTCCTCGCTAAGATTTTTGGGATCATGTCAGGTATGGAGTGCGAGTCCTTTACTGAACTGCATCATCTTATTCTCCAGGTAAGGGAAGAGATGGTTGGTGAAGGAAGAGGTCTTGGCTCTAAGGGAGGTTAATGTTAAACTTCAGAGGGAAGTGGATTTGATTAAAGACGAAAATCTAGCTTTCAAGCTTAGCCAAGAGGAAATTAAGTCGAGTAAGGGGAAAAGGGAGGAAGTTGATGAAAAATTGTATTCATGGCAGGTTGTTAAAAATACGGGTGGGAAAGTCACACTCAAGAAGCAGGATAGTAGAATAGGTATGAGTGTGACAAATACATTCTCTCCTTTGCGAGACGAATGTGAGGGAAAAGATAGTCAGGATAAGGGAGGGTTAGCCGAAGTGCCTGCCGCCGACTCAGCTCCAACCGCTGACGCTGTGCTACCTACCACCACCACCACCACCCCCACCCCCACCACCACCACCACCACCACCACCAAGGGAGCTTCTGCCACCACCGGGGGTTCTCCAACTGCAGCTGCTGGATCCTCTCGAGGGAAAGGTAAGTCTGTGTCCCGAGAAGGTAAGTCTGTGTCGATTGTGGGCAACTCCATGGTAAGACATTTAGTTAGGGCTACCCGCACTAAACTTAGGAAGGTTATGTGTCTGCCTGGCCATGGAGTTGGGAGGGTTTTAGAGAAGATGGACCACATCTTGGAAGATAGTGGAGATAACCCCATTATCTGTCTCAGTGCCGGGAGTAACGATGTTGGTAAGGGTAGAAGTGAGGAACTGCTGCAGCAGTATCTGGATGTGTTAGATAAGGTTAGGATGAAGGGAGGGATCCCTGTAGTACATTGTATCCTACCCAGAAGAGGAGTTCCCAAGGAATGGACATCCAGGGCGATTGGTGTCAATTACCGTTTGGAGACATATTGCAAAGAAAAAACAATACCATTCATTGATAACTGGGATAGTTTCTATGGGAGAGATGGGATGTACGCAAGGGATGGGGTTCATCTTTCACGGTTAGGGGTTTCTACATTAGCTAGTTCTTTAGATAGGGTGGTTGTGGGGTTTTGAACAGAAATATTGAGAGTGTAAATGAGAGGTTAAATGGAACAATTTTAGCGTCAGGCGAAAGCGATAAGGATATTCAGTCTCATGCTAAAAATGATGATTATATTGCAAATGATAGTAGTGATGGTGCAACGGAAGATGGAAATGTCGTTAGAAATAAAGGTAAATTAGGTATAAAGAAAAGAAGTAAATTGAGAGTATATTACACAAACTGTAGGAGTCTATGTAACAAAATGAACGAACTTAGAGCCCTTGTTAGCAAAGAAAATATAGACATAATAGCGCTAACTGAAACGTGGATTAATGCAGAAACCAGGCATTTTTTAGCAGAATTTGATATACCAGGATATAGTTTGTTTAAATATGACCGAACAAGTAAGAGGGGTGGCGGTATAGCAGTGTTTGTCAGGAGTACATTAAAAGGCTGTATTAAATCAGGTATTAGACTAAATAACGATAATGAAAGTGTTTGGGTAGAGGTTAACGAAGGTAGTGAGACCATAGTTATTGGAGTTATGTATAGACCGCCAAATATGAGTAGAAATGACGGAACGTCATTATGGGAGGAAATTAAAATGGCATCAAGGTTTAGCAATGTGTGCATTATGGGGGATTTTAATTTTCCGAATATAGATAGGCAGCATTAAATAGGAGACTCTGATTCTGAGGAGTTTATAGAGGTAGTACAAGATAGTTTTTTATTTCAATTCATAGATACGCCGACTAGAGGTAATATTCTCGATTTAGTTTTCAGTAACAATGAACATATGGTAAATAATGTAGAGATAGGGGACCACCTAGGAAATAGTGACCACAATTCTGTGTATTTTAATATACAATGGAAAGGTAATACCAGAGAGAATACAACATTAATACCTGACTTCAGAAAAGCCAATTATGGTGGGTTAAGAAGAGCCCTATTAGCTGACCCTATGGTCAAAAAATTAAGTCGATCCAGGTGTCCAAATGAGTGTACCCCTTCTCAGGCACCTGTCATCTTAAGTCAGGAAGAGACGTCAACCTTGGTAGATACATACGATAATTTTATCAAGTCAGTATTCAATGCACAAAATAAATACATCCCCAAAAGAAAATTTAGATGAACACAGAACCAACCCAAATGGATGAATAATAGACTATTAGATCTTCTAGGACAAAAGAGAGGAATATATAGAAAAATTAGGAAAGGCGAAATTCACCTACTTGCTTACTATCAGAATCTATCAAGACAGGTAAAAAAGGATATTAGGAAAGACAAAATAAATTATGAAATTAAGGTTGCCAATGACTCAAAAAATAATCCTAAAGCTTTTTACCAACTATATAAATCCAAGGTTAGAGATGTAATTGGTCCCCTTAAAACTTCGATAGGAGAAAATTATGACAGAAAATGATTTAGAAATGTGCAGTACATTAAATAGTCAATTTCTTTCCGTTTTCACTAATGAAAATTTGGCACAGTTTCCCAGAAGTCCGTAAGGTATATAGCGATAGTATAGAAAATAGGTTAAGTACGGTTACTATAAGTAGAAATGATGTGCTTAAGGAAATTGGCAGACTGAAACCTCATAAATCGCCTGGTCCTGATGAGGTATATGCTAGAGTATTAAAAGAATGTAGGGATGAGTTAAGTTACCCATTAAAATTTTTATTTAACAAGTCATTGGAGACAGGTATAGTTCCAGAAGCTTGGAAGCTTGCAAACGTAGTTCCGATCTTCAAAAAGGTGACAAATCAATAGCATCCAATTACCGTCCCATTAGTCTTACATCAATCATAGGAAAGCTACTAGAGTCAATTATTGCTAGTAAAATTAGAAACCACTTAGATACATTTAATTTAATAAATTCTTCTCAGCATGGATTCACTCAGGGACGTTCTTGCCTTACTAATTTGCTTAGTTTTTTCTCAGAGGTATATGAAGCAGTAGATAATGACAAGTCATATGATATAATATATTTAGATTTCAGTAAAGCTTTCGACAGAGTCCCCCATGAGAGATTGATGAGAAAGGTTGAGGCGCATGGAATAGGTGGGGCGTTGTTGGGATGGAATTGGTCATGGCTAATTGGTAGGAAGCAGAGAGTCAGCATAAATGGTACGAAGTTAGAATGGGGAGCAGTCAAAAGTGGTGTCCCCCAGGGATCTGTATTAGGTCCTCTGTTGTTTGTTATATACATAAATGACCTTGATTTAGGTATAACTAGTAGGATAAGTACATTTGTAGACGATACCAAAATGGGGAGAACAATTGATTCAGAGAGAGATATAGAGTGCCTCCAAAGGGATCTAGATACCTTACACGAATGGTCAGTAAATTGGCAGATGAAGTTTAGCATTGACAAATGCAAGGTATTAACCCTTAAAAAGCGGCTCACCACTTAAGTCGTATTTAATAAAGCTGGACTATGTGGCGGCGCTCGACATAGGTCGAGTGGCAATTTCAGCACGTAATGTGGCTGAGAGAGAGAGACAAGTGGTGGCAGAAGACTAGCGAGCATATGACTGCTCCAGACCACCGCGGCGAACCTACTGACACAAATCTCAGCTCCCTCCTCCCTCTCTCACTCGCTACATACTCAATTATGTACCGAAAGTACCGAATTACCTGCTTTTTGCACTCGCGTTGCACGGTTATTGCAAGAAAACTATCCATCATACAAGGATCGTTATGGTGTCATTCGAAAGCTCTGTTTATGCCCTTTCAGGGATAGATACTTGTTTTACGTTCTGGGTCTTATTTAGGCATGAAAATGATCACGTAAACAGCCCTATTTTGGCTAAAAACACCCCGCTGGGCGGTACACATAAATAAACCGCATAGGCCGCTAAAGAAGGGTTAAAGATAGGGAAGATGCATACAAATGTTAAATATAAACTAGCTAATATGGAATTAGAAAACTCGAATTGTGAGAAAGATCTAGGTGTGTTTGTTAGCAATGATTTGAAGCCTAGACAACAGTGTATAAGCGTTCGAAACAAGGCAAACAGGATTCTCGGGTTCATCTCTAGGAGTGTGAGTAACAGAACTGCTGATGTTATCTTAAAACTTTACTTGTCATTAGTGAGACCCCACATGGATTATGCTGTTCAATTTTGGTGTCCTTATTACAGAATGGACATAGATTCATTGGAGAGAGTACAACGTAGAATGACAAAAATGATCCATAATATTAGAAATCTTCCGTATAAAGAAAGGTTGAAGAAATTAGGCTTACATTCGTTAGAGAGACGCAGAGTTAGAGGGGATATGATAGAGGTGTTGAAGTGGGTTAGTGGGATTAACAAAGGGGACATGACAAATGTACTAAAGCTCAGTGATAGCGAAAGAACTCGTACCAATGGTTTCAAATTAGATAAATTTAGTTTCAGAAAAGATATAGGCAAATATTGGTTTGGTAACAGAGTTGTAGATGGGTGGAATGGACTACCAAGTGCTATAGTGGGATTAAAAACGATAGGGAGCTTTAAGATAAAATTGGATAAGCATATGGACGAGAAGGGTTGGGTGTGAAGGGGGATCAGCAGGGTTGGGCCAATCAGCGCTCTGCAGACCCCCGTAATCCTGCGTTAATCTCTAACCGTTTTGGTAAGATGATCCTCAGGGTATTAGAGTGTTGAGCCTATAATTGGGCTTTGTAATTGGGGTTGTGTGGGACAGGGATCTGCCTTGCTTAGGCCAATCGGCTTTCTGCAGACTCCCATTTTCTTATGTTCTTATGTAAACGCTTTCTATATATCTAGCGCAATATAGGAGGTCTCATCGAAGTCCCAAAAGAGACTTGTGTTATGTATTTGCCCGTCAGCATAATAAATCCTATTTGATGTTTTATGTACTATCAATGAAACAAGTTCGTTCCCACAACCTGCCACTGTGTGAATCCGAATCAGCTGGGGGTCGAAAACGAAGCATTTATCGGTTGGACATGGCACCTCTTTCAGATTCTCTAGGTTCATATTATGAACCTGGAGTGCTTGAGGGGTGGTTTGATTTTGTGGACTCCCTTCTTCCTCATGCCTAGCTCCACTACTGTTGATATTTTAAGATTTTTGCCCCACTACTTTGACGGTTGTAAGATTTTTCACCCATTTCTTTGTCAATTTAAAGATATTTAATTCCATTTATTTGTCGTTTTTGTTCCTGACGAGAGATAGCGAGCCTGCAATTTAGGAAATTTCGGCCTTCGGCCGACACATTACCGAAAATGTTACAAATTTATGCCAAACGGTGGTCATGGGGGTATTTGTTTAAGCATGATGGAGGACTAGGAACCATGATAAGAATCTGCTCTTAAACTCCATTCAGAGGTGTTGTTGCCTGGGTGTAGATGGTTCAACTAAACAAGATATAATACCATATACACACAAAATAGTGTTGGATGAAAGCATTGCTGTTGTAATGTGAACAATGAGGGACATTACATACGTGATAGGTGCTAGATGCAGACACACATACAAACGCAAATATAATATGTTCAAAAGAACATAGATAATACATAACAAACTTAGGTTAAGAAATAAGCATACACAAGTCTAAATTATATTATTGGATATATTCAACTGACGCCTAAAGCCACTTTCACACATTCACGATGTTGGTCCCGATGTTCCCCGATTTGAATATCGGGACACAACGTGGTGCAATCCCCAACGTGTGTCGGGGTCGGGGTCGTCGGGGAGCGTCGTGTTACGTGTTACCCGCGGTGCGGGACGTGGCAAATCGGGCTTGGCCACCAAAGGTTTGGATTTGTTCAAATATTTCGCACGATGTACTTTTGGCGTGGTACCATCGGGTAACGTCGGGCACAACGTGTCGATGGCGTGGGTCTCGCGTGTCTGCATCCGAAATCATCGGCATCGAAGTGGCGGCGTCGGGGTATAAATAGTTATAATATATTACAGTAAAAGTCATGTAATCCGAATAGCAGCGGACCGACAGTGCTTCGGATTAGTGGAGTATTCTGACAACACTATAAATACGCACATGATGAATAAATAAAGACCTGATATGGTATACGGTATGCCTATACCGTATATTATACCGTATATAATATTCCATAATCAACTTATATTAAACGAGTTAATAAGTTCAAATGAAAAATCAGTGTACCGGTATGATTACCGAAACACGTGTGTGTTAATTGTCGAGTGAGTGTGTGTGCGTGTGTGTGTGTTATTGTTCTTGTGTGGCTATATCGACCGCCACTGATACACGGTTTGCAATAAATTTTATTATAATAATGCTCAATGGAATTGAATTTCATTTTAACTAATACAGTAGTGTTTATAATAGTAAAAGCCAAAGGAAATACTAAGTGTTATTGATTAATTTAACACAAGGTAGTGTTTGTGTGGGTGGATGGGTTTAGATAGAGGAGATTGTTCCTGTGTTTTCGACGATTCCATCCTTACACAAGCTATGTTTATATCGATCCTTTTGCACAAGATAGGTTTATATCAATACATTTTACCTTCCACAATTAGAGAAAATATGATTCATCACGAAGTGTAGCCTACCTGTGGAGATTAAACGCACTGTTATATTGTATACTATATGAGATATACCGGTACCGGTATATCGTTTTTTTATCGTTATTTTTATTTGCATAATAAATCACAACAATTTTTTCCGCTGAACATGATGGCGGTGTTTAGAATATGCTATCATCAATATTGGATTTTATAGAAATAAATCTATAACGATAGTTTTTAATTTTTATAGAATCCCAGCCGCACCAACATATTCGCTCTCAATTGGTTTTCACCCATAATAATTTTGTTTTTAATTACATTTTTTATGAACGGCAAGAGGAAAGGTTAGTATATAAGATTTCAACAAAACAATAAATAAAAAGAATAATATGTGGAATTTCACCGAAGGTGAAGGTTACTGTTCAGTCCGCCCGTACTTTCCCTCCCCATCTTAGTTTTCACCCATAATAATTGTTTGTTGTTATTTAAAAAAAAAAATGAAGGCAAGAGGAAAGGTTATTATATAAGATTTCAACAACAAAATAAATTAAAATAATAATATGTGGAATTTCACCGTAGGTGAAGGTTACTGTTCAGTCCGCCCATACTTTCCCTCCCCATTTTCACCGATAAAATATGGGACAATGAATATTCTGTAAGCAAGTGATATATTGGATTTTTCATTAGCTTTCTAATGGTACATATATGGCCTATGTACGATCAAAACTTTAATTTTTCCTGAATATTTTTTGTCCGTCGCCGCTGTCACCCACTGGTAAATATTTTCGCTTCACTTCATGGTCTATTTTCATATAATTTAACGTTCGATACAGATTTTAGATATTAATTTCGTGTACCGGCAATGAATATAGATTGTTATTTACGAAGAACCAGCTCTCTACGACAAAAACTAGATTTTATATAAAAAAAAATCATACGCCTATACCTTACAAAGAAATAATTCGACCTTATCTTACCTTAAACTTGACCGTTGAACGTAATACCTTTAACACCATATGTATTGATGATATCTGTCAGGCTGCCTGACGTTGTGGCGTCGTCCTCGTCGGGTCGGCCACGTGTCACCATCATAAGTCCATCGCCCCTCGTCGTGTTCCCCACGTGCCACGTCGGGGTAAGGTTTTGACCGGAATTTTGACCGTTACAGCATTGACGTGGCGCCGTCGTGTTGCAACCGTGGTACCATCTGGCCCGGCGTGGCTACGACGTGTCACCGTCGAGGCTTCGTCGTCAATGCGTACATCCTGTCACTGTCTCTGCCGATGTACCAATTTGTGTACCTCGGGGTACATCGGGACCAACATCGTGAATGTGTGAAAGTGGCTTAACACTCTTCCCCGAGCTTCTTCATTACAACCGGAAGCTTGGCGATCTCTAGGTCAAAAGCCATTGGCGATTATATAGAACAGGCAGACAGTGAGAACTATTATTAATATATAAACACACACGCATATATATATATATATATTGTTACGTATCTTGATCCTCAAGTGGTTAACTTGATGAATCTAGATAGCACAGAGATATATATTAAGGTATCAGTCAGCTGAAGGCAAAACAAAAGTAAAATCTAATAAAATAATTTTCCTGTTGTTGCTTCCTTTCCTTTTGGATCTTAGGACTTAGTATCCTTTATTGACTGATACTCTTTAATTATGAAAAATACTGAAACTAATTAAAGTCATGTAGTATTTATAAAGAATTATTATTTAACCGAAGCTTAGTAGGCTATGGTTATGAACCGAAGAAGTTATATCTAAAGAAGGACTATTAATTTTATAAAAAGTCTTGAAAGATAAATATTAAAGTAAGAATATTTCTGTCTCTTACCCTTTTTGAACTGAATAGATAGTTTTCTTATATGTCCTTTTATTTATATTTAATGTAATTATTCTTGGTTCTTGTCTTACGTTAATAGTATTATATTATTTTTATCATCAGGAGTAATATCAAAGTCACATAAAAAGTTAGATATATATTTAATAATTAGTTAAATGTATTTCTTAACCACGTAACATTGAGGTTTGTTTATGAGTAAATAAAGTTACAGGATCGTTTCATAGATTCGATTCAGGTCTCACTCAAATAATATGAAAAGCAAAATATAATATTTTGAAGCAAAAGAATTTTCTTCAGCTTAGGAAATCACTAGAAGTAATATTATCACAGCCATGTTAGTCTAAGGCGATATTACTAATACGAGACAATAGCATCACCGTACTAAGCACCATTAAGCAATGTAAGCTTAATTCAAAGAAAATGAAAGAACTCGTAAGTATTAATATAAAACAATAGTATTACTTTCATCATAACCCAATTACTTAAAGAGTTGCTTTAGTCCACAAGTTAGTCAACTAAAATAGTTAAGTACATAATAATAGCGTTAACGTTAATTCGCAATCAAATAGTTAAACATAATAGTAGCGTTCACGTTAATTCCCAATTAAATAGTTAAGCACGTAATAGTAGCGTTCACGTTAATTCCCAATTAAATAGTTAAACACATTACACACATTAAACACATCACGTTAATTCCCAATCACATATCTCACTAACCAACATAACATAAGTGTTTACACCGAACACACTTAACACACATTTATATAATCTGACTGACAGTCACAATCCCATTATAATACTTCACCCCGTCTTCCTCCAGCTGCAAGTTCACCTTCCCCAACTCCAAATGAGACTGATTTGAATGCCCACAACTCGGGTCTTATATACCAAACAATGATGGTGTAGGAACGAATCAGGAGGCGAGTGATGGTGCGCGCTCCAATCATAGCTCCTCGAATCACATAACAGGTGCGTGGTCCACTCACAGCTCCTGGCGTCGATCATACGTCATAGCATCGGTCATCGAGGTGTGAAGGCTAGCATGCTGGTATGGGGCGAGATGGTTTGCCCACTCGCTCGTTCGCTAGTCTGCTTCACCGTTTGGGTAGTGGGCTCCTTCAACTCTTAATTCTAACTCTTAAATTAACATACAGGGCTCCGTATGTCAGAATATATATATATATATATATATATATATATATATATATATATCATAAAACGGGTGAGTTAAGATAGTTGTTGCCACTTTGATTCCTAGAAGTTTGCTCTTTGCTGAATGAATGCATCACATTTTCGCTTGAATAAGATGAATACAACACCATCTTAGTGAGAGGGATAAGCCATTATGAGGGCGTCTTTCAAATACTGATATACAAGACACATTTTATTCACCATCTGGCAGCTCGGACCAATCAAAACCTAATGATAGCTGGAACGAGATATAAATGGCCAACTGCACTCCCAGAGATTAAACTTCCAACCTAAGTTAAATTTGAGTCCTGCTACTAAAACCACAGATGTGAAGAGGAGGGAATGATTTATATATACCATTTGTTTTTTTACACATAGCATATATAAACACTACATCTTTCTTACCACGACCCTGATAACTGCAGTTTAACATATTTATGGTGTGTGTGTGTGTGTGTGTGTGAGAGAGAAAGAGAGAGAGAGAGTAAGAGTGAGTGGGGGGGGGGGGGCTGAATTTGAATATGCATACAGACATATTATATCCACCTGCATGACACCATCAGCAGGAACCAATCAAGCTCTGACATACCCACTGTTTACCTAACTGAAGCTAACTATGAATTGATTTGAGGGTCATGGGAGACTATTCAGTAAAATTAATCACTTGACAACTCGAAAATATAAAATTATATAGTGTGGGGTTTTGAGCTGCCATTTAGTATCATAAAATAATCACATTTGACTTCGTTAATAATTTACGCACGAAAATGCACACACAAACAAATATATTGTCGAGGCATATTAACCCTTTGGCTGCGGCTATGTTTGGGCTATTTAGGGCATATTCAGGCACTCCTGAATGATAAATCAAGCATCTGCATTAAATGAAGTGTATTCTGCCGAAAACTAGGCGAAAATAGATTCAAAATTACACCAGAACGGACAGTATACGTGGTCTGGTTCACCCGCAGTGATCCCAGTGAAACGCGGGAACCCCGCTATTATGTAACACTCGCTCGCTTGGCTGCACTTACGAGAGAGACAGAGAGAGACTCGCCCGAGACACAGCCTAGCTCAGTGAGCCGCTCGGTGCTCTGAGGGTCGGAGGTGGGCCCCTCACGCTGCCACCCACTGACACTGGATTTTTACGTTTTTTACAGGCTTTTAAAGCCTGGAAATTGCTGTAACTTGCCAAAACATTCCAGAACGTCACCCGCAGCGATTGGGTTAATTACTGGAGGACCTTTCTAAACTGCATAACATCATCTAATAGTAGCTAAATTAAAGTTATATTATTGGCACCTGTACAGAAAGGGTTAAGTATTGTTAATGTTCTTTGCATTCTCTTTCCTTTTGATTTATCACTGTTAGTTTGCTTTCTTAATAATCCCAACAATGCTTTTTATCTCTCACTTCCTCTTGTATTATAGTACTTTCTATATTACGTATCTTCTTATACTTTTTCATATCTTACTACTCAATCCCTATTCTACTATTGTATTATATATATATATATATATATATAGAGATATATATATATATATACGTAAAAATAACACAGTACCAATAAGACAGGAAGTACGTACAGTGTCCTTGTAATGTAACTCAGTATTATACACAGTCAATTCTTCTAACTTGACGACCAGAGTATACCAATATCCAAAACAAGTGACCACTGCGAATACTAGTCTATAGAATACAATAGAATGAAGTTCAAAAGAACCAGGTGTATCAGCAACTTAATTTACTTATATCATCATAAATATAGTACATGAATACATTAAATCAAAGTATTCATATTGCCATCCATCTCGAACCCAAATATGTGATCAATAACAATGAAACTACTATCCAGGATGAAGCACATTATTGCACTGCATTAGACAGTATTTCATGAAGAAAACACCTTCAATATAAGTAAAGACAATGTTATTTAACTCAGCACAACCATAGCAGAATGTTTGCTAAACCCTTATGCATCATCACACTTCACTAATTAATTTAAAATGCTATTATACAATCGTGAAGTTTGACGATATAGATTGCTACCATTTATACTCATTGAGTAACAAATGCAAGTCTTTGTAGTCCACGTAACTTATGGTAACTTATTGTAACCGTTTTCGTCTTTTAATTACACATTAACTATTGGAGCATATTAGTAAAACCGCATACACATTTATGATTTATTTTTTTGTTTTCCAAGACAATGGCAGGGTTTATTTGTTTTGGCAATAATTACACGTTTGTTTCAGGTTAGGACTATAATGTGGGACCCAAGGAGTACGTAATTAGTATTTAAGTCCCAGAAACCAATCCTATACTGAGTACAATCTAAAAATATTTTTCGTAATGACATTTTATTGAAGCGGTTAAGATGTCCATCAATAATTTGGTGAATATTTCAATACCTTACACACACGATAACAAGTAGACAAAGGGACTGATGATGATTATTGGTCTTTGATGTTGCCCCTCCCTTAACTTGGTCTTCGCGAGTCATACAAGTCAAACAGCTCCAGATAATTGTCTGGTAACAATATATTATAGCGGGCCACTTACAAGCCAATTCCTACAATCCATTTATTAGAGACTCAGCTTAGTGAATTCCGACCAGTTTTCACTACATTTTATGTGTAAATACCTATATAGTCTGCGTTTTTTCGCAGGATACTAAATATACTGTATATGCAAACTCTTACCTTTGATGTTAATGGAGGAGGAATTATCTAAAGTGTCCTTGTTCTGCAAGTCAATATGGCCATTGTTCAAAGTGGGCGTTCCTCAGCAATGCTCTACTATATTGGTTTATGTTCAATTGATTATAAATTGAATCCCATAGCAGCTGTCTGTTTTACTTGAACATGAAACTAATGTCTTAGTAACTTTAACACCTAACGAGCGGCAGTAATTTATATGTACCGCCCAGCGGGGTGTTTTTACCCTAAGTAGGGTTGTTTACGTGATCATTTTCATGCCTAAAGAAGACCCAGAGCGTAAAACAAGTATCTATCTCTGAAAGGGCATAAACAGAACTTTCCAATGACACCCCAACCATCCTTGTACGACCGCTAGTTTTCTTGCAACGATCGCGCAACACAAGTGCAAAAACCATGTAATTAGGTACTTTCCCTATATAATTCCCTGTGCAGTGAGTGTGAGGGGGGAAGGTAGGGTGGTTTTCACTTCAGTTGGCCCACCGCGCTGGTGTGCGACGGTCATACCCTTAATACGCTCCTCACACCGCTCAGCTCTCTCTCTCTGCAACATTACTTGCTGAAAATGGCACACGACATAGTTGTGAACCGCCACTTAGTCCAAATTTCTTTCACAAGACATAAGTTGCGCGCCGCCAATAAAGGGTTAATGCCAAATCAAACAAAATACCACCCTATTTCACTACAAAACGTGTATAACTAATGGAGAAACATTTATAGAAACTTTCCAATCTACCGTCAGCTAAACCGACTAAAGTACTATATTAAAAAGAGAACGAGAAAAGCTATGGAAGCTGCATACATTACAGAAGGGTTTCTGAGCCTAGCCAAAATTGCGGTAAATATATGGTTGACCTCGGCGAAAAAAGGAGTAATCCAGCGGACCCAACCAGTCAGGTAGCAGCACGTGTAGATCACTAGCAACATAAGAAGACGACCTGGATATAAATAACTGACCTTAACTTCGTGCACACATCTCTCTCTCTTGCTTGTAAATAGTGATTTATACCTTGTGAAGTGATACAATTTTCTCTGGCCTCCTTCAAGTTATTGTAACCTGCAATCATCACACCTGTGTTCCCGAGTGTTGAGTATACCCTATAAGAGTGTCACCTATATATACAGTATACATATTATAACCTATTATTATTATTGTGTATTATCTAATGATCAGTTAATAATTAATTATCATTGAGTTTTCTGGGGTTTCATATTGTTTTGTTGTTTCCTTTTGATTGCATTTATTAATGTTGTAAGTGTCAAGCATTAATTAAGTTGTGATTAGTTTCCAAGTTTGTGAATTTGATTAGATTAGAATATTTTTTCAAGTGTTACTATAGTTGTATTAATTACTTGTTTTGCTGTTATTAATATTTTGTGCACTTCCTTAAGTTATTAAACATATATTAACCATTTCCAGTAATCTTGAGAAAATATTAATTCTTGTGATATAACTATTTTTACCTTGCATTGCTTCAGTAAAGGTATATCGTTATTTATTGTTCACTTGTATAGTTTTGTGATAATCTTAGTGCATTATATATTCTTATTTCTCGTCCTGAAGAGACTGATTTTATTTGTTCCATTAATACTTAATATCAATTAAACTAAGAATTTTTATTATAGTTTTCCTTGAACCTGGATATTTTGGAGAGGGTTATGTCATCAGTCTTTAATCGTATATTTATCCTAGTGTTTATCATTTCACCTCGCTCAAAATTATAACAATATATTATATATATTGAGTATATATCACAAATACACGTGAGCCACTAAATGTTTCTAATCTCTCAGTGGGGTTCGAACCGCCGACTGTCAGGACGATAGCCGACGCTTTATTCAGACTGCCGTGGTGTAGTTGATTAAAGCGTCGGCTATCGTCCTGACGGTCGGCGGTTCTAACCCCACTGAGAGATTAGATATATATATATATATATATATATATACGGTATATATATGTATACTCAAATGCGTCATAATACTAAAGGTGTTAATATGGCATATCCGGATATACCCTATATACAGTATAGGACAGAGGTCAAGTAAACCTGGCGGTGGTGGCTGACTCAATATCACATTAAGTGTTGTTAGTGAAACAGGAAAATTACAATGAAGGTTGTATCTGGGTACAGTAACATAATTATAATGAAGATTATATCTGGGTACAGAAACATAATTATAATGAAGGTTATATCTGGTACAGTAACATAATTATAATGAAGGTTATATCTGGTACAGTAACATAATTATAATGAAGATTATATCTGGGTACAGAAACATAATTATAATGAAGGTTATATCTGGTACAGTAACATAATTATAATGAAGATTATATCTGGGTACAGAAACATAATTATAATGAAGATTATATCTGGGTACAGTAACATAATTATAATGAAGATTATATCTGGGTACAGAAACATAATTATAATGAAGATTATATCTGGGTACAGAAACATAATTATAATGAAGGTTATATCTGGTACAGTAACATAATTATAATGAAGGTTATATCTGGGTACAGTAACATAATTATAATGAAGGTTATATCTGGGTACAGTAACATAATTATAAGTAATCTGCTTCATATTCGGCCTTCGGATTGGATATGTGTATATATATATATACATATAATTGTATATATATATATAATTATGTATTTTTGTTTTTGTTTTCTTTTCTATGTGATTGAGGAAGGCAAAAGGCAGAACTGCCTATAGCGAGTGCCTCCCCCATAGTTGAAATAGTGACAGGGCCAAAATCAAGGGACGTTCGAGCCAAAATGCCTGGACACACGGAGTTTGAAGCAATTTAAGTCATAGGAAGAAGGAAAGACTGATTCTGGGAGAGAGTTCCAGAGCTCAGCTGTTGAGTAGAAGAAAGTTTGAGAGTAAAGTTTCACTCTTGGGTTGGAGAGTTGCACAGAGTAAGGGTGGGATTGAGTTGCAAGCCGGGTACCACATGCCCTATGTAAAGGAGGTGGTATACACTGGGAAAGCTCTGAGGAACACTAATTATTATAGTAGCGATAGAATAGCGAGAGAGATGCAACATTGCGGCGGAGAGAGAGAGATTGCAGAGAGTTGGTGAGTGGACAGGAGTTAATGATACGAAAGGCCTTCCTTTCAACTTTGTCTAGGAGAACTGTGTGAGAGGAACCTCCCCACACATGTGAAAAATACTCAATACAAGGACGCACTATGCCGCTAAACAGAGCAAGAAGCTGTGCAAGGGAAAAAAAAAACCTAAGGCGGTTGAGCACACCCAGCTTCTGGGAGGCTGCCTTAGCAAGACTGGTAATATGGTTCTTCCAAATGAGAGCAGAAGAAAAAGAGACACCAAGAATATTGAGAGAAGATGAAGGATTGACTTTTGTATTGTTGAAGAATAAGGGATAGTTCGCTGGGAGTTCCATACGGGTAGATAGAGGGAGAAATTGGGTTCTGGAAGCATTAAAGGTAACAAGGTTTTCTCTTCCCCAATAGATAGTATTTAGATCAGAAATTAAGAGTTATATGGCTTCATTACGTTTGTCGTTGAGGGATTGCTGGCTGGGGCGTTCTGAAAAACTAATGGAGTAGTGTAAGGTTGAGTCGTCTGCGTATGAATGGATTAGAAAGAGAATAGGAGATAGGACAGAGCCCTGAGGAACACCTGAGTTTATGGGGTGAGGAAGTGAACGATGGCCGTCCACAACCGCGGCTATGGAACGGCCGAGAGTTAGTAAGATATGAAAGAAGATCACCAGTAGAGCAACCCTTAATGAAGCCATACTGGCGATCTGAGAGCAGATTACGAGAAGAGAAATGCTTAAGAAATTTGGTAGCAAGAATAATTCTAAAAACTTTAGAAAGACAAGAGATGAGAGCAATTGGACGATAGTTGGAGGGTTGAGAGCGGTCACCCCTCTTTGGGACAGGTTGAATGTGAGCAAACTTCCAGCATGAAGGGAAGACATTATAGGATAGACAGAGATGAAATAGTTTGCCTAGGCAGGGAGTCAGCACGGAAGCACAGTTTTTGAGAACAACAGGAGGAACACTGTCCGGACCGTACGCCTTATTAGTATTTAGCCCAGAGAGGGTAGAAAGTACATCTTTAGAAGAGATGAGGATATTAGGCATAAGTAAGAGAGAGGAGGGTGGAGAGGGAGGAATAGCACCGGAATCATCCAAGGTGGAGTTTCTAGGAAAAGTTTGAGCGAAGAGTTTAGCTTTGTCAGAGGAAGAGGTGATGGTTGTGCCATCAGAGTGGGAAAGGGTAGGGACAGATGAGGAAGAGAAATTGTTGGAGAGGTTTTTGGCTAGATGCCAGAAAGCTAGGGAAGAGGTAGAGTTGGATAGTTCAGTGCATTTATTATTGTTGAAAGTGTTTGGCAAGTCGAAGAACAGATTTGGCTTGATTCCGGGCAGAAACATAGAAAGAATGAGAGTCTTGAGTTTTAAGGCGTCGGTACTGTTTGAATGCTTCCTCCTTGTTGCGGACAGCAGTAGAACAGGCTTGAGTAAACCAAATTTTTTTAGCATTAGTCAGAGAGAAAGAGATTGGAATGTATGCTTCCACGCCTGATAGGATTACCTCGGTAATGCGTTCAGCACTCTTCGAGGGTACCCGGCCACGGAAGCAGAAATCATTCCATGGGAAATCAAAGAAGTACTGCCGGAGAGCCTCCCAGTCGGCAGCGCCAAAGTGCCACAAGCGCCGCCGGCTAGGAGGATCGGGTGGCCGTACTGAAGAGATAGGACAGGTGACAGAGATAAGTTTATGGTCGGAGGAGCCCAAAGGAGAGAAAAGATCGACAGTATAAGAAGAAGGGTTAGAAGTTAGAAACAAGACAAGAATGTTGGGCCGATCTCCGATGCGATCCGGGATACAGGTGTGTTTCTGAACTAACTGCTCTAGGTCATTTAGGGTAGAAAAGACGTAGGCTTATTTACCAGATGGGTCAGTAGTGTGAGAGGAGAGCCATTGGCGGTGGTGAACGTTGAAATCTCCTAAGATGGAGATTTCTGAGAAAGGAGAAATGGATAGAATGTGTTCCACTGTAGAGTTTAGATAGTCAAAGAATTTGGGAAAGTTGGTAGAGTTAGGGGAAAGATAGACAGCACAGAAATATTTAGTAAGAGAATGACAGCAAAGTTTGAGCCATAAAGTTGAGAATTCAGAGGAGTCGAAATCGGGAACACGAGAGCAAGTGAGTTTGTTGTGCACATATGCACAACATCCGACTTTGGCTTTGAAACTAGGATTGAGAAAGTAGGAGGATACAGAGAAGGGGCTGCTGGATGTTGCTACAGACACCTGAGTTTCGGTGAGGAAGAGAAGATCAGGTTTGTAGGAGGAGAGATGGTGTTCAACAGAGTGAAAGTTAGAGGAAAGTCCGCGAATGTTGCAGAAATTAATAGAAAGAGTAACAGACCGAGGTCCAGGTAATTATGTGGGGTCGTCAGGGGATGACCGGTCGGGTATGGGGGCATTTATGGTACCCCCTCCCCCCCTGGGGACTCTGAGGCTGGGCTAAAATTCATAATTTTTTTATTAATTTTGGTGTGGAGGAATGAAGTGTGGTGTGCATAGTGTAGTGAAGTGGATAGGAGGAGGAGGTGTTTGTGAGGGCTTGCTGGATTGCTCTCAGTGTAAATGAGGCACAAAGAAAATCAGTAAGAGAGGCCAAGCAAATGAAACAGGAGTTCCAGCAACTATTTATCACATGCCTATAACCTCACCTCACCTCATATATATACAGTATATTGAATTGAATACGACAGCATAATTACAGTTATTGATCTTCTTGCTTATATTATCTAATTTTCCTAAGAAACTTAGAAAATATAAGCAGGAAAATCAATAACTGTAATTATGCTGTCGTATGCAATTCAATATGTGTTAAAGAAAATCTGCTTCCTAAATTTAAAATATATATATATATATATATATATATATATATATATATATATATATATATATATATACAGTATATATGTTAGGTAATATATTGTCCCCTTTCTTCAGACATAGGAGTTGTGTTCGCTGTTTTCTAGTTCTCAAGTAACTGACCAAGTTGGAGTGATATATTAAAGTTAAAGGGTCAGATTCGGCAATGTCGTCCATAAATGTTCTTAACATTATTGGTCGATTGTATTGGGCCCTGCTACCTATATTGGGCTCTGCTACCTATCTATAATTCAAGGAATACGTTTTCTCACAGATGATCTGATTTTGATATCCTCTTGCGTTTATGTAATATCGTAAGTTGTCTGTATTTTATTCTATACATCATATATATATATATATACATATTATATATATATATATATACCAAAACTAATATATCATTACAGGGTAGTTGTGTTTTTCTTGTCTGTTTCCAATGTTCCTACGTAAAGAATTAGGGGCCTTAGGAGAGAGAGAGAGGGACCATGACCTTGTTTCGTAGCCGCTGACTAATAACAGACTAGTTGTTATCCCTCTCACCACCCACACCAAATAGCCCACACCATGCTATATGTTATCCGCTTCACCCACAAGCCCATCTCACCGTCGACGTCCATGTGTTGCCAGAAAGACTATAAAATAAAATTATAAGTGTACATATTATTATCTGAGAATAAAAATTACCTGAAATTACAGTATTGCATTTATATAATTAGAAGTTATAATTATGTTTACATTTAGATGCAAGTGTTAATGGATAAAGTGCGAACACTAAAGAACAGGATAGCACTAGCGTGGGTTGGTTGGCTTTACAAGGCCGAGGTTATTGTACACTCTCATACCATAGTATCTAGCCCACTCATACAGATGAAGTTTCCTTTGGATTTTTATGTATGCAATTAAAACTATTGAGATTGATTTTTGGATGAACTTTTCAATAAATAGTATATTATAGTTTTGTATATAGAAAATTATATTCATATATTAATTTCGAACAATATACTTCCATAATTAGAAATAGGTGAAGTCCATGAATATATATTAGTGGGCTAGATAAAGACCAAGGCATTCGAGTTTACACATAACCATTCCAAATACTGTCTGTCTCACTCGCCAAGGGTCTCATCAGAACTTGGCAACATACATATCTGCCAGAATGTCCTTATATTTTCACTTAATTCATGCTATTCTGTGTTCATAAAAGGTTCGTAAAAGTTCCTGCAAAGTGGAGTTAGGTAGATGATCGAAAAATAAGCACTGCAATACATGATATAGCAGAATGCTCTAATGCAAGAGTCAGTTTATAAATGTGTTGTGAGACAGTCAACTTAATATCATTAACCCATTCAGTACCGGTGATGTCCTTTTCGTTACATTCTGGGAACTATTAGACGATGTTATTCAGCTTAGGAAGACCGTCTACTCATTAAAAGTCTACAGACTATCTCAATTAATCATTTTAGCTATCATATCACCTTCCTAAGCTTCATAAAATTGTCAAAATGTAGCTGAAATTAAATACAAACATACACCGCCGGTACAGAAGGGGTTAAAGGCCATGCAGCTCCACGGTACACACAAGAATACAACACAACAGCATTAACAACACATTTTTAGCTGAAATTTCATAATCAAAAGCCAACGGACGTTTACACACAGTAAAACACATACACTCATTCAATAATATGTTATAATGCCAACTATGTAGACCAAAACTGTATTGATATTTGCTCACTGACATACAGTATATATATATATATATATATATATATATATATATATATATATATATATTGTACTGACTTTCAAAGTACAACCGTCTGCACAAGTACCAAGTACAATCTTATATGATAAAATTTAATTGTGAACACTGATTGAGGGAAAACACTTACTCGTGGATGCGCTTAAAATAATGTTTTAAAAAATGTATTTATGTAAAAATATTACCACCTATATCTGTCGGTGATTGTACAGTCGTCACCCGAATGGGTGACGATGAGTGAATTTCATCTTATGCAGCTTTCTCCTCTGACGGTCGGCGTCACACCTCTTTTACTCATATACTCCCAACTCCATCCCTCTACCTCATGCTTTGTCTTCCTCTTCCTCTGTTGCCTTCCAATTCAATTACATGCACTCATTTAGTCAGTCATATTTGCCTCATCCACGATCAAATGTTCCATAATTTTGTTTAGGTTAAACTTTTTTTTAATTTAGAGTCTCAATATTTATTGCCTCTACTTTTCTACTGCTTCGTTTGGAAGTATTTAATATCCGTAGAGATATATTTTTGTCAGCAAAAGGTATTATCCCATCGGGTGGATGGGCCTTGTCAGCTTTGATCGGCAGCCTGTCTAGGTGAGTAAGGTTTATACACTTCACGGGTGTTCACGGGTGAAGCAGGTTGGTGGATGAGCTTGCCACCCATCACTGTTGAAAAACTGGTGGTGAAAAATTAAAAGATGGGTTGTCCTCACGGGGGACAGGTTTGCTTAGCAGCATTTTGTTTAAGGCCACCTTCATAAAGGGGATTAATTAATTGATTGATAGAAAACTTGGCAATGCAATCATCAAATAAAAACAGAGGGCAGCCTTGTTAAAAAATAAATACCCATCGTCTCTAGAGAAACCAGCCTCCCCTCCAAGCACTAAAGAGAGACAGAAAGTACCATCTGGCTTGGTGCCGCTAAAGCAACCTCCGACGTAAGTAGACCAAACTGGGATACTCAACCAGCAAGTGCCTAACAGTAAGGGGAACTAGCAGTCATCACAGAATGGTGGTACACCTCCACACATAAGGACCTCATGTGTGAGCCTGGTATGTCCAAAGCGGAGGTGAACCGAAGCAGTCTCCAACTTGCGAGGCATGGTAGGGCAATTCACAAAGGGGAGCAACGTGTCCAACAATAGGCAATTGATACGGTACAGTCATAGCTAAGCCTCGGTAGCGAACTGTTCAGCTGTGGTATATATTATTAACCCTTTCGTGATGGGTCTCGTAACCCAACAGGCAACAAAATGTGCTTATTTTGTACCTTGGGAGAGTAACAAACAGTTTCAGGCAGCACAGGACACCTTCATCCGTCGCCCACCAAGTCTAGGCCGGCAATTATGTAACTTACAGCCGTCTGCTACCTCACTGCATCATTACACAATTTTGGCCGACCTTTGCAAGATCGTTGCAAGGCAACTGGATGTCGTACAAAGATGATTCAGGTGTCATTGGAACGCTCAATTACTGTACTTCGCAGGATATATAATTGTATTACATTCTGGCGTTTATTTTATGGATTAAAATGTGCAGGGAATGAAGCTCAATTAAGGGCAATGAAAGAGTTAAGATGGATAAATAAATAATATTGTACATGGACTGATATGTGAATATAGAAGAGTGCATGTTCTTCTCTTCAATTGCTGTTTATAACAATTAATTTTCTTCCTAACTGTTATGTCGGGCTATAATATTTATAACTCGCTACCCAGTCTGTACTAAAATCCAATTATGGACTTATAGACCGTAAATATCCTCAACAGGAACATGTCGAACACGTTCTTAATCACAAAATAGGTATTAAGTCAGGTGTTACAGAACTCAATGACAACAGACATGTAAATTATACACATATAGTTTATTCAATGGCATAGGGTTTATATATAGATAGTTGAATTATTTCTTAGGATATGGTCCGGATCTTTCAGCACGTTGCATAATAATCTCAATGTTAAGATCACGAATATACAGAGATAATTGAGGGCTGAGAGTTACCTTAACTATTATAAGAAACAGTAAGTAACACATGGAATGCCATTGATTATGAATAATTAATCTATAGTTAATAATACAAATTATAAACATATTGTGGTAATATAGAATATAGGAAATATGCAACTATAAGAATGAACACGTGACTTATAGAATCAACCCTTAACAATAATATTGATGTGAGTCGAGTGTCTAACGTGTCTTTATTCTACAAAATATATATAATTAGAAGACTCCCTGAATATGAGAGAATGAATTAATTGAAAATAAAAGACAAGTACACAGGTGGCTGGTTCGAGTAACGCTCACGGGGGGTGAGGAGCGCGCGTGACAGGTAAGTTATCACAGGCAGGTTGACTTGACCAGGTAGCTGGCTCAGGTCATATTTATTGTTTGTGCGACTACAAACATAGTATTTGGGAGAAAGAAATGAGATTAACGGGAATGATATGTTGAAATATTTTTACAATTCAAACTCCATTTAACTTAATTTGAGTAAATTATGATCTGAACATATCTTCTTCAATCGATTATATGCAACAATAATAACTCGGGTCGATGAATTCAGATTTAATATTTACTATGCGATCATGAATGAACAATAGATTAATATATATTGAACATAAATAAAAGAAATGTATAGTTAACAAAACTAACGTAGTTAACTACTTCTGAGGGACGCTTTGATAGAATTAGCGTAACTAATAATTAAATAAAATATTAATTATAAGTGAATAATGTACACAACGAAGTTGGACTAAGGAAATACTCGAAATGGTATAATCAAGATATCTGAACTGGTTAACAGTCTTATGAAGAATTCACACAATAAGCGGTGTATTCGAATGATGAATAATTAGATAACAGAATCTATGCAAGACTAGAATTCCTAGACGAGAAGAATCAGAATAATCTACATCAGTAATCAAATGAACATAAATACGGCTCATATAATAATTACAATAACGCTTATATAAACGAGCGTAAGTTTAGAATCTCGGGAAGAACGTATATATGAAAATTAAAATCAAGTCTTCTCAACGAGGGGGCACTGAGATAAACAAAATGTGAAATTGAGCGTAGGTTCTAGGCGACAGGTTATTATTTTAAGAAGGGAATAATTACACAAAATACACTTCGACCTCAACTTGTAACACACATAACAGGATAGACATATACAAGGAAAATCTGTGAGTATTTGGCTAAGTGAATTAATAAACACAAGTATGTAACGTATGCGTAAAACGTTCTAGGAGAGTTATATATCAAAGATGAACACTAGATTTTAGGCACAGATCTATATAGTAAGTAATATAAGTTTTAGAAGGATTAACACATACGCAATGAATACAGATCTTGGACACAGATCTATAGATAATAGTAGCACTGTAATATTCACATATTTTACCCTTACCTTCACAACAATAACCACAATGTAATATACTCAGAGACACTTAGGGTAATATGGGAGGGTAGAGAGTAAGTTTGGCCGACGTTGAACGTAGATTCACAGGGCCGCACTTCAGGAGGAACTGCTTCCCGCACTCAGGGCTTCAGCAGGTACACAGCAGGTTCGGCGTACTCTCGGGGCAGGGGGAAGGGCAAGACATGTATCCACTGCTGTTAGATGCCCCGGACTTTTGAGAATTAAGGACATTACCCCAGTGGATGTTTTACTTACTTTTCCTATAATTTCGTTGAGGCTATGTTGGACTTAATTCTTGCCTCTCACTTATAGGCGTTGAATGTAACAAGGATATTGTGAAATGTTGTGATATAGTTGTGATGGTTAATACTTACATAAGACATACATAATGATTATCTATAGGTACATAGGGATAATAGTTATTTTATTTATTCATTAGGTACTAGTTACTTAGCTTAATAAGTACGCAATATTAACTATATTGATTACTTCATATTTGAAGTTCATGGGCAAACTTTGCATTAGTTCGCCTATCATTTCTTCTTCCGCGATGTTTGGTAGATCTCCAAGCTCCTCATAATTTGCATACTTAATTAGGTCCACTTGCTCCTGTAGTATTCTGGCCTTTGGTGTATTCCTTGCATAAACATTTCGTCGTTATACTGTAGATCAGGGGGCTGGGCAAATGATGGCTGGTGATTGGCGGGCACAGTTTGAAACCAAGGTTGTGATAGGTTCTCAGGATTTCCCTTTACCTGGGGTGACTGTTCTAGATGACCTGGTTCCATGTCCCATAGAATCTGGGAAATTCCATAGGTTAGGGGCTGCTCGAGTATATGTTGTTCCCTCCTCTTCTGCTGTTTTCGCTTCTTCTTTCTGCTTACTTGCTGGCTAGCAATCTTGCAGGTGTCACTGGAGTCCGTTTTTCCTAACCCCGTCACTTCACCACCGTCGGCGAAGAAAAAGTCGCGACCTCGCGATTGGAGTATATACGACCGGGTAGTGGAAGTGTTGAGGACGGGGGACAGATTCTGCATAGTAAGCAGCCACATTGTAGGTAGGAACATCAGCAGGTTTGGTGATGTCCATGGTCATGTTCACATGAAGTGGTTGTTTGGCCTCTGATGCAATTTGTACCAACTGATGAGGGGTCTTGACAGGTGATGTCTTGAGTCCATCCGTTACCGTGACACAGTTGATCTTCATGGCTGACGTAGGTGCAGAAGAAGGTGCTGTACCAGGAGGTGCACTCGGAGAGGGTCTGATCACTGCAGGGGTTGGAGGAGTAGTAACCAGAACAGGGTTGGCTGGTGGAGTGTGCATGGAGGTTGTCGTGGGTCTCGCAGGTAAGGTTGACCTCGCACTAGGTGGGGTGGTCAGGTTTGGTGTTGGCAAGGTACGTTTGGTTAGGTCCCGCCGAATGTATGTAGGCCTGATCTTGTCACTTCAGTCATAATGTCTCATAATCCTCATGGGGATAAAGTCAGATTAGAAAGGACAATGGGAATCGAAAAGTTAATTATGATATCTGTGATTTCTCTCTTTTCATTCCCATAAATGTATTTACTATCTCTTGCACACATCCCCCCCTCCCCCCTCCCACTACCGTGGTTTACAGTATATTGATTATCTTCTTGTATGTAATGCCTGATTCTAAATTACCACTTGCGAGTTTCAGGCTATAGTGAAGTTGGAACCATAACCCTCGATATAAAACAGAAATGCAAATCATAAGTGATAATTTTGCTGGCTAGGGGAGCTGGTGTGTGTTGTGAAGGGCCATGCGTGGAAGTAAGGTGGGCGGGCATTGTGCTGCAGTTCCGCTGCGTGTTTGCCTGCTGGGACCGAAACCTGTCCAAGAAGTCTGGGACCGGGAGTGCTGGGGGCCCCTAGTGATCCTTGGTCTCTGGATCTTCTTCTGGGCAACCTAGATGAGGTTCTATGAATAAGGTTAGTGACCCTATAGAGATCGGTCGACCTCACCATATTTTTGCCGCCACTGGTGACATTTTCCTTTATGTACTCTTACATATCTCCATACCCAAGATACAATATTCGGGAATATTGTTACAGGATTATACAGTTTGGTCTTTGGATATACATTCTACATCATGAAAAATAACATAAAACCTGGATGTTAGATAATGGATGCACCAAAATGGCGTCCAAAGAAACACATGGCCACTCTCTCTTACTGCAGGATCTATATTGTATATAATGTATGATGGTGCTACGGACATTATAATATGGTTAACATTGTGACATTTTATTGACCTTAAGGTGTAAGGCAATCAAAGGGTTAATGTTAACTTCAAATGCCCCATTATCTCCCAGAGGTACTACGTAAACCGGATACACTTTTTTGCTGTTAGCCATATTAAGAGTACGAAGCAAGTGGTGGTATTGAAGGTGTAACACAATTATCACAGTTAGAGGGGCACTTGGTAGAGCACATACCTCCGCCTAACCTAGCTGATTCTTTACCTTTAGGCTATTATCATAGGCCAAATGATCTTCGGAATCTGGGTTCCAGGAAATTATCCAGATCTCCTTCTAAATCAAATAATTTCTTCCTAGGCGCATATCCTATGGGGCCACCAAATGTTATGATAATCGGTTCATAACTTTGTGAGATATTTAGTTTACAGACACACAAACGGAGGCAAAAACATAATGTCCGTCCAACTTCGTTGACGGAAGTAAAAAATTACCTACTGATTGCCAACATAAAAAAAACAAAAACATCATTGTATTCTAAATGGTACCAGATGGTGCCGGAAACGCTCACATGTCCACACACCCATATACACACAAACACTCTCTCTCTCTCTCTCTGTTGATACGTATAGCCGACCAAAACAGATTTTCATTGCACTGACGTTCTTATGTACAGTTCTGGAACTAAAAAACGAGGCAGACGTTTGTGGTGGTACCTGGCAACACAGGTAGGTAAACATTGTAGTAAAGAATGTTTGTATGAATGAACTAGAGGTGTTGCCTGCCCTATGTATGGAGAGAATTGATTGGTGGCAAGTTGTCAGTTGTCTTTTTGTGAAAAGTATCTATAACTTTTATTTTCGTAACATTTCATACCAAATTTGCCTTCTTATTAAAATAATACGTTGTGCAGATTGATGTGATACAGTTGATACAAATACAAATAATAGTTAAAACCTACAAATAACTTGATGTAATTAAAGGACACGAGCTATGTGGGTATCACGGCTTCTACAGGGTGAGGGAAGATCATACCAACAACACGGAAATAGTAGATATACAATTTCAAACATTGCATATATGTTTTATTATATTATAATTACAGTTAATAAAATGCCGATTTATTCTGATAGTGTAATAAGTAGATTGAGTGTTAAATGTAAACAATGACAAAATTCTGGAAAATTCATAAAGGATCGGTTTGCGCCACTGTAGAATGCGTCCAAAACACACTGAAATTATAGCCCCCCCCCCCTCTCTCTCTGTCTCTCTCACACACACACAAACAAATACACACACACCAAGACTCCTCTTCACTTGCATAATGTGGCTTGTCTTCACAAGTATATAAAGTTTGTTAATTCTAGATGCAAGGGATTTGGGTGTAGGCCTAATATTCTCCACCTTCAGTCAGGAGCTATTAACCCTTAACTAGCGGCGCGCAACATAAGTCAAGTATAATAAATTTGGACTATCTGGCGGCGCGCGACATAGGTCGTGTGGCAATTTCAGCACGTAATGTTGCTGAGAGAGAGAGACAAGTGGTGGCAGGAGAGTAGCGAGCGTATGACTGCTCCAGACCACCGCGGCGAACCTACTGACACGAATCCCACCTCCTCCCTCCCTCTCTCACTCGCTACATACTGAATTGTATGGGGAAAGTACCGAATTACATGCTTTTTGCACTCGTGTTGCGCGGTTGTTGCAAGAAAACTAGCCGTCATAAAAGGATCGTTATGGTGTCATTGGAAAGCTCTGTTTATGCCCTTTCAGGGATAGATACTTGTTTTACGCTCTGGGTCTTATTTAGGCATGAAAATTATCACGTAAACAGCCCTATTTTGGCTAAAATCACCCCGCTGGGCGGTACATATAAATAGACCGCTAATAAGGTGTTAAAGACCACTACCTCACCCCCAACCATCCCCCCTTACCTGCAACGATTTAAATAAACACACCTCCATAATTGACAAAGAAAAGTACCCCAGAAGACTCTCTATACTTGAAGCTCTGTATATTCAAGCCTTAAATCCCAGCATAAACAACCAAACACTTGACCTACACATATTACCTTCTGCCAAACGCCACTACCACGCCACAGCCCATGCTTCTCACCTCCCTTCAGCACCCCCTGCGTCTACTCATCCCAGAGCGTAACTGTCTACTCCTAGGACTTCCAGCAGCCAATCAACGTTAACTTCGCCCACACACAGCCAACCACAGACCAGACGCAGCGAGCGCTGGTGAACCATCGGCTCCAAGGGCAGGAGGGGAGAAGACGGGCGCAGATTGAATACTTGCTCATAAATTTAATAAGTCAGATTCTCGTCAGGTTATATGTTACTTTTGCAGGCAGAAGGGTCAAATAAAACCCAACTGCCCTAAGTGGAAACAGTCAGAAACTAAGCCAGTTGCCTTTGTAATGGGCGCCCCAGCTTTGGGGAGCTTCGGCCCACGTGGGGAGTCCAGAGGCAGCGCCTGTGTTAGGCCTGTGGAGGAGTCTGGGCTAGTGAATGCCTGGATGGGGACTCCTCAGTAATCGCTGGTGTTGAACCGGAGGATCCGCAGTCTTGGGGGCGTGCTTTTCTACACGAAGGCGAAGTGGAGTTGGCGGATGGCAAGGTTCATGCAGTTAAGGTGTTCAGGGATTTAGGAGCTCGTCAGTCGCTCTGTGTGAGACTGCCGGGGATGGACATCGAGATTTAAAGGGTAAACCTTGCTTATCCACCTGAGCTAATCCTGTCTACTGATTGGCGGACGGGATTACTCCTTCACCATATCCTTCTCAAATAAGGCAAGCACTTGATCGCCTTACTGCTGTTCCACTAAAATTCTTCTTATCTGTTTGCCATTCTACCAATCCACTGTGTTCTACAATACACTTGTGGAGTTGGATAGCTGGATTTTAGTTGCCCACATCTGTATTGGCAAATATAATTTGCCCTGGCTGACTGAAAAGTTATTTCAGAGTTCATAAGGTTTGCAATCTCTGACCCTTTCCGTCTACTATTGCTATGAGGTGACGGAACTTGAACTGGGGGTCTCTTGGGAAAGGCATGGTACCTTTAGACTACCTCTGACACACTTCAGACATTCTATTTATAACCAGGTCCGGATATCTGCCACTACACTTGTTTCAGCGGGGTCAGTCAGCTTAAAGTTCCTAGTTTTACTCTCGCTCTGTGGATCGAATACCCGGTCTTCATGTTACTTAATTACTTCTGTCGAAGGAGATCCATATTTAATTTTAGGTTCATTAAATGCCTCATTTTCTATATATATATATAGGTATGCCACAAATGTTTCAGAGTCGCTGAAATCTAGTATACTAACATATTCAGTGACGTTGAGTGGTACTTGAAAAGTAGACAGAATGGGTATAAAACACCATCTGAGGAGGAGCACTTTATTGACAACGTTTCGCAGATGGCGTCATCAGGTCACCTGATCTGAAGAAGCTATCTGTGAAACAGTGTCAATAAAGTGCTCCTCCTCAGATGGTGTTTTTTATCCATATTCAATGACCTTTCCCAAGCTGATGGTAGCTCAATAATTACGACTATAAGACAATCACAGATAAAATATAAGAGGAATATATTTTATCTCCCTTTTCTGCCATTCGGTTAATTGTATGGGTCACGAAATTATAAAAGCAGACATAATACTTTCCCATGTTCCTATACACAATCATCTTAGGACAAGTTTGTTTGTTGATGCTTGCATTCCATTTGTTTCCATTTTTTAAGATTGAAGTATTTTTTGAAGGTACAGAATCAAAACCGAAGACATATTCTCTTCTCTTGATACATTGACACCCCCCCCCCCCCCCCCCCGCCCCCAGACATATCATATTAACAAGCTTACGGGTTGGCAGACCGCCCGTTGTTTCCCCCTCAATAATAAGTTATATGACGATTCTGCGTCATTTTGAGCTCAGTAAGTTAGGCAAGTTAGATCATAATCTGTCGGTTGATGGCAACCCAAAAATTCCTCCGACTCCTAACGGTCCCTCAGTGTGAGAAAGAATGTTGAGCTATTTCACTAGGTTCATATGACGCGGCAGCGTCATTTGATAGTTTTGGGCAGAGCCGCCATATGACGCGGTAGCGTCATATGTGATGGAGGGGTTTTTAAAGTGAAATATGAACATTACGTGTGGTTCTCGAATATTTGTATATTGTTAACACCATTTACTAATTTAAGACGGTGTCACACGAGCAATATATCCGGCAATCATTTTAGGCACTTGAGGTCTGACAGTTTCTGAATTATAGTTATATATTATTTCAGTCTCTTAAAATAATATTAAGTCACTTTACTGTACATGGATCAAAAAATGCCATCCGAGAAGAAGCAGCAGTGACATAAATCATCCAACGCCAAGAAAAAAACAGACGCAACCGAGGACCACCAGCGATAAGGACCGAAGACAGCGAGGACCGAGGACAGCCATGAACATAAATGTAGATCCGACAAGAACCAAAAATATTACTAAAGAGCGTTCCGTGAGTTCTAAAATAACAAATTTAAAGGTTTTCTATGCAAACGCTCGTAGCATACGCAATAAATTTTCAGATTTAGAGGAGCTAGTGTTTACAGAAAATTATGATGTGATTGGCATAACAGAATCTTGGCTCAATACAGAAGATAGAGACTTTTTAGCAGAGTATTCACTTCCCGGTTATGTAATGTTTGAGAAAAGCCGAATAAATCGAAATGGAGGTGGCGTTTTACTTTATATCAAAGAAAGTCTTAACCCTACCCTCTTGTCAAAACCTCAAATTGTGAACGTCGACGCATCTTTTGTGCTAATAAAGAATAATAAAGGTACAAAAATAATACTTGCATTAATATACAGACCTCCAGCTGAATCAGTGCAAACTGACCGAGAAATTTACGAACAAATTGCAGATGTAAGTAACTCACAAGATACCGTAATTTTTGGCGACTTTAATTTACCTGTGACCAAGTGGGGCGATACTCTTACTTCACACTCCGGACATGACTTGTATACGAACTTGCAAGAGAGTTCGCTTTATCAATTTGTTCGAACGCCAACCCGTGGTAATAACGTTCTTGACATTGTACTTGCAACAAAAGAAGAATTAATAGAGAATTTGAATGTTGGTGATGAATTCAGTAACAGCGACCATCGTACGATAACTTTCTCTTTAAAGTTTACTAGTAACTAACCAAATAGTAGCATCGAAAAAGTCCCTAATTTTAAGAAAGCAAACTTCCATAAACTTAGAGCTATGTTTAAAGAAACTGACTGGAGCTTTTTAATTCACAATAACGACATAAATACATCTTGGAAGTTATTCGAAGCCACTTACCTAAAAGCAGTGCAAGACTGCATACCATCGAAAATACGGCGTCCAGGCCATAATAATAAGCCCAAATGGTGGAATAAAGATATTTCAAACTGCCTGCTTGCTAAAAAATTTGCTAATGATAGATTAAAATCCTCACAAAATTACGAAGAACGGCTGAAATTTGTAGAGCTACGACGCAAAGCCAAAAAGTTAATTAAGCAAAGTAAAAAGACCTTAGAGTTACATATTGCGAATCAAAGTAAAACAAACCCGAAAGAATTCTATAGTTATATCAGAAAGAAAAAAGTAGTTACTTCTACTGTTGGACCGTTAGTCGATGAAAATGGAGAATACACCAAAGACGAAGTACAAATGAGTAATGCCCTCAATACCTACTTTGCATCAGTTTTTACAACAGAAGACCTCAGTGATATCTCTACACCATCGCCGATTCAGATTGATAATTCAGATGTTCTAAGCAATATCACCGTTACAGAGAGAGAAGTATTGAATTGTTTAGATAAACTCAAGGTAAATAAAACGCCTGGACCTGATAAAATCTCGCCTAGAGTTCTAAAGGAAGCTAAGGATGAGCTCTCCAAACCACTGACATTACTATTCAATAAATCCTTGCAGTCTGGAACTATGCCCGATCAGTGGAAGCTAGCCAACGTAACACCGATATTCAAAAAAGGCAGCAAATCCCTACCCAGTAACTATCGTCCAATTAGCTTAACCTCAGTTGTATGTAAAATGCTAGAAACGGTCATACGAGACAGACTTGTAAATCACTTAGAGGAAAATAACATACTTAAAGATACTCAACACGGCTTTCGTAAAAAACGTTCCTGTTTAACAAACCTCTTAGACTTCTTCCACGATATCCTCAACCTCTACGATGAGAGTAAAGCTGTAGATATTATATACCTTGATTTTCAAAAGGCCTTTGACAAAGTTCCCCACAAACGTTTACTGCTAAAACTAAAAGCGCATGGAATACAAGACGGTGTGTTGAAATGGATAGAAAATTGGCTCAGCGACAGAAAGCAAAGAGTAGTCATAAACGGTAAGGCATCTAAATGGACCAATGTAAGTAGCGGGGTACCCCAGGGATCGGTACTAGGACCAATTCTCTTTCTAATTTACATCAACGACATAGATGAGGGTCTCACCTGTACAATCTCAAAATTTGCTGACGATACAAAAATTGCAAATAGCGTACTCTCAAAAGAACAAGTTGACGATATGCAACACAATCTAGATAAATTGTCATGTTGGGCCCAAATTTGGCAAATGAGTTTCAATGCGGATAAATATAAAGTACTACATATCGGATACCTAAATGAGAAAGCAAACTATTCGATGAATGGCACTCAGCTTAAGAATGTAAACAGAGAAACCGATCTGGGAGTAACAATATCGAGTAACCTAAAACCGAGTCAACAATGTTCAGAAGTTGTTAAGAAGGCAAACAAAATAATTGGCTTTATAGGCAGGTCATTTGAGCATAAATCCAAAGAAGTTATCCTAACCCTTTACAATTCCTTAGTCCGCCCTCTTCTGGAATACTGCGTTCAATCCTGGTGCCCTTATTACCAAAAAGATATAAACAAGCTAGAACGAGTTCAACGTAGAGTTACCAAAATGATACCTAGCCTAAAGAACAAACCATACGAAGAGCGTCTTAGAGAATTAAATCTATTTCCTTTAACCCAGCGCAGATTAAGAGGGGACTTAATTCAAGTGTTCAAAATCATCAAAGGCATCGACAATATGAACTGTAGTAAGTACTTCACTATCGACCAATCTAATTACACGCGGGGAAACGGTTGCAAAATTATTGGTAAATCTTTTAACTCACACGAATCTAAGAATTTCTTCTTCAATCGAGTTGTCAACTTGTGGAATGGGCTTCCCCGAAACGTTATAGACTGCATCACCGTTGATTCATTTAAACTCCGCCTAGACAAATATCTCGCATCAAACCCGCGACTGACTGCGTTTGTAAATGAATAACTTTATTTTATCCCCCCCTCAGTTACTAACCCATCTGTCCCCTACTAACTTCCTAATCCTGCCACGGACATTAGTTCCAGGGCAGTAATTCCCTTTCCAATGTTCCCTTACCCACTCTAAACCACTGTTTGGACACTTGATCCTCAGTGTTTTGGAGGACAAGCAACCTAGAAGGGTCACTAGATCTGTTGTTGTTTGTTTTCTTTTGTACTCCTTTGTACTTGTCGATTACAATGCGAAAAAATAAAAAATTCATATGTTTTCATCGAACATTGAGGGAAAAAGCTCCCTTGTTACACCTACTTAACGACTTAACGGTGTCCCAGGATAGGTAAAATATATCATAAATTAAATAAGTATTACTGTTTATCTTATGACCTACTATATTAAAAACTAATTATTGGAATAGCCAATGATTCAGAATTATTGTTCCCACTAACTTATACACTGTCCAAAAGAAAATACTTCATTAGTGTTGCAAACAGTCAAGGTGTGTGTGTTTGTGTGTGTGTGTGTGTGTGTTGCGGGGGGGTTCAAATAACTGATGCTTATAACCGTGTTTTCCGGCATATCTATTCGGGAATTGTGGTGAGGAAAAATGTGCATACATATACAGTATATTGCAAGATTTGAGCCAATTGTAATAAAATGTGCATACATATACAGTAATAAAATGTGCATACATATACAGTATATTGCAAGATTTGAGCCAATTGTAATAAAATGTCAATAGTATAGTTTGTGGCACTTCAAATAAATAATAGTAATAACAACAAAATATTAAAAACAGCTAGAATGAGCTGTGGAGCTAACCATGGGGTAATCGCTAGTGGTGAGTGTGTGTGAATCCAGAACTCTGTGGGTGTTAACCCACTCAGTACCGGCGGCTTCATCTTCAGTATATTCTTGCAATTATTAGAGAACTTCATTAAGTTTAGGGAGGCCCTCTATGTACCTCAATTCATCCTTTTAGCTAACATAGTTCTTCCTAAGCTGAACATAATAGGCTAATTGTTGCCAAAATTTGAAGTAAAGGGACGTCACCGGTACTGAACGGGTTAACTAAGATTGGTGCATTTGGTGGTAATGTGGCTTCAAGGCACAGTTGCCTAATTATTCGTATACATTCTGTGAGTTTATATATGAAAGGAAACATAGTATGTTTAACTTACTATAATAATCTGCTACAAAACTGTTAATTAGGGACATTATTTAGCTATAACATAAGAACATTTACTTCCAATTCAATTATAGTTGATAATCAGGTTTATGTGGTCAACTGTTCATATGATTAACATTGATAAAAATATACTCAAGTTAAATGTACATTTATTTAACTCCGATATACATATTAGATATATAACCCGAATTCGTAAAAAAGGCTACACAAGAGGATCCAAGGAGTTTGTAATGCGGTTGACAACAATCATTCATAAGTGACAGCACAGTTGCTAAGACATTTACCTGGGTCAAACACCTTCTGTCATGGCTATGTAAACGGGAGATTTGTATGTCAGTCATATTACTAAACTAATGAACAAATGTTATAATTCCCATCACGAGCAAAGTAAAACGGCCATCAAAGACAATCGTTCAACATCCACATTCTCAAATATAGAAATTCATATTTGATTTCACAGAGGGCCTCGGAGTCGGACGGATCCTAAATTGAGTGGTCAATCCTGTAAGTCCTTCACAAAACTGGCTCGGGTTGTCCCTCTCACAGGGAATAGGTCCACTTGGGGGTGTTCTGTGTATGGCCACCCTCGTAAGGGGAGTAAGGCGTCCGGCAATAGATAGATAGATAGATATTTGATTTCATATTTGCATGAAAGAGACAGGCAAAGTTGTCTGTAACAAGTGTCTCCCCCCCCCCCCGCCCTCCCCCCCAAACACACACACAACCCCAACAGACAAACACAACAAAATAGTTGACAGAGTGATTGGGAGCAAAATACAAGGTACTGTACGCTAGAGTCAAAATAATTTGATGTTAATATGTTGATATATTAATTGCTTCCTCTCTCTCTCTCTCTCTCTCTCTCTCTATATATATATATATATATATATATATATATATATATATATATATATATATGTTGGTGTAGCCAGGTAATACATTTTCTTTAAGGCAGGCGAGGTTGAAGGAAATACAGGTATCAGCATTAATTATTTTATTATTAAGGCTTTCAATAGAACGAACAGCAATTCTCAGGTGTTCTGGGAGATTGTGCAAAAGGTGAGCAAAATTCATGGTGATCCGACGCGTTTCGATAGACAACTATCATCTTCAGTAACAGACCTATCTCTCCCAAGACTCCGAAAATAGACGACCATGTGATATACCAACACAATTGCAATAATGTGGACTGTGGACCTCAAACCTACGTTGGTATGACACAATATCGTTTATCACGCCGTCTCACCCTCCATCTCCAATCTGGAGCTATCAAAGACTACTATAAAGCCCCCCACCACCATGCCCTTACTCGCTCTGACCTAGATAAAAACACCTCCGTAATTGATAAAGAGACAGAACCCAGAAGACTTGCCATACTTGAAGCCCTATATATTCAAACTCTTAATCCTTCCATAAATAATCAAACTCTCGACCTCCAAATACTCCCATCAGCTAAACGTTACTCTCAAACACCCCCTAACATTACTCCCCTTACCACCCCGACTCTGCCCTTACCCCCTCTCTCCTCCCCCCCCCCCCACTACTTCATTTAACCAACGCGCGACGCCCCTCAACCCTACGCTTCAAACTGGACCAGAAACCCGAGATACAACTGGCCCGCCGCCCCTCACAATGGCCCAGCCTCCCCCTCGCCCAGCAGACCCCCTACGACAACATCTAGCATCTACGAACCCGCCCAGCCAACCAGGAGGCAGGAAAGCGCGCGCCTCATTGGTCGCCAACTAGCCAATCATATGCTAGCCAACACCCAATAAACCTTACTGTGATCTTCCTAATATGTATAAATAAGCTGTAGCTTCTGACACAGGGGACTGGGCTCTCTCCTGATTGGCTACAACTCTCCCTTACCACCAAAACCATCATGGCCACCAGCAATACCACAACCAGTGGTAAAGTTAAATGGTACAATTTTAAAGCAGGCTATGGCTTCATTACCACAACCAACAATGAGGATATATTTTGTCACCATTCCAATATCAACAACAACAACAAAAGCAGCAAGAAGGCCTCGTTGGAGAATGGCGAATCAGTGGAATTCAACATCTATTCCGGGAGGAAGGGACCTGAAGCCATTAACATCAAGGGCCCTGAAGGAGCCCCAGTCAAGGGCTCCTCATTCTCCCTCCGGAATCATCTACCAAAGGCGACAACAACAACTGCAGCAGAAGGGGAAGCAGTTCTAAGGGCAAAGATCTATGCCTGCATTCAATCAGCTATAGCCATCGCTGGTTCGGATGAGCTTAGAATTTGCCAGCTGATCCCCTATCTGCTTCAGTACAACAACCTGCCTACAATCATCATTCCTCAGGAGGCTTTCTCTGCAACTCCAACAACCACCAAGAGGAAGTCACCAAAGAGGAAGAAGCCCACCAAGACCCAAGAAGACCCAGCTCCACCAAAGAAGCCGAGGAGTGCTCCAAAACAACAACTGCTTCTGCCAAGACCTCTCAGTCTATACAGAAGCCAAAAGGGGCACTCTTCCACAACATCAGCAGCTTCAGCTTCAGCTTCAACTTCAGTTAAGGAGAAATCAACACCATCATCACCAACACCGGAGTCGACCTGCCATCAATTGGAGACACAGCAATCGGATGAAGAAGACTCCGAGGAAGAAGAAGAGGTGGAGGTCGAGCTACTGGATGCTGAAGAACAAGAAGAAGACAAGACCTCCTCTACTCCGATCCAGTCTACCACCTCATCACCAGAACCGACCATCATGACAACTCCTCTCCCTCCTGTTCTAACACCACAAGTTGTGAGGGAGAAGCAGCCAGATTATGACCCAAACTTTGCTTATGTGACAGATGAACAATTTATAAGTTTTGCAGAAGACCTTGAAACTTGTACTCTAGCTGAAATGAAACAAAAATACCCCTCTACCTGGCTTCATGAGTCGAGACTAACACCGGAGGGCAGAGCACGCGTATCGAAGGTTAAGAATCATATGAAAAAAAAGCTTAATAAATAACTAGAAATCCACCAAGAATCTTCAGCTTCACCATCCGCTTCATAAATAACACCATCTCCCACCTTCACCAACATCAACGGCCTTTCCACACCACCAGCACCACCTAGCACTCCACAAGATGCACTGATACTCGTCGACTACTCTTACTTATCACATCCAAGAATCACCAAAGAATTGCAAGGAGGACGGCCCTCCACCTTTTACTCTTCAACTTTGCTCTTCATTTCCATCTTTACTTCTCTCTAATCCTTAGAGACCTCTCACCTCCCCAACCTGTCTATCCCCCCACCAGTTCCAGTTCCTATTCACTTACCTTCCATTCCCTGAAGATGATAGTTGTCTATCGAAACGCGTCGGATCACCATGAATTTTGCTCACCTTTTGCACCATCTTCCAGAACACCTGAGAATTGCTGTTCGTTCTATTGAAAGCCTTAATAATAAAATAATTAATGCTGATACCTGTATTTCCTTCAACCTCGCCTGCCTTAAAGAAAATATATATATATATATATATATATCTTTTACACTATGAGCACATTGACTGAAAGTAAAATAAGTTACTCCGCGTTGAAGCAGCATAAATACCTAAGTTTCTGCCTGACTGACTCAGGAAATGAGGAAATAACTTTGTCTGGGGAAATTATTTGCGTGGAAATGAGCTACATATGGTTAATTAGTCCATGATTGATGACGTGAAGAATATACCTAGTTGAGAGAGAGAGAGAGATAGAGAGAGAGAAAAAAAAACAGAGAGAGAGTGTGTGTGTGGATACACTAACTACATTCACCATGCGGTCCCTACTTGGCAGTATAACCTACAATATGTACTAATAGTTGTCACACAGTGGGGGGCACGGATTGTATGGTACAGCAGTATAACCTACAATATGTACTAATAGTTGTCACACAGTGGGGGGCACGGATTGTATGGTACAGCAGTATAACCTACAATATGTACTAATAGTTGTCACACAGTGGGGGGCACGGATTGTATGGTACAGCAGTATAACCTACAATATGTACTAATAGTTGAAACACACAGTGGGGGGCACGGATTGTATGGTCCAGCAGTCTAACCTACAATATGTACTAATAGTTGTCACACAGTGGGGGGCACGGATTGTATGGTACAGCAGTATAACCTACAATATGTACTAATAGTTGTCACACAGTGGGGGGCACGGATTGTATGGTACAGCAGTATAACCTACAATATGTACTAATAGTTGTCACACAGTGGGGGGCACGGATTGTGTTACGACTGGGGTTCAAATATATCAGGGCTCTTATTCATTGGACTAGTAATGGCATAAATGTTACAACGGAAAGCGCTAGCTCCAACCTCTGATGTATATTCCCAGTGAACAAAGAACACAAATACTCTACAGAGTTCTACATGCAATAATAGGCTATCAAACTCTCAATAAATGTGTGTGTACTCTAGGCTTAATGTTATGTGAAAACAGCCTATTACTACCTATAACCGAAGGTGCTTGGTTATGGTATGCAAAGTAAGGTGGTAAGAGAAGTACAGCTTACGTTACTTTAATCAATAAATGTCAGGCACTCCTGCATGAAAGAAAGTGCACTAAAGTCCTTCAACACTAACAAGGAATCTTCTTTAAATGTTAGATGCTATAAAGATGCTCGTATCGGAAATGGAACCCAAAAAGGCAGGCAGCGGAAACAATGCTCGTGCAGGCTATGCACACAAAAAGGCAGAATATATATGCCGTCGGAGCCAAGAATATCCTAAACACAACAACAATAATAATAATCGCCACGACAATGCAGTATTCCTATCAAACAAAAAGAGCCTAAGTCGTTTGTGTCTCAATACATCAAACTAGGCTGCAAAATGCTTGTGTAATCATAAATGGGTATGCATAAAAGAGTAATTGGTTTAATATACTTAATGTCTACTATGATTGATAAAGTCTAGCTAGAGTCAATGATACGAGATACTGGTGAGCATGGCATGCCGCATAGCCTAGTGGCAAATCTCAAGTCTGTGCGTCAAATATTACGTTATAGGGAAGGGTAGCTCTCTTGAGAAACCTTAATACCGAAGTATTAAGCGTTCTCCTGGCGTACCTCAAAGTCAAACAATCGTGACTAGAACAGTGCAGAATGGTGATGGCAAAAAGCCCTCATTCGTGCATGCTCTATTCTCAATGGCACACAGACTAGAATTTACTCAATCAACTCCAGTTCTCAGGTATGTCGTGCAGCTTTTAACTAAAGCCAGCACTCATAGGAAACAATACCTTATAATATCAGACTCCTAGTCTAGCATTATCTAATCCAGCAGAACACTAATAATTAAAGGATGCAGTACTTAAACGATATAAATGCCAACCAATGTTTCGTGATCCACTTATCTTAACAACTAACATACATAGGTTATATCAGACCTTAACGCACAATACAACTGGCCAGCATGAAGCTGATTTTGCAGAGTTAACCAGAGGGGGTATAATATTAATAAAAAGGTGGTGAAAGATATGGAAAATGAGAGAGATAGGCAGAGGAAAAGATTCTCAGGTGCAGAGCAGGTGACAGGTAGCAAAGGAAAAGATGGGTGCGTTCTAGAAACCAGATCTGAGGGAGAGAGTGGCGAGGAACTGTATATATACTCGCACCAGCTCGAGCCGCGTGGGAAAAAAGCGGTTACAAGTCCTCTAGCCACTACCAAAGTAGCTAGCAAAACATTACGTCACCAAGCATGGTAAAGAACTCCCTGAACCAATCCCCACGAGTCCAGCCAGCTGTGACGTCATCGAGCGGGGCAAAAACACTACACGCCCCCTCTCACTCTGTTCTACTCTCTCTCTCTCTCTGATCTTATCATTACTAGTTAAGGATAAAACATATACTTTACAATTAAATATTTAAAGCCTTGACATGGGCGAAAACAAAGAGCCTTTCTGGACTGCCCATGACACGAGCTTTCACATGAAATAAAGCACACTCTAATACACAAACTGTAGCCCCATCCACTGCCCTGGCGATCCTAGCGAGTCACTGTAGGACAAGCCATGCGGTTCTAACGGAGTGGTTAACGTCACAATTGTATGGTACAGCAGTATAACCTACAATATGTACTAATAGTTGTCACACAGTGGGGGGCACGGATTGTATGGTACAGCAGTATAACCTACAATATGTACTAATAGTTGTCACACAGTGGGGGGCACGGATTGTATGGTACAGCAGTATAACCTACAATATGTACTAATAGTTGTCACACAGTGGGGGGCACGGATTGTATGGTACAGCAGTATAACCTACAATATGTACTAATAGTTGTCACACAGTGGGGGGCACGGATTGTATGGTACAGCAGTATAACCTACAATATGTACTAATAGTTGTCACACAGTGGGGGGCACGGATTGTATGGTACAGCAGTATAACCTACAATATGTACTAATAGTTGTCACACAGTGGGGGGCACGGATTGTATGGTACAGCAGTAGATTTTATCCTCACTTAAGGGTAGATTTTCACTTAATTTTGTTTTATTTTCTAGAACTGCTCCTCCCTCACGTTTAGCCCTATTAGTTATAAAATTACCAAACGTTTGCCTGCTTCTTTCGGTGATTATAAGACCTTTCGTCTAATTTCTTTGTCAACTTTAAGACCTGCCGTGCCATTTTGATGTCAATTTTCCCTGGCGAGCAAAAGCGAGCATGCAATTTAGTTCAAACCAGCCTTCGGCTGGAACATCTTTCTGCCGAAAAATGTACTAATTAGTAATAGTATTAATTTATCTGGAATAGGGTTTTTGGGGGTATATTTTTAATAAGCTTGATAGAAGTCTAGGGAGCCAACTAAACACCTCCCTTTAAACACAACCACCATGTTTAATGTCAGCAGGAAGCAGAGTTAAATAATATGTTCCCTAGACCTCCTACAAGCTTGAACGAATACCCCGCAGACCCCCTTTCGAGAAACATTTGTACATTTTTTGATTGACAAATGTCGGTTCCTGCTAAATTACAGGATCACAATCGCTCACCATGATAATAATCGACACATAAATGGCATGAAAGGTCTTAGTATTGGCCAAGAATTGGGGCGAAAAGTTTTATAACCAACAAACAAATGGGGCGAACGTCTTGATGTTTCAAGACTAATGAGGGTAAACATGACGGAGAAGGGGGTCTATTAAAAACATAAAAAAACTCCCCTTAAAAGGAACGTTTGCTCTGAATCACACACACATACACTCTCTCTATCTCTTGCTTTCCTTCAATCTAGCTATTCGTCATTAAACTACTATATCCTGTTCATTATAGGTAGGCCAGTAATCGTAACTCTTAACCTCTGTAACTCAGAAAGGGCTAGAGCAAATAGGCTGTAAATGTATACACCCAGTCCCAGGCTGACTCTTCCCAAATGGTAGACAAATGAACCCAAACACTTTAGTCCATTTCGAGTTACAGTGGCTATAAGTTAGGATATCTGGCCTACCATTAATGCATGGACTACAGTACTCGATGTGTCCCTTAATATGTATGATTGCCAAGTAATCTTTGCTCACACCAATGATTCTAGTAAATACAAATCTTATATATCCAACATAAGGTGTATATCATAGCATTCTGGATGTTCTTGACTATCGAATAACTCTACTAATGCAATGTTTATGGAAGAACAATAGAAAACAGTATATTCAAATCATAGACCCTTGAGGATTATGATGCATTTTGACAGTTTATTCTGGCTATCTTTAGACGATTTCATTCAATTTAGGAAAGAATAGTGAGAGTCAGAGTTGATAGAGAAAGTTTGTACTCGTTTGCCTGCTAGATAGCCTTCCAAAACTGAACAAAATCGCCTAATGATAGCCAGAATAAACTATTGTGACGCATCATAAACCTCAAAGGGTTAAGAACCACATAACTCTCTAATACTACAGGTGGTGAGACAGTTTATACCCGGTAATTATGACTGGAACTAATATTTGAGCTCCCACTCCAAGAATTCTGGCGGCCTCTCGCGTTTTGGGTGAGATGAACTAATTTATGCTGAAGTGGCTGAGATGATGAGCTGGGGTGAAGAGAGGAGGAGGGAGAGGACCAATGGAAAAGGTGGACGAGGAAGGAGAGATAGAACAGGGAAAGGAAGAATAGGAGGAATGGAAAAGGAGGACGAGGAGGAACAAAAGTATGACAATGAGGGATAGAAAAAGGGGGAATGGGAAAGGAGAACGAGAAGGAATTAGGAGGAGGAAAATGAAGGCGAGGAAAAGAATTACCAGGAAAAGTAATAGAGGAAGAAGAAGAGGAATAGAATGGGAGAACGAGAATAAAGATACAGAGGAGGAAGAAACATAACAGGAAAATGAAGAAAATTAAGGATAAGACACATATGATGGGCTAGCAGAAGTAGAAGGATTATGGTTCTAGCAGGAGCAAGATTATAAAGGCCATCTAGAAACGATAAATATATTGTTTCCTGTTATATAAGTACTCAGCCTGTTCATGCCCCCTCCGGACCATAGAGTACATAACCTAGAGGCTAAAGAAGACGCCACAAATCTGTAAATAGGGATCCGCACGTTCGAGAGATGGCAGCACGATCACAAAGGACAATGGGAGGGGAGGGTCCCCACAAAGACATTATATTGACTGTCCTTGGTCCCATTAATTCGTAATAATCCCTACCTTGTACTAATAACGCTATTAATAATCAATTGAACGTTATCCAGAGACTCTGTAGACATGACATAGTTAAATAGACATAAGTAGAGGTTACTGTAAAGGCCAGTTATCGTGTAATTGTCGTCATTATGAGGTGTACAAGCAGACCTCCTCCAACACCCGCCATTGTTGATGTGAGATTCGGGAGTTGCCAACGTCAATGGTGGGACAAAATATCCCTAGATGTCATAAGTATAAATGTCCAGTTCTAGTGCTACTTTACAAATTAACATCTACATAACATGTAACATAATAATATATATTCAAAATGACATTTTAATGTTGTTGTATTGCTTGAAGGTATACAGCTTGCATCATATATGAGTAGCCTATGTTTTGTAGTGTATATGTATACTTAATGTTTTCATCTTGCTTATAATATATATCTAATTTATATTAAATAATTTACAAATGTTTTTACCAACATTAATTAACTCTTAACCCTTATTTAGCGGGGTCGGACTTAAGTCCGATACGAGAAAATTGGACTAAATGGCGGGGTCGGACTTAAGTCCGTGGCGTATTCCCGCCCTAATTTAGGTGGAAAGCGAAACTTGGTGGTCAGGCGGTGTACTACAAGGGCCCACCCCCACATCCCCACTGTGTGACCGTGACTAAGTGACCCTCAAGCAGCCATAATGGAAGGTCAAGATTTGCCCGTGTTCGATTCGGTGGCCGCCATCCCTAGTGCGTCGCGCCACCCTACTAACCACGCCCGGCTTACCACCCAGGAACTAGATATCATGCTGACCTCTTCATAACTTTCTAATAAGTTGTTGGATGAAACCGTCGAAGGTCTGGGTGAGAGTTTTGGTAGTGTGGATGACTCTGAAGACGAAAATAACCCGTTCATAGGCTTTCACCCCAAGCATAATTTGCGTGGGGTGGATGTTGTGGTTGATATTGGACAGACCCTTGAGCAAATTGGAGACGTTCCTGACGAAGAACATACTGGTGTGGGTGTTGGTAAGTACAATTTATATTTTATAATTGCTTGAAAATGTGATTGCAAGCATTTTATCACCTTACGAGCGGCTGGTGGAGTATATTTCACTGTGCCGCCCAGCGGGTTTTTTTTTTACCCTAAATGGGGTTGTTCCGTGCTCTTTTTCATGCATAAACAAGACCCAGAGCGTAATACAAGTATGTATCCTGAAAGTGCGTAAATTGAGCTTTCCAATGACACCCGAACCATCCTTTTACGATCACTGGTTGTCTTTCAACGATCGTAAAACACGAGTGAAAAACCCTAAAATACGGTAATTTCCTTATATAATTCCCTGTGTGGCGAGCGGTCTGAGGTAATATATGCTCCTAATCACCGCTCCGCTCTCTCTCAGAGCACATTACGTCCTCAAAATTGCACTCTACAAGAAATTTCCTTTGCATTTTATAGCGTATTATTTGCAGGCGTTCGGTAAATTTACGGTAATACAAACAACGAAAGATTGAATATTTGTGCTTGGCATTATATGATTGTGGAGAACAGATGTAGACCTACCGTATATATTATGTTTTCATATATATGATACATGTGTAACATTTTTATATTATCACGACTCTCTCTCTCTCTCTCTGTCTCACTCTCTTTGCTTGTACTCTTTTGTACTCTCTTTGTCTGATGTAGGCCAGGGCACGCCCCTAACTAATCTCTTCCCTCCCAGGGGAAATCACACCTAGCAGATGTTTTTGACATCCCCTCTCTCTCTGTCTGTCTCTTCATCTCTGGGTCTACCTATACTGCATGTGACATTGAAATTGCTTGAGAGTTTGATTGCAAGCATTTTATAGCGTATTATTTGCAGGCGTTCGGTAAATTTCTCACGATAACCAGGGTGTATGGTACATTTCTCACGATAATACAAGAAACAACGAAGCTTGGCGAAGATTGTGGTCTACAATATACCTTTTTATAATTGCATGTGACCTTGTAATTGCTTGAAAGTTTGATTGCAAGCATTTTATAGCGTATTATTTGCAGGCGTTCGGTAATTTCTCACGATAACCAGGGTGTATGGTACATTTCTCACGATAATACAAGCAACAACGAAGCTTGGCGTAGATTGTGGTCTACAATATACTTTTTTATAATTGCATGTGACCTTGTAATTGCTTGAAAGTTTGATTGCAAGCATTTTATAGCGTATTATTTTCAGGCATTCAATAAATTTGATAAATATATCAAAATAAGTCCTGTGGGACTATGAAATAGCTATTATTGGACAAGGAAAATATTTTGTTCATCCCTCCACTGGAACATCAACAACAATGTCAACAACGTATCGCCGTCGGCAATCGTAAGATTCAGAGTCGTAAAGATTCCAGGACGAGCTCAATAGAAAATGAATGAAATGAATGAGTGTGCAGTACTGCCAATACGTATAGCGACTTCCGCTAGATCTAGAGACCTTTACTTCGATCTAGCAGCAATGACTTACACTAGCGGTTTTGTTTTGAAATTTCAGAACAATTTCGAAGTGATATTATATGGGTTTTTGCCATTCATATTTCTAGTGGTATTTATCATGTCTTACATCTAACAATATATGCTAGCGGATTTAACTTCAATTGGTAACCCTCCCGCTCGAGTCGGCTCCAAGAAAATCGATAATGGTGGCACTTTAGTAAACAGGTGATAAACAAAGCATGCGGATCGGTTTGGTGTATCGGTATTATGGTAAGTTGGCTACCTACTATTGTTTATACGATATAGTAAGTAATGATAAGTAAATTATTATATTATATATAAAACAAAAACAAAATTCCTGCAAAGCAAGCGAAACAGAGAGAGAGAGAGAATGCAGAAACTGAACTGAAGAAAGAGTGAAAAAGATATAATAATACAGAAATATTACAAGCAAATAAATGAAATAGAGGGTATAGTTAGAGAAAATAATAATGAGAAATACATAATACGGATGAGGAAGAGGGAAAGCGACAGAGCCAGAGAGAGAGAGAGAGAGACAGGAGGAGTGGGAGAGATTAGAGAAAATAGAGAGATTGCAAGCATTTTATAGCGTATTATTTGCAGGCGTTCAGTAAATTTCTTATGGTAATACAAACAATGAAAGATTGAATATTTGTGCTTGGCATTATATGATTGTGCGGAACAGATGTAGGCCTACCGTATATATTATTTGTTCATATATATGATACATAAATATGTAACATTGTTATATTATCACGACACTCTCTCTCTCTCTTGTCTCTTCCTCTCTGGGTTTACCTATTGCCTACATTTATAATTGCATGTGACCTTGAAATTGCTTGAGAGTTTGATTGCAAGCATTTTATAGCGTATTATTTGCAGGCGTTCAGTAAATTTCTTACGGTAATACAAACAACCAAACAACGAAAGATTGAATTTGTGCTGCACATCCCTCATACGAAATACCATTCCCACCGTATAGAGAGAATACAGAAACTGAACTGAAGAAAGAGTGAAAAAGATATAATAATACAGAAATATTACAAGCAAATAAATGAAATAGAGGGATTAGTTAGAGAAAATAATAATGAGAAATACATATACGGATGAGGAAGAGAGAAAGGGAGAGAGAAAGAAAGAAAGAGAGAGAGAGAGCGAGAGAGAGAGAGAGAGAGAGAGAGAGAGAGAATACAGAAATAAGGAGAAATAAGAGAAAAATAAGACCGATTACCAAAGGAATAGTAGACGCGCGAGAGGCCGAAGTCAGGCCAAAGCGAACGCAACCGAACGCGCCCGGGAAATAGACCAAAAAGTACCTCCTCTTCCTCACCTCTTCCCACCCTCCACACTCATTCATAACATCCATTCATAGACTTATATGGGGAGACAAAGAGTTGCTCTTTCCAAAAATGATCGTTTCGTTCGCATTGGAGCCATAGTAACGGCACTAGGGCGAGTGAAATTGAGCTAATATTTCGGGATTATGCCCGCTGAGCGGTACAGTGTAAAATACCTTACCACCCGCTAAATAAGGGTTAAATACGTTCCCTCTTTAATCTATTGCTCCCTCGTTTTGCGGATATTCCCTTAACTTTGGTAACACTGCAGCAATTAGCCAGCTGGCAGGCGCGCACAGACTATCTATAATAAGGACAAGCCACTGAGGTGCTTTGGTTGTTATACCATACAACAGTGCTGCCACCAAATCCCTAAGACGTGCGGCAAAATAACCGTGTGACGTCACGCTTTCGCCTCTAGGTCATATGTACTCTATGGTCTGGACTCTAGACAGAGTTGGAACAATCATCACTGCACAGGACCATGTAGCCACAGTGCTGCTTCTGGTTCAGGGACTCACACTCAAGCTCATCCTCATGGTTATGAAGCATTTAAAGGTTCGGTCAAAGAACTCGGCATCTAATGAGAAAATAATTATGCTGTAAGTTGGACTAAGGAAAATAAGATAGTGAAACAACAAGTTTAACCGTAAATAATGATAGCAAATGAAATAGTTAACTCTCTAATGCATTACTGATTCATTTAATGAGACAAGCCTTCTCCGATTCAAGTTGCTAAATATATGTTGGGTAAGTAGATATGTTTATAAACTGTTAACTGTCTTGATGATGTAATGGTTAGAGTGTATTAACATATGTGTGTGGTAACCCAGGTTCGAGTCCCGGTGGATCACATGCTTTCATTAATCTAATTGGAGGTGTTTGGTGTTGGAGTGAAATAAATAATAATACATTATAAATATAAACTAAGGGGGTTCTGGACACACATCTCCCTCATGTTTAGCCCCATTAGTTTTAAGGTTTTAAGACATTCGCCTCAATATGTTGGCGATGGTAAGACCTTTCGTGCCATTTAGGTGTCGATTTTTGTCCTGACAAGCCTGCAATTTAGAAGGGAGTGGCCTTCGGCCGGGCCATTTTTCTACCAAAAATTGCATTAATGTATATATAAGAGAAGCCTTAAGGGTATTTGTTTAAGCTTGATATAGGTATAAGGAGGAAACTAAGCTTAGCCAAAAATACTAGCATTAAAATAGAAATAACATTATAATTATAATACTAATCAATTAATAACACAAATAAATAAATATCTCCGGCTAAATCACAATGGATGTAAGCCAACAAAAAAATATACCATATATTCAGTGATAATGGAAGTGTTATATATCAAGTAGTTTGATAACAAATATACTGTGTTCAATCGTTTTCCATATTACCATCAGTGATCACGGAAGCCACGTTATTTACTGGAGGGGGGGGGGGGGGGGGTATTTCATATATATATATATATATATATATACAGTATATATAATATATATATATATATATATATATATATATTTAACAATTACAAAATCTATGTGAGTGAGGGAGACAAAAGGCAGAACTGCCTGTATCGAGTTCCTCCCCCTGAGTTGGAGTGAAAGGGCCAACATCAAAGGACGCTCGAGCCAAAATGCCTGAACACACGGAGTTTGAAGCAATTTAAATCATAGGAAGAGGGAAAGACTGATTCTGGGAGTGTTCCAGAGCTCAGCAATTGAACAGAAGAAAGCCTGAGAATAACATTTCACTCTTGGTTTGAAGAGTTGCACAGAGTAGGGGCGGGATTGTGTTGCAAGACGGATTCTACGTACCCTATGTAGAGGAGGTGATATACACTTGGAAAGCTCTGAGGATCATTGATTATTGTAGTAGCGATAGAATAGCGAGAGAGATGCAACATTGCGGCGAAGAGAGAGAGATTGCAGAGAGTTGGTGAGTGGACGGGAGTTAATGATACGAAAGGCTTTCCTTTCTACTTTGTCTAGTTGTGCGGTGAGAGAGGATCCTCCCCATACATGTGAACAATAGTCAATACAAGGACTCACTGTGCCCCTGTACATAGCAAGATAGTGTGCAGGGGTTAAGAACCCCTTGAAGTGGTTAAGCACATCCAGCTTCTGGGAGGCTGTCTTAGCAAGACTGGTAATATGGTCCTTCCAAGTGAGAGCAGAAGAAAAAAAAGACACCAAGAATATTGAGAGAGGATGAAGGATTGAATTTTGTATTGTTGAAGTGTAAGGGATAGTCCTCTGAGAGTACCGGACGGGTAGCAAAATGATGATATTTGGTTTTGGAAGCATTAAAGGCAACAATTGGAAAAAGTAGTTAGATCAGAAGATAAGTGTTGCATGGCTTCATTTGTTTTGTTTTGAGGGATTGCTGGCTGGGGCGTTCAGGAAACTTAATTGAGTAGTGTAAGGTAGAGTCATCTGCGTATGAATGGATGGGACTGAAGATACAGTTGAGAAGATCATTAGACGATTCTATATTATAACGTAAGAGGGATCAGCGGAAAATAAAAGTGTAAAGACTATAGTATGATATATTTATTAACCCTCTTTCTCTCTCTCTCTCTCTATCTATCTCTCTCTCTCTCTCCTTCTGTGTGTGTGTGTGTTATAAGTAAATCGGATGATAGGCGTTATTATCGTCTGTATAACATGCATTATTTCGATGGGATGTGTTTCGTAATCATTCCAGCTAAGCCTCTCCCAACGGTATTATGAAAGGCTAGGGAGTGTAGCCAGGCTTTCGTGTCCATTGTTTTTATCTATAATCCCAATATTGACATAATCGTGAAACACCGGGCAACAAATATGTAAAGCTTCAATAAATTCAGCTAAAACTCTCGCTGCTCATGTTGTTGTTGTTGTTGTTGTTGTTCCCCAGGCTGTCTGGCCGAACAGCCCCAAGGTCTCGAGCAAGGCCAAGGCCATAAACGAGCGCCCCCACAAAATCCTCCCTGCTTACCACTAACAAAGTCCGGGTGACCGAAGCCACTCCAAGGCAGGGAGCTGAGGAAGGTGCGGAAACGCCCGGGAAACCAAAGCCCCACCCAAGGCCCTGTGCCCCTCAGCAATTATGAAGGGAAAGTTGAGGGGTAAGGGGAAAATGTGACGCTTTGGCTCCCAATCTGCCAACTTCTAGGTTGGCAGTAGGGAGGTCAATCCACGGAAAAGACGCCGCCACTTGAGATCTAGAAGACAACTGTTATAAGTAAAAGGAACAGTCAGAGTAAGCTATGGGTATGGCAGAGATCGCTCAGTTCTCACTCGGATAGACCAGCCCATCACCACATGACTAGAACCCAATCCTCTCAGCATCAGCTAGGAAAGGCCCTAGAAAGCCGCCTTTGGCGGGGGGATAGCTCCCCTATTTCAACTCCTTTCGGGGTTGGGCACCCGCCCTCGCTGCTCATGTTATGCTTAGATGCATATGTACGTTCAAGTGTTATGCTTAGATGCATATGTACGTTCAAGTGTAGCCAAATTTCCCACGTGTATGCACTAAAAGCCAATGCACATATATTTTGCCTTGTCTGCTTAAAGGACATAAAAGGCAAAGCTGACTGTAACGAGTGTCCCCCCCAAATTGTTTTTGAAAGAGTTAAAGGATCCAATCCAAGGTACGTTAGAGTCAAACTGTCTGGACACACAGACCTTGAAGAAGTTTAAGTCATATAATGAGGGAACGACAAATTGAAGAAGAGAGAGAACCAATGCATATGTTCAAAATGGAACATAATTATGAAACAAAGCACATTATTATTAATATAGCTTGTGTTAATTAAACGCACTATAAACTACATTATCTATAGCCATGAAGGATTATTGGAAAGAGCCGATAGTTGTTGGTTAGTTTGTGGTCAATGCTAGGGAGTGGGAACGCTAACAGTATTATAATGGACGGGATAGGATTTAAACGCACACACACACACACACTGACATACACAAACACACTCTCTCAAATACACATGGCTCCTTTTCTGTCTCACACACACACACACACACATTGATAAATGCATACAGATAAACAAAAAACAGACAATCTAAATTCCAGTTGCAGATAGCGTAGTATAAGATTGCACCAATCGAATTGATATCTAACCATTTAAGTGTTGTAGGTAAAGCCTCAAAGGTCCAAGCACCCAAAGGAAAGTCTATCTGTGTCCGGTTGCCATCTCATACCCAGATCCTTATGAATTGTCTGGTTGACAGCCATTACCCCATATTGTTCCAGTACTGACCACACCTTAGGACTATTGGTTACCCATTCCCCCAAATACTAATGGGCTGACCAAAATGTACGCTGGAAACTCCAGTAATTGGAGATAACATTATCGTCAGTGTCAGTGGTACATTGTACGTTGTCAATATAAAAGCCACCTTCTATTCGGTTAACAAGTTCAATATCGTCAAACATGGATAAATGTTTCAATAACGTGGCTTCAAATAGGACCTGGGAGCTTGTCGCACCAAACAATATGATTTTGATCCGAAATACAACACAAGGCGAGTCTAAGGCAATGGGGTCCCTAGGCCACAGGACTCGTGTATTCTCTCGGTCACGTTTGCCCACTTCTAACAAGAGGAATGACTTCTCTTTATCGGTTATGAATCCATACAGCTTGCTGCAGAACTGTAACATCACTTTCGCCAAGTCAAGGACTATAAAGAGTCCCATAAATTATCAATCGTCGATATTTAAGGTCGAAGATGACATTTTAACTGAACAATTAAACATGACCCTAATAGGAGTAGTCTTATGTATACAGATATGTAGGCTAGGTAGAAGGTAGGTTGATATAAGTAGGTAGTTTGGTAAGTGAATGACTCATTGGTAAATATACTAAGCAATGTTGATAGGAACAATATTGACACCATATGAAGATGAAAGTTTTATTGACACGGTTTCGCTAATGTATTATCAGGTTAGACATTCGATAAGTTTTAGTTCCTTCCTCCTCAAATGGCGTTGTGTTTATATACATCAATTCTCTCTCTCTCTCTCTCTCTCTTTATATATATATATATATATATATATATATATACTGGGTGTATATATATATATATATATATATATATATATATATATATATATATATATATATATATTATTCTCACTTTATGGCTCCGTATACACATAGAACACTAATGTGTTTAATAGTGCAGTAAGCCCATAGCAGGCATGGCATATATGGCCTTTATACAAACAAGGGAGACACTGTAGGTAATGGATCACAGAGTCTCAGTCTCAGCCATTCCACTCTCCACTCAGGACGTCTCAGGATGCCTCCCCATCCCCATTGACCCTGGAGGGTTAAGCTTGAGTAGGAGGCCATTGTGTTAGCATAATTGTTTAACCCACAGAACCCCAGCGACGCAGGGTTTGCGTCCACAATGTATGTAACGCTAAACCCCAGCAACGCATGGTTTGCGTCCTGGCCGGTCCGGTCCTAATTACTCCGGTCCTATGGCACCACAAGGTCTCAGATTTGTATGGGAACTGTGTAAGTATCCCACGCACCCATGCCGATGGTTGAAAACTCTCAAAGTCCAACCGTGTGTGCATGAGCGTGCAAAAACATGTTTTTGGGGGAAATTGCCTTCAATTTTTTACTCTTGTAAAATCCGTTTTCGGGGGCTCTGTAGGACCTTTTTTGCACTTTTTGACCAATTTTTGTTTTTGTTTTTCCTTCATTCCTAACCCATTCGCTATTGTTTCTGGAATAAAACAAAAAATCAGAGTCAGCCGGTCCTGGGTGGTACATTTATTAATATTTAGCTGGTACTCAGCGGATTAAAGGTATAAATTATATATTCTAACTCTTCATTGATGCAGTTCTCGCTACAAATCCTATATGCCCTTAGGAAGAAACCAATTACCACCCCTGATTTGGTTCTCTCGTTGTGTGCCTAGAGGTAGTGGATGAAATCAACCTTATTGGTGGGTTTCCTATACACAGATAATTTAACCCTATCAACTCCCCTCCAAACTACCGTATCTAAGAACGGCAACTTATTGTCTTTCTACTTTTCCATTGTAAATTGAATATTTATATATATGTTATTTAACATTCTTAATTTGTTGTCTATATTGGTTCCTTTGGGTACAATAGCTACTACATCGTCGACATACCTAAGCCAAGTATATCCCCAACCAATGATTCTTATGTAACTGTCTGCCTCTAGTGTCTCCATGTAAAGTCAAGCCATAACCGCACTTAAGAGGAGACCCCATTGCTAGGCCCCTTTGGTGCGCATATTCCTCACCTTTGAACGTGACAGAACCAAACTTTACACATAGAGATACAAGTTTAATGTATTGGGTTCTAGGGACCAGTAACACTCCATACTCCATGTTCACATCTCTTCTCGCCATCTCCATTGCTCCTTCCACCGAGACATTGGTGAATAATGACTTCACATCAAAACTGGCCATCTTCTGGTTTCGGAAGTCCACCATTTTGAGTGTTTCTATTAAGTCGGTGGAATTTCGTAGATGGGCTCCGCTTATGGAGCCCAGTGTGTTGGAGTGTGGTTTGGCCAATCGTTTCGCGAGTTCATGGGGTGCACTTCCTATATCTGACGTTATAGGTCTCATCGGTATGCCAAGCTTGTGGGTTTTCGGAATTCCTCTCATATTCGGCGGTCACAAGCATTCCTCCACCAGGTGTAGCAGCTTTTTTCCTTCCTCCGTTTTTTTAAAAATCCTCCTTGCTTTGTTAGTGAATTTTTCAGAATAGTTGTTTGTGTATCCAGGGTATTTTTTTCGTAAGTCGTCGTGTCATATAGGAGGCTCATCATATTCTGATAATAGTTTGCTTTATTCATCACAACCATCTCTCCTCCTTTATCTGATTTTGTTATTATAATGTCATTATTTTCACCTTGATCTCTCAGTGCTAATTTGTATTTTCTAGGTAAAGCACTTGGTTGTTCACTAACAAGTGCTGAATAACATGCTAAACTACCCTGGATGAATCATTTTTCCACGTCACGGTCCGTAGTTCTTTAGCACATAACCAGCATATGTTTTTTTGATCACTCCTGGTATCGAACTTTAGGCCTAGTGTAAGAGCTCCTACCTCATTTTTCGTGAGTGTCCTGTCCGAAATGTTCACTACAATGTCAGTTCTGCCGCGTTTTTTTTCCACACACTGTTTTCGCATAGTGATAATAGTTTTCGGTGTAAGTTTTCTGTTTGCACTCTGTTTTCTATTTCTAATTACTAATCATAGTCGGGATTAGGGTGACCGCTTTCTTCAGATCCATACATTCGTGTATCTTGTGGGTGAGTGTTTTGCATTCGTCTTCTATGTACAGTATGTTCTAACCGCATCACTAGAGGAGTTCTCATCGTTCCCCAGTTATTTTGAAGTCGATTACGGGAGCACTTGTAAAGCTTCTAAGCAGTCCAGTATACATTTCCGATGGTTGAAATATCTTGCGAGCTTTCTCCTTCTGTGGAATTCTTGCTCAATATCACCTGGTTCCCAACCACCACTAGATAAATGTGAATGTTCCATACTGACAGGTAGATGGATTGAGTGGAGGAAAAACACACAGGGAAGAGCTATGATTCTTTATTATCTAACGTTTCGGGTTACGATCAACATGTATCTGTTCTAGGATGCCAACAATGAATTTCCTGACTTATTACATATTTTGCGAGTTGTCTAAAAATCTGTCAGTCTCTCTGAAGATGGGTACATAACCTAACCCGAAACGTTAGAGAATAACGAATCATAGCTCTTCCCTGTGTTTTTTCTTCCACCCAATCCATCTACCTGTCAGTATGGAACATTCATATATATATATATATATATATATATATATATATATATATATATATATACTGTATATATGTATATACAGTATATACCCGGTATATACTGTATATATATATTTTTTTTTTTTTTTTTTTATATATATATATATATATATATATATATATGTGTGTGTGAGGGTGTTAGTCTTCTCTATTAATTTTGATTCCAACCTTCTTTCTTACCTTTCACAATGCCTTTTGCATGTCAGTAATGGTTGCCTTTTCATTGCATTTTCTTCTCAGGTATTCACAGCTCAAGATCAGATCACGTATCCCTCAATATCAATCTCTAACCCTATCCATCTATCTATCTTCTATGTTTGTCCCCTCAGTCTTGGGTCCTAACTCTCCACCACTTGCACATTTCCTCCCCCTTCCTTCCTGCTCTCTTCAATATCCCCTCCAGGCTGGGAGCTCACTGGTCTTAGGCTACTGCTGTTTTTTTTTCTTTTCATTTTATCATTTATTGTTGTTTTCTTTCTACAGTACGCTCAAACGTAGATTCCTTTATATATAATTTGAATCTTTATATTGAAGTCTATCTATTGCCTGACGCCGTGATCCCCGAAGGAGTGGCCACGAACGAAATGCCCCCAAGCACCTGTCTCCAGTCAGTCGACGCCCCTCCTCCCAACCAGCACCGCCTTCATCCATATACTTCTTCACTCCATCCTTCCACCTCTCTCTCGGTTTACATCTCCCTCTCTGTCCTTCCACCTCGCTCTCGTACACACTCTTAGTCATTCTCTCAAATCCCATACGTTCCATATGGCCGAACCATCTCAAGGTGTTCCTTTTCACACTTTCCAGCACATCTACCTCCACACCACACCTCCCTCTTACTTCCTCATTCGTCTGTCTATTCCTCCATGTAACTCTGCACGCACTTCTCAAGTAACTCATTTCCACCCCTCTCAATCTTGGTTTGAATCTCTCCACCATCGTCCATGTTTTGCTTCCGTAAGTCTGTGTCAGGATTACCACACTGTCATGCAAGGAATTCTTCACTTCCATGCTGACCACCCTATTTCTTATTACTGCTTTCAGCGTTCTTACAACCCTTTTTCCCTGTTGCACCCTCTCCCACACTTCTTCATCCATATTCCCATCCATACTCAGCACACTGCCCAGATACTTAGATGAGCTGACAATATCCATAGCATGACCGTTCAACTTCACCTCACACTCTGTGGCTTCACCCCTTTCGAAGACCATAACCTTGCTCTTCCCTCCATTTACCTTCGGATTCCGTTTTTCGCACACTGTTCCAAACATATTTACCAGACCCTGCAACTCCCATTCATTATGGCTCATCAGAACTGTATCATCAGCAAACAGCAGTACAGGTAGCTTCCATTTGTTTCCCTCCCTTATCAGCGATACACCAACATCCACCGCTCTTCCTTGTATTTCTTTCATGACTCCATCCATATATACAGTATACAACCACAAAGACATAACACACCCCTGTTTGAACCCAACATTCAGATCAAGGAACTCGCTCTGCTCAGTCTCCACACATACTGCCACCTGTGCACCCTCATACATGCTCTTCACTGCTTTCAGCAACTTGCCATCTACTCCGCATATTCTAAGAACTTTCCACATACCTTCTCTATCCACTCTGTCATAGGCCTTCTCCAATTCCATAAAGGCAACATACAGCTTTTGTTACTTCTCCAAATATTTCTCCACAACACATTTCAGGGTAAATATCGGATCTACACATCCTCTTCCCTTCCTAATCCCGCCCTGCTCGTCACCTATCCATTTCTCCGTTCTCGCACTCACTCTCTCAATCACTACCCTACTGTACACCTTCCCTACTACGCTTAGTGGTTACCACACACTCCTCTTTCCTTTGTACCCTTATATACGGGGACTATTATGCCTGTCTTCCAGTCATCAGGTGCACTCCCCTTCTCCCATGCTAGTTTGCACATTTTCCATACCCATTCGATTACTATCTTACCACCATACCTCAGCATTTCCCCAAACACTCCATATATTCCTGATGCTTTCCCCGTCTTCTGACCTCATGATCTCCACCTCCTCCTCCACTACTTCTCTTCTTCTCCCTCCCATTGCCCCATCCAACTATGTTTGCTGGCGCTGTATTCCTTACATTCAGCAATTCGTTGAAGTACTCCCTCCATCTTCGACTCTCTATTGCTTCTCGGCTAGCACTCGCCCATTCTTATCTTTCAATCCCTTATTGTTTCCCTTGCTTCCTTCCCTAACTGTCTTGACTTCTTTCCAGAACAGTTTCTTACACTCCCTCCATTTTACATTCAGATTCCTTCCAAATTCCTCATCTACTCTTCTCTTACTTTCGTTCTTTAGTCTCTTTATCACTCTCTTTTTCTCCAAGTATCTCGCTCTTTTCTGTCTCTCCAAATCTTCATTCCCTCTATTACCCAACCATTCTCAATACGCTTTCTTCTTGTCTTCCACAGCTATTTTTACCTCTTCTGTCCAACATGCTGTATTTTAGTCGTGACGGGGTAATAGGAAATTGAGTGTGATATTTACCTGAATAAATTTTTTTATAAATAACTGGAATGGATGTTTGAGAGGGTTATTCCATTTTAATCTTAAGTACACTCTCAAAAATATAGGGTTACACAAAAGGTAAATTAAGTGAAGACATTAAGATTTACTATAAGTGTTGTGGTTAACTAAGATTTACTATAAGTGTTGTGGTTAACTAAGATTTACTATAAGTGTTGTGGTTAACTAAGATTTACTATAAGTGTTGTGGTTAACTTCATAAGTTTCATTAGTGTGCATAATCTTGCTATAATAATATACAGTATATCTGTTATGCCGGGATATATTTCTATCCCGTTATTCAGTCTTCACTAAACTCCAATTATGGAATTATAGAGTCACATTATCCTCAACAGGAACACATCTAACACGTTCTTATTCACAAATAGTTTCTCAATCAGGTGCTACAGAACACAATAAATACGCACATGTAAGTTGTGTACTTCTTATTTATTCAACTGACATAGATAAGGATCAATATACCACTTAACGATTATTGAGGAATAGTAAGCGTGTGAATATAGTTGACCTAAACAATTGATAAGTGATTCACGCATCTATCTAGGCCTAAAGTGTGGGTGGAGACTTACTTAGCTATTATAAAGAACAGCAAGTAAAGGGCGGGTGCCCAACCCCGAAAAGGGTTGAAATAGGGGAGCTATCCCCCCGCCAAAGGCGGCTTTCTAGGGCCTTTTCTAGCTGATGCTGAGAGGATTGGGTTCTAGTTATGTGGTGATGGGCTGGTCTATCAGAGTGAGAACTGAGCGATCTCTGCCATACCCATAGCTTACTCTGACTGTTCCTTTTACTTATATATTTTCTAGATCTCAAGTGACGGCGTCTCTTGCGTGGATTGACCTAATCTACCAAGATTGGAAGCCAAAGTGTCACATCTTTCCTTTGCCCCTCAACTTTCTCTTCATAATTGCTGAGGGGCACAGGGCCCTGGGTGGGGCTTTGGTTTCCCGGGCATTTCCGCACCCTCCTCAGCTCCCCGCCATGGAGTGGCTTCGGTCACCCAGGCTTTATTGTGGTCGGCAGGGAGGGTTCTGTGGGGGCGCTCGGTTATGGCCTTGGCCTTGCTCGGGGCCTTGGGGCTGTTCGGCCAGGCAGCTTGGGGAAAAACAACAACAACAACAACAGCAAGTAAACAGTTTAGAAACATTTATCACACACCAAGGTCTAGTAATAACATACAATGAGTGTGAATCAAGAGATAGTATTATAAGGGAAATATGCAATTATAGAATAAACACGTTACATATAGAATCAACCCTTGATAATAATAGTTATACGAGTTGAGTGTCTAACGTATATTATTCTTACTATGCTTATTAAAGGCAAGATGAAATCTCCAAACACGTATGAATGATCAGGCGTAACTACTATGGGGGACGCACAGGATTTCTAGTTCCATGCTCACTCACGGGTGGCCAAGGGCGCCCGGGTAGTGTAAAGAGCTACCGTGCGCAGATGAAATCTGACCATGTAGGTCTCTCAGGTCATTCAATAGACTGAGGTGATAGAAATAATATTTACGGTTAGTGCGATCTTATTCTTAGTATTTGGAGTAATCAATTGAAATAAACAAGGGAGGGGAGTTGAATTGTTTTTACAATTAACTGTATAGTTAGATTATAATGAGAAAATTATAATATGAACATATAATTAATCAACTATTATATGCGATAATAATCTCACTGGTCGAGGAATTCAGATTTAAATATTTACCTCTACTGATGAATATTCAAAGGTTTAATATCCCTTGAACGAAATCAAGCACTAATATAGTTAACAGAACTAACGTAGTTAACCAATACAGTATAAAGCAACACGTAAATAAAATTAGCGTGTACAAATTATTAGTATAATACTAATAATATGAAAATGGCGCACACGACGAAGTTGTACAAATGTAAATACCTAATAAGGCATAAAAGGAGTTCTGAACGAGTTAGCAGATTCCTATAAAGAATTCACACAAATAGCGGTGTATTCGGATTGATGAATAATTAGATAATCGATCTATGCAAGACTAGAATTCCTAGACATTAAGAATCAAAATTATCTACATCAATAATAGAATGAACGTATATATTGTTCATAAAATAAATAAGTTAACACTTAACATCAAGTAAGCATCATGTAAGGTAGGTCGAAGAAAGTAGATGAATTAATCAACAATAATACTTCTTGAGGAGGGGGCACTGAGATAAACATAAAATGAAATTGAGCGTAGGTTTTAAGCAAATATATTATTTAAGAAGGGAATAAATACACAGAATACACTTGAACTTCAACTTGCAACATACACAATATAATATACATATACAAGGAAAATCGGTGAGTATTCGGGTAAATAATTAATTTACACGAGTATGTAACGTATGCGTAGGACGTTATTTAAGAGTTATAGATAGAGATTAACACTAGATCTTGGACACAGATCTATATAACAATAAATATTAGTTCTGAAGGATTAACACATACGTAATAATTAACGATCTTGAGCACAGATCTATATAAAGTTTAGCACTGATTTATTCACATATTTTACCTTCACAGCAATAATCACAACGTAAGATACTCAGAGACACTTAGGGGAATATGGGAGGATAGTGGTTCGAGAGTAAATCTGGCCGACGTAGAACATAGATTCACTGGTCAGGACTTCAGGAGGGCCGCTTCTCACAGTCAGGCCTTCAGGATCTGGACTTCAGCAGGAACACAACAGGGCTCGTCGTCTTCTCGAGGGAGGGGGAGGGGGAGACAATTTTCCACTGTTGCTAGATGCCCCAGACTTTTCAGAATTAAGGACATTACCCCAGTGGATGCTTGCTTTTCCCTACTTTTCCTTAATTTCAGTGAGGCCATGTTGGACTTAATTCTTGCCTCTCACTTATAGGAATTCAATGGAAAAAGGATATTGCGAAATGTTGTGATATAGTTGTGCCGGTTAATATTTAACTAAGACATACATGGTAATAATTGTTAAGTACATAGGGATTATCGTGTAATACGATAGTGTAAGACAATTAATGTGCTAAGATACATCTCTGTGACATCGCTAGGTATAATTATATGATAGTCTAACGGTCATTCCCATGGCACGGCGTAGGAAGATTAGATCGTGAATAATAGGATTGTAAGTAAGTTAAGATTATAAAAGGCCTAATATGCTATTAAGCAATATGGACACGGTCTTATGTAGTATATATGAATTTATCGTATATATTGATTTAATTTGTCGTACTGAGCAACATAGATACGGTACGATAATTTGTGCGCCTGGCGTTTGCCAAGGCAGCAAGGTGAAGGTCTGGGAATAGAGCAGAGCCTTCACGAACACCACCCAGTTAACATAATAATTTCCGCCTTCAGTTGATCGTGCTTTTGTCTCTAATCACAATAAATTGCCAGCATTACACATATCTACACATTCACGACGCTCTCATCGATGCCATGACAGACATCTAAGCATATTATTCATGTCCATTCTCATATAATCATTTGTTTATTTTCCTTGACCTGTGCTTTCGGGCCGGTCTATGGTTTCCCCGTCGTCCGCCATATTGGGTAAACATTTTCCTTTGTCTCATTACCACGTGGAACTATTGGCGAGTTAAATCCTGGAGTATTATTAACCCTTAGAACCTTGATTGAATATAAAATAATTGTGTGTGACCTTTGGATGTAAATTAGCTTGTTTCAGATTGAATTCAATTTAGATTTGGAGTAATTTAATTTAGAATGATTTTGTTTGAATTATAGCTTAGAGATAACTTCCACTGATATTATACCACATTGGTGCCCAGACCCGGGAATTAGCTACCGATAGGGGATTTTTTAAAGGCAATGAGCAAGGGAACATACAATAGGATGCAGGAACAACATCTATGATAAACTGGTAGGACTAGCCAAGCGATGGTTAGAGCCGGAATGCAGGGAAGTATCGTTGCGCCTGCCAAAATCCTGCATCCCACCCATCATCTTCCTCCAATATTTTGTCCTTTTCATTTCAGACTTCCTGTGACACATGGCCTGACCTAACATTTTCTTGTTCATTATGACCCTTTAGTGTAGGTATTGCTATTTAGTGTTATTTTGTCTCCATAACATAGAAGTCTGCCTGTCGGCGTCTCTTAACTAGGCTACTAATTTGCCGTTGTAATTGTAAAATTGTAAGGTTTAAATAGCCTACAGGCTTGCATACAAAATGAGTAAACAGGAAGAGATACCGTCTAGTGGGGTGCAAAGCAAAGCCCCTAAAAATCAGAGGGCGGGACTTCGGGGAGTATTAAATAGGTTAATAATTTATGTCAATACTTTCATCATTACTACTGACCTCGATGAATTAGAGGCTAGGCTAGACAATGTCCAGGTTACCCATAGTCGTATTGTATCTCTAAGTGAAGTGATTGTGGCAAGCATGACGGAGGATGAGGAAATAATAGCTGAGTGTGATAATCGCGCCCTCTATGACGAAACTGTCTTCTAAGCGAAGCACCTATTACAGAGTGCTGTCGCGAACAAGAAGGGAGGCGATAACAATGCCCAAAGAAGGGTTGAACCTAAACACGCTGTGCACCTCCCTAAGCTCAATCTTCCTACATTTGGAGGTAATTAGACTGAGTGGTTAGCTTTTTGGGATGTATTTCGGTCTACAGTGCATGAATCCACTCTGGATAATGTCCATAAATGTCATTACTTGAAAGGACAAATGGAGGGAGAGGCCTTACATTTAATAGAGGCTTTTGCGGTAGTAGGTGATAGTTATCTTGAGGCAGTACAGTTATTACAGTCTACATACGGGGATCGGGAGCAAAATGGCCTATGTTGTTGCCTTGTTGAATCAGACAACCAAAGTACAAGGTTGATGAATTAGCAACATTTAGAGCAGACATGGAGTGCCATACTCGATCTCTAGACACTCTAGGGCTGACTTTACAGGAAATGATAATCATTATCCTCAGACAAAAGCTTCCTATGGCAATACTCGACAGGGTCAGATCATTTGATCTTGGTGAGTTTAAAACTCAGTTCAGTAAAAAAATCAGTAATTTACAGTTGAACAATGGGAGAATGAATGAGTCCGGGAGTGGGAATGTTGAAGTGAGGGGGACTGTAAGTATGACGGTGGGGACCAAGGGAAAGAAAGAGGGTACGTACAAGAAACCCGCACAGACTTTATGTAAACTCTGCAATAATAATAAGCATAAATGGAGTTTCTGTATAAAATACCCAACAAAATAGTTAAAATTAGCACAAGCGAAAAAACTGAAGCTATGTGCCGGTTGTCTTAGAAAATATCATGGTAAACAAGGGCAATGTACTGCTACGTACTTAAGGCCCTGTTGTCACTGTAAAGGACATCACTTCGACAAGTTGTGTCCTACAGTTGACAAAGGCAAAGACGTCAAACCAGAGGGTACTACAACTTTGACATTACGTAGTACGAAAGACACCACTATATTGCCCACAATAAAGATTCCCATGGAAGGTAATGGCAGTAACAAGGTTTGTCGGGTGCTGCTTGATCAGGGGTCTCAACGATCCTTTATAAAAAGGTCCATATTAGGGGGACTTAAGCACCGAATCGTAGGGGCTGAGACTCTTGCAGGGCTTTACAGGGGTTACTGACAAACAAGACTACGAGATAGCGGAGATTTCCTATTCCTATCGTAAACAAAGGTACTTTATGACATGCATCGTAGTAGACACCCTACCAGAATATGTATCTGTAGGAGTGAAGAAGGTGGAACACACATTACGTACAAAGGGGGTTAACTTGTCAGATCCCATGGGCGATCAGAGTGAGGTGCATGTTTTACTTGGTGTGGATCATTATTATGATGTAGTATACCCTGGATTTAAAAGAATGTGTGGTGTGATTTTGATCCCCACTAAATTTGGCTATTGCATGAGCGGAAAGGTACATACTACACAGTCAAATGTCCTGGTCGACACGGTCTCGATAATAAGGGTGACTGTAGTGGTTACAGGCAGAGGAGTTGGGAAGGGAGGATTCCCAACCTAGTGACCCTAAAATGATTGCCGAGTTCGACCTGGAACGACTGTGGAGATTAGATCACATTGGCATTAATCCTGTGGAGACCGATTATGACTCGGAAATTGCGCTGAAGAAGTTTGAAGTCTGTAAGCTATTGTGCCTCAGACAAGCAATACAAGGTTAGTTTGCCCTGGAAAAATAGTGAGATGAGCCTGCCAACAAACTATGGATTGGCATTGGGTCGCTTGCGCGCATTACAGCGTAAACTATCAAATGAACCGAGCACGCGCCACCCGTATGACGATGTATTTCGGAATTATTTAGACCGAGGCTTCATTGAAAGAGTCGATGTGAAAGAACCAATAAGGAAGGGAAGGGTTCACTATCTAGCCCATCATGGGGTAAAGAAAGACAGCGCCACCACACCAATACGGGTGGTGTATGACTGCTCGGCCCACGAAGGTCAACAACCCAGCCTGAATGATTGCTTGCTGACTGGTCCGTCCATGGTGTCGGATTTGTCACAACACCTATTGCGATTTAGACTGGGGCAATATGCATTTGCTAGTGACATTGAGAAAGCCTTCTTGATGGTCAAATTACAGGAGGAAGATAGAGATGTTACTTGCTTTCTTTGGTTCGAAGACATCAGCAACTCTGAAAGTCCGGTCGTGACCTACCATTTTCGGGTCGTACTCTTTGGTGCTACATGCTCGCAGTTTTTGTTAAATGCCACAATTAAGAAACATCTGTCAGATACTCATGAGGACACAATAAACTATCTCGAGGGTTGTATATAGACATTTTGCAGGGTTCTAGCGATAGTCAGGATGATTTGTTACATACCTACTGGCAAGCACGTAGATTGTTTACCGAAGCTCATTTATTTCTCCGCGAATGGGTTACTAATAGTGAAGATCTTCAGAAATTAATTCAGATGGATAGTACGGCATCTCATAACCAGGAAAGGACCAGAAATTTGGGGATGATCTGGCAACCAAAACAAGACATTCTAACCTTTCAAACTAAGTCTTTTGTTCAGCAGACAGTAACGCACTCGAAGAGAAGTCTGTTGAGCAAAGTTTCGCAATTTTGTTATCCTTTGGGTCTAGCATTACCCGTTACCATAAGAGCTAGGATTCTGATGCAAGAAGTTTGGAGACGCAAAGTAGGATGGAATGACAGTTTGCCTGAGGACTTAAGTGATCAAGGGACATTATTGTTGAAAGAGTATGACATCCTATGTACTAAACAGCTACCTCGTAAGCTGACAGCATATGGCGACGTTACATTACATACGTTTTGCGACGCTAGCGCCACGGCATACGGGGTAGCCATATATGTCGTTACTTCATTTGAGGCGCATCTAGTTACAGCCCGGGCCAAGGTAGCCCTAGTCAAAAAGGTAACTATCCCTAAAATGGAATTGACTGCCATGCTGCTATTAGCACGTCTGGTGCAACATGTACGCGCAGCATAGGCGAGCGAGTTGAATATTGAAGTTGTTCACGTATGGTGCGATAGTCAAGTCGCACTCAACTGGGTATATAGCAAGAAGTCTCTGCCAGTTTATGTACAAAATAGGGTAGATGAGATTAGGGCCCTATTGCCAGACGTTGCATATCACTATGTCAATACAAAAGACAACCCTAGTGATCTCATAACTAGGGGTATAACGGCTAGCAAGTTAATAAAGTCCGAGTTGTGGTGGCATGGTCCAAATTGGCTGCTCCATGAAAATGAATGGACAATATGGGAAGCTGTTGGTGAGTGACTTTTACCACTGGAAACAGTGGCAGTTACAGCCCAACCACATGAGCCACCGGGTCCAGTAATAGAGTGGGCAAGATTCGGTGACTATAATAAATTAGTCAGATTTGTAGCTTGGGTGTTGAGATTTATATCCATTATCAAGGTTAAAGTAACGGGCCAACTCTGCAATATGGGTATACAGCAGCTGAAAGCTGCTGAAGTAACTCTGATCAAGTGGGTTCAAGCAGAAACCTTTTCCAATGAATTCGAATCTTTACAAAGCACTAATAAGTTGATAATGCCTAACTTAGTGCATCAATTGAGGTTCCACCTAGATAATGACTTCATCAGGTGTGAGGGTCGCCTGAAGTGGTCGGGTGTAACGGACGGCACAAACCGTCCTATATTTATGCCAGCAAGACATCACGTTACTGATCTATTGGTCATACGTGCACATAAGGAAGTAAAACACTACGGGGTCTATCACATCATATCAAATTTGCGTCTCACATGGTGGATACCCAGAGCTTGACAAGTAGCTCGACGCGTAGTAAGGAAGTGTGTGATATGCCAGAGACTAAAGGGTAAACCTTATGCGACTGGACCAGCTCCGCCTTTACCTGAATGCCGTGTAAAATATATCGAGCCTTTCCAAGCTGTAGGGTTAGATTACACAGGTGCATTGAAGACGAGAGAGCAAGATAAGGTCTATATATTATTGTTTACCTGTGCAACGTCTCGCGCGGTACACTTAGAATTATGTGAGAATATGTTTAGCGAGGAATTTATACTGGCATTTAGACGGTTTTGTGCACGTCATTCAATCCCTCAGGACTATCTTCTCTTATTAAAACTACTTCACCAACAGTAGGTGCCGATGGTCTACCAGAGGGTTCGATGCTTCTTTCCCTCAATGCTAGCAGATATTCATCAATCCACCTCTTTCTAAAGTCCTCGATTACCTTCGATATATACTGGTACCGCGTAGACACCGCTGCTTCAGACTACAACGAAGGATCCTCTAGTTCTGTGATTGACTGGAAATCGGACGGGAATGCAGTCAATGGTTTACCGTAGAGTAAGTGAGCTGGCGTTAATGGTAGTGGTTCTTGCATGTCGGTGTACACATGTATACGGACATGTGCACACTTACTGCATGTTCTTATGTTCCTATATATGTATGTATATGTATGTGCGCACATACGTGTATATACGTATGTTCTGTATATGATTAAGTAAATAAATGTGTATATGTACTGTATATCACTTACTCTCATGGTTATTTTATGATAATTTGTATTCTGCACATGCATCATTATTGTATTTATTTATTTTGTTTGTAAACTAAGCTTACCATCCTCATATCTGTACATCTCATGTTCATCCACTAAATTGTAAAATGTGTATTTTCAGCTCATGAGGCTGCCATTCTTTAATAAACCGTTTATTATTATTATTATTATTATTATTATTATAATTGAGCGGACAATCATTCACGACTGCTTCTATTTCGGTGAGAACTGTCATTAACTCACTCTTCTTCAATAAAGCACGTCCAACTACCGCTCTCAGTCCTGATTTAACAATGCCGACACACCGTTCCCACATTCCACCAAACCAAGGTGCCTTAACTGGGATGAACCTCCATTCGCACTTCTTTTCTCCCATAAAAGTGATGATTGTAGGATCACTGTTCATATCGTTAAGGTATCTAGATGCTTGGATAAAAGTAGGAGCATTGATCGTTTGTACTGGAAATTAGGCCGCGTGATGGAGGTGTACAAGGGGGAAGACTCTGTAGAGGGGGTGGCACTATTGAGGACGGCCACTGGAACTACTGTTCGTCCTATCGCACGTTTGTAGGCTTTGGAGCTCGATTCCGCTTTGCAATCTGAGGGTCCATCTGTTATTGCTGGGTCCGAGAATTCTCAATGTGACGATTCACCCCTTACGGATGGTGATCAATCTTGGACCGGGACGCGTCCCAGACGTGCTGCTGCTGGCACCGTTGATAAATGGCTTCAGAGGATAGCCTCTGGGCAACTTTAATTTAAGGTGGGGTTAAGGTTTTCTTGTGGGGGGAGTGTATCGTGTAATACGATAGTGTAAGACAATTAATGTGCTAAGATACGTCTCTGTGACGTCGCTAGGTATATATGATAGTCTAACGGTCGTTCCCACGGCACGGCGTAGGAAGATTAGATCGTGAATAATAGGATTGTAAGTAAGTTAAGATTATAAAAGGCCTAATATGCTATTAAGCAATATGGACACGGTCTTATGTAGTATATATGAATTTATCATATAAATTGATTTAATTTGTCGTACTGAGCAACATAGATACGGTAAGATAATTTGGGCGCCTGGCGTTTGCCAAGGCAGCAAGGTGAAAGTCTGGGAATAGAGCAGAGCCTTCACAAACACCACCCAGTTAACATTATAATTTCCGCCTTCAGTTGATTGTCTTTTGTGCCTCTAGTCACAATAAACTGCCAGCAATACACACATCTACACATTCACGACGCTCTCATCGACGCCATGACAGACAGCTAAGCATATTATTCATGTCCATTCTCATAAATTAATTTGTTTATTTTCCTTGACCTGTGCTTTCGGGCCGGTCTACGGTTTCCCCGTTGTCCGCCATATTGGGTATACATTTTCCTTTGTCTCATTGCCACATGGAACTATTGGTGAGTTAAATCCTAGAGTATTATTAACCCTTAGAACCTTGATTGAATATAAAATAATTGTGTGTGCCCTTTGGATGAAAATTAGCTTGTTTCAGATTGAATTCAATTTAGATTTGGAGTAATTTAATTTAGATTGATTTTGTTTGAATTATAGCTTAGAGATATTTAACTTCCACTGATATTATACCACAAGGATAATAGTTATTTTATTTAGTACTTAGGTGATAGTTACTTAGCTTAGTATGCATGTAATATTGATTATAATGATTACTTCATAATTGAAGCTCATTGGCATAGTTTGTAATAGTTTGCCTATCATTTCTTCTTCCGCTATGGTTGATAGTTCTCCAGGACCATCATAGCTGGTAGAATTGATTAGGTCCACTTGTTTCGGTAGCATTCCGGCCTTTGATGTTTCATTTGCATAAACATTTGTTCGTTAATATGCAAATTTGGTGGCTGGACAAATGGTGGCTGGTGATTGGCAGGCATGGTTTGAAAGCTGAGGTGTGATAGGGTCACAGGATTTCCCTTTTCCTGGGGTCCTATGTGACCTCGCTCTGTGGTCCATAGAGTATGGGAAATTCCTGGAGTCATGGGGTACTTAGATAGATGTTGTTCCCTTGTTCACCTGTAGGTTTGCCATTCTACAGGTTTTATTCCACCCGTTATTTCAATATCCATTCTAATGCTACAATTCTATAACATATATATTCAATAATATGATATAATCACACATGCCTCAGATGCTCCTAACTATTCTGATATAGTATGAATTTTGTTTTGATTTAGTGAAAGGAAAGGTTAAGCTACTACGGACACTACGCTTACCCTTATCTTACATTGTTCTTACCCACAATTGTTAACAGTGCAGGCCTCGATATATTAATCATGTCCTAATGGTGTATGCATAATTGAATAATGGGAGACATCATAACTCTCCATTCTTCCAATGTAGTGTTTAGTAGTTAGGACCGCCTTTGGTTACTTAGCTAATGATGCAGCACACCATCCAAGTTGGAACAAAGCACATTCTTTACCTACTTACAAATAACAGGAGTTACGTGAGACTAATCCGAAGAGATATCAATATTATAACACATTCTATATCCATTATAAATTACAACGAAACATGTGGAATAATAATATACCAAACGAGATAATGTTGTGCAAAGGTGGAACATTAAAATCTAACATTTTGTTCCATGATCTCAGTAAATTGGTAGTGACTCGTAGTTCGGCTGCTAAATGGGACGAATGTATTATCATCTCATAAATAATGTTGCTAACCATGAGTTAGAAGGGGGACCATACAAAACGAAAACCTCCCATTAACCTTTGTAATGGAACCAGATAAATAAAACTGGTTCACACACACACACAAACACACACACACACACACACAGGTAATTACTGATTGCTTTCTTAATTGGTTTTGGTCTTTTCCTCCAGAGCCTTTGCCTCACTTCAATTAAAAGATAAAACAATTGAAGGTTTCTCCTTTGTCCCACGTGATTGTTGTACCACAGGAGACAAGATGTTTAAGGTTTCCAACTTCTCTTCTATTTAATTTATTCAGCTATCAGTAGACTATGTATTTAGCGTATGTGCCATTGATGGAGTAAATGAGAGCGAGAATTGATATCAGTGAGAAAAATTATACAAAAATGATATTCTCAAGTTAGACATTGAGCAGAATAACATCAAACTAAACAAATGAAGAAAGCTGATGGGGGAGAGAGTAATAAGAGGGAACAATGGAAAACTACGCCAAAACCAAACACGAATACTATGAATAATAAGACACTATAGGAGTGAAAAGAGGAGTAATGTATACGTATTACTATTACTCATTATTCCAAACTCAGTTTCTGCCTCTATCTCTCCATCACAATCTTCCACAAGACTATTACTATTCTTCAACAATACACAAACAACCATTAATTTTCTCTCAACATTCTAGGTGTATCCTTTTTTTCATCCGACCTTTCTTGGAAAGATCATATTGCCACTCTTGCTAAGACAGCTTCCCAAAAGTTAGGTGTGCTCAATCGTTTCCATAGGTTCTTCACCTCCAAACAGCTTTTTGTTCTGTATCAGGGCAGAGTGTGCCCCTGTATTGAGCATTGTTATTGTTCGCATTTGTGGGGAGGATCCACACATACCGCACTTCTCGAAAGAGTAGAGTCCAAACTATTTCGTCTCAACTCCCCTCCTCTTACTAGTTTCCTACAATCTCTTTCTACTAGCTGCAATATTGCATCCCTTTCACTCTACTATCGCTATAACAACAATCAGTGTTCTTCAGAGTTCTCTCAGTGCATGGGTATGCACTGAGAGAACTCTGAAGAACACTCCCTTGCGGCGAGTGCGAGGCACTCACCTTTCAACACAGTCCCACTCTTATTCTGTCCAGCTCTCCAACCCCAGAATTGAAAAATTTTCTCAGTCTTTCTTCTACTCAACAAGTGAACTCTGGACCTCTCTCCCTCAATCTATCTTTCCCTCATCTTATGATTTAAACTTATTTAAAATCCGAGCATTTCGACCCCAACGTCCCTTAAATTCGGCCCTGTCACTCTTTCGACTTTGGGGGAGACACTCATTACAGGCAACCTGCTGTTTTTCTCCTTCATACACATAGACAAACAAAAACGTGTTGAATTACTTAATGTGTATTGATAAAATCATATATAAATACTAGATAAACAAGGAAAGGACTCCTCCTTTCTATCATGGTCTCCGATACCTGTTTCCTCCTGAAGAACCCCTGCTAAAAGATGGCCATGGCAAACAAGCCTGCAGGTTACTTTGTCCAGCAGACACGCTTCCTTTGGCAGTGCTACAAAGCCCATTTGATCTTCAACAATTTGTATGTGTTAAGAACAATATCACATAATTTATGTTTCCACTTTCTTTTCCAAAAAACATAGGTGGTTTCCACCGCCAGATGCTGCACTCACCAGACTTTTATGTATCTCTCTTGGTATTCTGTCCTCATTCATTCTTATAATATGACCAAACCACCTCAAGGTACTTCTTTATCCACTCAACCGCTCTACATTTAATGACCAAAGCTTGCGCTTCCAGTCTAAAATACTTATATACTTCCCTATTACCTATTCCATCTAGCCTATTCACATCAGCTGCCATTCTGAAATATCTCACGATACAACTTTCAGTTTGGAGAGGCCCTCGTCACTTGTTTTCCATGTCTCACTTCCAGATGAGAGTGTTGGTAGAAGCACACTGTTATACAGTGACTTTTAATAAACTAAGTTGTTCAAGTGAAGAATATCAGTTTCCTTCTATTAGTCTTATATGGATAAATATACACACAATATTTCCCTCACACCAAGGGTGGTGGCAGATTCTATCTACAATTAATCTATATATATATATATATATATATATATATATATATATATATATATATATATATATATATATATATATATATATATACCGTATATATATATTGATAAGGATTTCTATTGTATTCAAGTGTCACTGGTTGTATTTGTGGTATTGTGCTTATTATGGTGGATGCGATCTTTGATTATGATTGAATATCGTATGCAATGTTATGAGCCTGGTATAATTAATTCGACCTGTAGACAGCATAGTATCTTATATAGATATTTTTGTTCAAGAGTGTACCATTCAGTGTTGGGTGGTAGTGCAGGCAGTTATCCCCTCACACCCCGTATTCTTCCAGTAATCCCCACATTCCATTCTCCCCTCTATTCCCCTACACCCCCCCCCCCTTTCCCCCCTTTCCTCCAACTCTCTTTCTCTCCTTCGTTGCCTGACGTATGAATGATATTGATTATAACTAGGTAATAATGTATTTGGCTTTTCTAATGTTAAGTATTGATTACAAGATACTGTACATCATAGAGTTCTTGGTAAAAGTAATACTTTAATCCAGCAAGCATATAATGAGTTGATGATTAATGCAGTTCGAGAGTTTGGTATCAGAGCCAGGTGAGCTAAGGGTATATAAGCCTATTTTCTGCTTGAGGCAGGTAGTGTAATCTCCACCATCATCTAAAAGCTGACCTGCCCTGAGTTCGTTTGTAAAGGAATCACCATGAGTTGAATAAGTATTGCCTAGGATTTTTTCTATGTGTATTGATTGCTTTCACTTACTCTCTTGGAGGGTAATTATATAACTATGTATTATTTTGTCTTAAGAGTGTCTTTATTATTTCACTTCAATGTTTCTCACTTTGATATTTTCACTAGAATTAACTTTTGTGTATTATTAATCATGTAAATAAATTATATTTTTAATTTACATAATCTTTACATTGTACCTTTGTGCTTATATATTATTCTTTAGATTGTTGGGATAAATCTGAGTCAAAGTAACTAAAGATAACTAATTCTGAACAAATGATGAGAAAGGAATATCTTTGGGTTTTTAGGCTAAAACAGCCATTTGAGATCAACCGATATTTTATGAACTTGCCACATCTTTTCACCTACCAAGGTTTTAGTGACTATAAAGAGAGTCGCTAGTTGTTGTGGAAGTTTAACATGCCACTTCTTCTTGACTGAAAATAATAGTCATATTTACCGTTTTTTTTTTAGGCTAAATAATAAGTCCTCGTTTTGTGGTTTTAGTGGAATGTTTCTTTATGTTATGGGTTCGAACCCCGCTCGTAACGTAACATGGTGCCGTGACCAGGATTCCTTTCTTTCCCTCGTTTGGTAGTAATTGAGAACATTAGTGAAACATTAGGTCCCTCGCTAGGACATTGCATGCTCATCTCATCCATCTCGTTTTGTTCTGTTTATGAGTTGAGAGTGCTGTGTCAGCCTCTACGTTATTTTTATACCATATACGCATTTCTCACTCATCCTAATTTGTCATACATTTTCTCGTTCATCCTTGTTCATAGCATTCAATCATGGAATTTAAAATTAGTAAATTTGTCGCTGACCCCTCCTTGAGCACCTTGTCTGTGTCGAAGCTCAGAAAAGTAGACTGGATTGCCTTAGCCAAAGAGTATGAAGTACCTTACAAATCTAGTAATACCAAAGGTTGAGATTAGAAGGAGTGTGATTGAGAAATTGGTAAATACTGGTGTTTTGTCTGAGGCAGCATATCAGTTGTGTGCGGAGGAAGGAGGTAGTGAGGCATGGATTAGAGTGACACTATTAGAGCTAGAGAATGCAAAAGCTGACAGAGAACAGAGAAGGCTTGAAATTTAACATGAGCGTGAACAGAAACAACGTGAGAGAGAGCATGAAGAGCACATGTTAAAGTTAAGAGCTTTAGGCCTATTAGAAACAATTTATTAGGGAAAATAGGCACCAACAGATTCGCCATATTTTCTCCATATAGTCCGCATGGAGGATTTTCGTTATTGACAAATTGAAAAAAATACCCTTTTCACAGAAAAATACACCAAAAATCTGTCAAAGATGTCTAATAGCGGGGGGTGTGGGGGCGGCAGCCCCCACCCATAATACTAGGATAGGTTAGGTAAAGTTGTTAGGTTAGGCTAATGTCCTTTCAAAGGGGTATAGGCTAGTAAACACTAGGATAGCTTATACCCAGTCAGAGGTAAGAAGAAGAAGAGTCCTGATGTAGTCTCTTTGAATGCTACCATTATTGACACTACAGCTAGGCTAGGTACTACCGTACTTAATTTCGGCTACTCATATGTGTTACAATTTTATAGATCGAGTCATGGAGTTAGGCTAGTTATACAATGTAGGCTAGGCTATTTTTCTTTTTCGGCTAGGCTAGCCTAGCTTTTTTCTGTAGAATAAAATTCAGGGACTTCAGATCAGAGATAAAAAACAAGGCAGCCAAAATAAAAAAGGAAAGGAATAAAACTGGTAAGTTGTCATTATGCTATCCTCAAACCTGTAACTTCATTAAACATCAATTACTTGAGTATTTCCAATGAAAGGATGGGCATTCCCGAGACTGGCAGCCATTTCCGAGAAATTGTCTAGGCTAGGCCTAGCCTGTACGAAAAACACACATGGCTGTAGTGTTACAGCTATGTATGTATATTAGGCTAGTACTGCCTTACTGCCTTAGGCCTATTTACCAAGTGTTCTTTACATTTGTTCAAGGAATAGGCCTAGCCTATAGGACCTAGGCTAGCCTAGTGTTCTATTGAATTTCATTGTTAAATTGTTTGAGTGGAGGATTTGCATTAATTTACCCATTTAGGCCTATTCAATATTCATTCATCTGAAGATATGGCGTCAAATGGCGCCATTTATTAGGTGAATCGCACTTTTACAGTAGGTACGAGAAATTGAGGGGTAGGCTAAACTGGATAGCCTACATGATGGGTTGAGGAACTTAACCTAAGAAGTGCGCATGGGGGTAATTAGACACCTCTGCCTGTGCTGACATATTTGAGCTGTTTCCATCACTAAATTATTCATTTTACCATATATAGCATTAATACTTATCCATACGTGCCTATTATGGGTTGATTATAAAGGTATTAACCTGAAACAACAATAAAACGAGTGAAAACAGCGTTTGAATGGTCAAAATCGGAGATACAGGCCGCGAGTTATATAATGTATGGGTGAGGCAACCTGCATTCCCGCCAATTTCCCCCAAGGCCACTGAGACACAGTCGATCGATACTCTCTCTCTCTCTCTCTCTTGCACTCGCTTGCTAACAGTGATGTCAATGCCCTGCTTGCAACTCGCTAATGTTAGCACGAAAATATACCTCAGAATAAGGGAATAACAGGGAAAATAGGTGATAACTGAAGGAGGGGAGGAAAGTGGGGAAGGAGGGGAGGTAGAGGAGTGATATTTTGCATGGCCCAGGGAAAAAAAAAAAAAAAAAAAAACGATGTTTAAAGTTGATTTTTTTTTTCTCTGACTCTTAACCCTTAATTAGCGGCTCACCACATAAGTCGAGTTAAATAAAGCTGGACTATGTGGCGGCGCTCGACATAACTCGAGTGGCAATTTCAGCACGTAATGTTGCTGAGAGAGAGAGACAAGTGGTGGCAGGAGAGTAGCGAGCGTATGACTGCTCCAGACCACCGCAGCGAACCTACTGACACGAATCTCACCTCCCTCCTACCTCTCTCACTCGCTATATAAGGAATTGTATTGGGAAAGTGCCTAATTACATGCTTTTTGCACTCGCGTTGCACGGTTATTGCAAGAAAACTAGCCATCATAAAAGGATCGTTATGGTGTCATTCGAAAGCTCTGTTTATGCCCTTTCAGGGATAGATACTTGTTTTACGTTCTGGGTCTTATTTAGGCATGAAAATGATCACGTAAACAGCCCTATTTTGGCTAAAAACACCCCGCTGGGCGGTACATATAAATAAACCGCATAGGCCGCTCTTAAGGTGTTAAGAGTCTTCCCGCAGTCCGCCGGGGGAACTCTTAAGAGTCTTCCCGTAGTTCCCGGGTTAAGGGGAGATCTCCACTTGAGGGATTTTTTTCTTGATTCCTTTATCCTTCATGTTTAGCCCCATTGCTTTTCTAATTTTAAGACTTTCGCCCCATTATTTTGACGATTTTAAGAACCTTCGACCCATTTCTGTCAATTTTTAGACCTTTCGTGCCATTTAGGTGTCGATTTTATCCTGGCGAGCGACAGCGAGCCTGTAATTTAAGAGGAACCGGCTTTCAGCCGGGATATTTTTCTACCGAAAAATGTACAAATTTATCTTGAAAGGGGGTCTAGGGAGTGTAATTTTAAGCTTGATGGAAGTTTAGGGAGGAAACTAAACACCTCCCCTTAAGGGGGGACGCTGCCTCCCTCGATTTATTGTCGTCCTCATATAGGCTATATTGATCTGTAAGGGGGCAAAAACAGGTTGCCGTTACTTTATTTTGAGGAGTAACGCTCGCCATTTATTGGGTGAATCAAGTGCTGCCTCCTTCAAAACAAGGAGGAGGTCAAGTCGACGGAATGCTTTGTTTACATTCACGACTGATTATTTGCAATATATAGTATAGTATTACAATTTTATAATTATTTTGACAGTTGTTTTGTTATGCCAAGTCCAATGTTGAATATGTGAAGAATGAGTAGGATAAATTCAAGATACATTTACTTATTATGAATTGCATACAGCTACTCTCATACATACAGGTACTGTATTGTAGTTTATTATGCCTTGCATACAGCTACTCTCATACATACAGGTACTGTATTGTAGTTTATTATGCCTTGCATAGAGCTACTCTCATACATACAGGTACTGTATTGTAGTTTATTATGCCTTGCATACAGCTACTCTCATACATACAGGTACTGTATTGTAGTTTTCAAGCAGCTATCATACTTTTGAGAATAACGTATCCCACTCTTTGATAATAGTTTCTTGTCATATACTCGTACTGGTAGAGTAGATGTACGGCAGGTAGAATCAAATTCCTATGGTAGGGTATGAAAGTAAACAAATTTATTTCCTATCTTTTATTATGAAGAATGTTATTTAGTTCTATAATAGCCTACTGTAATCATAAAAAAGAAGTACTGTATCTGCATTATCGCAATGTGTTCTACAAAGGATATATATTATACAATAAGATGGCTGTGATATTATCTACCTTTGTATGGAAGAAGTTGTGATTATATTTTGTTAAATAAATGAGATACGGTAGTAAAATAGCCTCTTCTATACAATAACCTAATATAAATATACAAACTAAATATCTTATAGAACTTTGAAAACAGGATAACATTTGAATGACAATGACATGTTGTATTGGCTTCATAAACATGTCGAAATGAAAATGCAAAACTAAGAAATCTAAACAGGAACCAAACATTATGAAGACAATTGAAATGCTCAAAATCATAATGTGGATATAACGCATTAATGATTTAGAAGATTAACCTATAGTCATAGCCTACATTCAAATAAAATGAAAGCTTCATGGAAAATAATATATTTTAACTATATTCTTACTCCACCATACTGTACATACAGTAGATGCTTAGTGTAAAGACACCAACTTATAATCCGATCACTCAAAAATAATAATGGTAACTCAAAAAGGAATAGGCCTAAACAACCTAGATCTTTTGCTGTCTACCGTTTTGTATAGATATGAAATATGGTTGTCAAGTCAATGTGTACGATGGGGTACATATAATCAGCAATATAAAGAAATGCGAACCCATTAAAATAAAATGCAAAGATATATATACATTTAGTTTAATAAGTGTTTTAAGTCATTCACAATATGATAAGGCACACATTTCTTGCTCAACAATTTGTGCTGCGTACCGGTACTTCGTTCCTAGGTCTTTCATCAGTTTTGCATACGTACCACGTACCGGTACTAATTGGACCACCCTGTACAAATTGGCTGCTGAACCACTTTTACAATGGCACTTCAAAGAGTGTTGAGAAGGGAGAAGGGGTGTTGTAGAGAGAGGAAGCTGTTGGAGTGGCTCAGTTAAATGTGTGTTATTAGTCTGTATAAGTCGTCAAGGTGTCCCCAGACTGGGTGCGAGCATGTGAAACGCGCTAGGACATACTACTACACCCTCTTAATATGTCTGCCTTGGCGGGGATCGAACCCAGGTCTCGAGCAGATTCACAAATGACAACTACATAAAAAAACAAAAACCTTTCAAGACCCATAGCTTCTCAACATCTATCCTGATTACTGCATATGACTGAACCTTATCACTCTTTCTTCTTATGCAAAGAAGTTTGCTACTATTTCAGCGCGAACTCTAAACTCAGCAGCATTTCTACCATCAGGAGCTGGATCATCAGGGTCATCTGGATCATCAACATATTCATGTTCTTCTAGCATGTCTCCCTCAGGGATGGGTATTCTACGCTTCACACACCTATTATGGAGCAGCATGCAAGCAACAGCAATCTTGGAACATTTCTTGGGTTCATATTGCAATGAGCCACCAGAGTGATGAAGGGATCTAAATCTAGATTTAAGTAGCCTAAATGTCTGTTCAATGATCACTCTGGTGCTTGTGTGACCTCGGTTATACCGTTCCTCTGCTGGAGTACTGGGATTTGAGAATGGAGTCAGGAGGAACGGCTCCAAGGGGTAGCCACTATCACCTGAAAGTAAATGCGAGTTACTTGCATTAGGAAAACGCTAACTTTATTGTAAGCGATTGAAAGATTACTGTCTAAAAAATGCAAATAGTGTACAAGCAAGCATAAATGACGTCACACTCATTAATATCGGTACTGAAGGGAAGCGAGATGATAAAATACTGTATTATTGGAGTCAAAACTTGGGTTCTAATTGTTCAAAAATGTGCATTGGTGTAACCTTTCATATGCTCGTGCCTATACCTAACTGGCATATCATAATAATATAATAATAACACCGAGCAGTACCACTATGTTCAAGCTTGTCAATTCTGTTGAGGTAAATTGGACCAGACTTTGCGACTTCATACATGACACAATGGACAAGCACATACATAAGAAGACAGTTACACAGAACCAGTTACCACCCTGGTTCAATAGACAGTTATGAAAACTACATAGAAACAAGATAAAAGCATACAAGACAGCTAAACGTTACGATAAAGAGTACTGGGAATATTACAAAAACACACAAAACAAATTACAAAATAAAATAAAACAACCCGAAAGTAACTAGACAACCACTCTCCTCACATACAACATGCAAAACCACAAAACATTCTACAGGTTTTTCAAAGCGCGCAAAGAAGACTCGACTGGTATAACAACATTATTACATAACGATTCTCTGGTCACACTTCCACAGGACAAAGCACATGCACTTAATTAACAGTTTCAGTCAGTTTTTACAAAAGAACAAGAAGACTTGCCGGAACTGTCACCATCACCACACCCACCTATACCTCCACTGACAATAAATACCCTTGGAATCGAGAAACTATTATCTGACGTATACATTAGCAAAGCTACTGGACCAGACATTATACCCTGCAGGATACTCTAGGTCTAGGTGAATACTGCCATTCTTGCCCCTATCCTGCAGGTAATAGTCTCACAGACCATTGACACCGTAGAACTTCCCCATGACTGGTTATTGCCAATGTGATACCTATTTTCAAATCCGGAGATAGAACCCTCCGTGTTAACTATATATCTTTTTCGATTACCTCAGTTCCTTGCAAAATTTTAGAACATATCTTCCACCGACATTTAATGGACCATCTAGATGGGCAAATAATACTGACTGACGCACAGCACGGCTTCCGGTCCAAACGGTCCTGCGAGACACAACTACTTGTGACCACACATGATATTTCCAAAACCCTTACCGACCCCAACATTTGACAAATAATCGGCAAAGTACTAGTCTTTGCCAAAGTCTTCGACAAAGTCCCTTACCAAAGACTGTTAGCTAAGCTAGAATATTATGGCATCCGAGGACCAGTTCTTCACTGGATTAAGACTTTCTTGACCAATCGGGATCAACGCGTTGTTCTCGAGGGTTCTCATTCTTCCACTGTGTTTGTAACTTCTGGGGTCCCATAAGGCACTGTCCTGGGTCCCCTACTTTTCCTTTCTTACATAAATGACTTTCCACTATTGCTTACTTCTACTAATAGACTTTTTGCAGATGATACCTTAGTTTATAGACCAATTACTAATGGGGACGATTGCCTTCGACTACAGGACGAAAGGCTTTCTTTTCTACTTTGTCTAGGAGTGTAACAGCGCAACTTTAGGTGGTTGTACACATTTACTAAGGTACTGTAATTCACATATACTGTATATCACTTTAACCAATATAATAACCTTAGAGAACTGTAAGTGTGTTGATGTGATCTCCCAATAGAAGTTCACACCATCACAATGGAAGCTGGTAACTTTCCACTGTGCTGAGGCAAGCACGGATCCCACGATCACAAGATGGTATCACACATCCGTTGCCAAGAAATAGAGAAGTAATTGCCAGCAACTTTGTCACACCCAGTAGTCACAGTGTTGCTGAGCCGCACCCCTCCCTCAAGCAGGGAGGAGACGAGTCAATCACCTCACCTGTCTCCCAAGGAGGGTCCCTCACCTCAACCCTAAGGCTAAGATTCGTGACCTGTATAAGTGTAAAAGTACCTTAGAAGTATCAAGTGACATACTTACGTTCTAGTAAAACCTTATATAATAAATTATTCTCTCTCTCTTTACAGGAGAATAGATATACTGTACTTGAAAAACAGCTCAAAGTTCTATGGTTGCTTTTATTAAGTAATTACTTTTGTTAAGTAATAGTAAAAGTACTTATATCGGTAACATACTTCACTCTTAGTATCACACCACGTTAGTAAATAACTTTAAATTGCATTTCCCCAAACGCACGTACGTCTAGTCCAATAATTATAATTCCTTTACAACTAGGATTAAGGGCTACAAAACTTCTATATTTCTGATCAAATAAACAACAAAAGCCAGTGCTTGTTTATTTAAGACTTCCACAAATATTTCCCAGTGCATAAATAATGTTCCAGACTCCTACAGAGTGCTACAACAATGTCCAGGAAATATGAGTAAGAAAATAAGTTAACCCTAATCATTCCGCTCAGTGCCTCCTTCATAAATCCTCCCGATACAGGAGTGTTGTGTGATGGATCCTCCCCACACATACGAACAATACTCAATACATGAACACACTGTGCCCATGTACAGAGCAAGAAGCTGTTCAGGGGTGAATAACCCCTTGAGGCACTTTAGCACACCCACCTTCTGGGAAGCCGTTTTAGCAAGAGTGGTAATCTGGTCTTTCCAAGAGAGATCAGAAGAAAAAGAGACACTGAGAGAAGACGAAGGATTGATTTGTGTATTGTTGAAGTATAAGAGATAGTCCTGTGGGAGTTGTTGACGGGTAGATACATGAAGAAATTGTGTTTCGGAAACATTGAAAACAACAAGATTTTCTCTGCCCCAACTGGAAATGCTTGTTAGATCAGAAGATACATGTTCTATAGCTTCATCACATACGTTTTTGAGGGATTGCTTGCTGGGTCGTTCTGGAAAACTAGTTGAATAGTGTAAGGTAGAGTCGTCAGCATATGAATGAATAGGACTGAAGTTAAGGTTGAGCAGATCATATATGAATATTAGAGAGAGAATTGGAGTTAGGACCGGTAAACTACCGTGGATCATACCCAGTGACTAACTATATCCTGGGAGAAGTACAGTGACTACCTGCCCTGCACAGTATGCTCGCAATTATATATTTACGAGTCGCCAGCTACACCTGCCCCCCTGCAAACAGAAGAAAGAACACCTACACCTCATCGCCATTATGTCCCACTTCATCTGGGTTCCCTACTTAACGTAAAAGGTAAAACAATCCACACACTGTCCTTGCTTCTTATCTGATATACTTATATCTCAGACATTCGTTGGTCATTTTCCACCAGTACCTATCGAGATATATTAATATTCCAGTTACAGTAACAACACCCGCTCGCAAATATAACAACCACTCATCTATCTCATTAACTCATACAGACAACCCTAACTGCGCAGGTTCTTTTCTGTCTATTAAAACAAATGTATTCGTATTGCCACGTTTTGTAATTGCCATTCTGATCATATGATTACTTGCCTTTGGATTACTTTTTGTCAATAAACTCATATATACTGTACTGTATATGTGTTTCTGTTCGCCTCCAGTAGTGTAGAAACCCATGTCTTATTAATGCTATATTGTGTACTATAAATAGCGCTAAAATCAGCTAAGTATAGGTCATTATAATAACTACTACCATAATCACCACTACTGACACACGATCATCATCGGTACTGATCACCACCACCATTACAAATACTACCACAATCACCAACACAATCACTACTAGTGCCATAATCACTATTATCAGCATTTCTGTGATGTACAGTATGTGCGTTCTGATGGAGTTCTGTACACACACAGAACGCCATCATCACTACTACCACAGAAGACATACAGACACAGTGATTACCAAATCTACGCCACTCCTGCGGGCGTGGGTATTGTAGGGGGTTTGGTGGAGGGGGGAGGGTTCCTTCGGGGATGTGAATCCCTTGGGGTGTGGTTGGGGGGGGGGGGGGGTTATTTCCCTATACCGGAGGGAGGGAGGGAGGGAGGAGCTGAAACTGTTGTTTGCCCAGTACCATAACTATTGCACAAATTAATAAAACATGTTTTGACTGACCGTCGCATTCGCCTAACAAATGTTTGTGAAAATCTGTCATGATCTACTGTTGGAAGAGTTTCCGGACGGAGACAGACAGACAGACATTTCGACCGGCATTGTACCACTATACGGGGGGCGATACCACTCTGCTTACGCAGTTGATAAAGTAGATGTGCCATTTTTCCCAATATCAAAACGGCATACCCAACTCTGCGATGGATTGACTGTACTAGACATATTAAAGTAGACGTGCCGTTTTGCCCAAACGCAAAACGACATACCCAACTGTGCGATGGGTCACCACCATAATCAATGTTCCTCAGAGCTTTCCCAGTGTATACCACCTCTACGTAGGGTACGTAGTACCCGTCGTGCAACACAATCCCACCCCTACTCTGTGCAACTCTCCAACCCAAGAGTGAAACGTTATTCTCAGTCTTTCTTCTATTCAACTGCTGAGCTCTGGAACTCTCTCCCAGAATCAGTCTTTCCCTCTTCATATGACATAAATTGCTTCAAACTCCGTGTGTCCAGGCATTTTGGCTCGAATGTCCCTTGATTTTTTCCGTCACTCTTTCAACTCTGGGGGAGGCACTCGATACGGCAGTTCTGCCTTTTGTTTCCCATACTCACACAGAAAACAAAATATGGTCAATATGCAGGACACGCAACAATATAGGTAACAAATGTCTAATATCAGTTTTGGGTTCCTATCATCATATGCTTCATTGCTATATCATTTTTATCCTCGGGATTTTGTATTTTCTTTTCTTTGGATTTTTTTTTTTTTTTTTTATTTGTCATTAACCTAACCTAAAATCCTAACCTAACCTAACCTAATAGCCCCCACATACATTTAGGTTAGGTTAGGTTAGGTTAGGTTTTTTGGTTAGGTTAATGAAAACTACAAATATAACAAATATAAGATCGCAGATTTTTTGAATTTTTCACGGGGATAACAAGTATATAGCAATGAAGCATATGGTGATGGGAACCAAAAACTATTATTAGAAATGTGTTACGTATATTGTTGCGTCTCCTGCATATTTACCCAAAATATATATATACAGTATAACCTACATACCAACTGACATGCAGTCAAGAAATATTTGAATTTGATTTTGTTGAGAGTTTGTTGATTTAATCCATGCGCACAATACATGGCTCAGCTTGATAATTTTTACGACACAAACAGTTTAGCAAAGGATATCCTAAAATATAGATAGTTTCTCTTATTGCGTATATCATACACAACATGACAAACCACATATCTAAAGTATGAATATCCTGCCCTTCGCATAGCACATACATTATTAATAGTTATCTTTCTATCTTAGTTATCTAGGTTAGGTGAGGGCTGGTCCTATCCAGAGTGAGGTTTAGAACATAAGAAAATGGGAGTCTGCAGAAAGCCGATTGGCCCACACAAGGCATATCCCTATCACACCCAACGCCAATTACAAGGCCAAATTATAGGCCCAGCTCACTATCCTATACCGGTATAATCATATGTAATGGGCAAACCTGTACTTATATCTCAATAATTTGGTAAAGTTACAATATATTTTTATATTTTAAATTTGTAAATAGTCCACTAATATACTAGGCTAGGTTAGGTTTCTGTTAAGTTAGGTTAAAAATATTGTTCAATGTTTCTAAGTAAAAGGGCGTCCGACTAACAGTTCACCACGCTACACAGTATCTTAATTACCTCCCCGTCTCCTTGTAAAATTCACCTGCTATAGACGAGACTAAGAAAGGGGCGAGGGAACATGAAACTGTTCCCGGACCCTAAGAATTGGAACTTTAATTGTTGGTTTATGTTCGGGCTCTGTCTCGAGTTGGCCACCCCCAGATATGGGGTATGTGCCTTGATATATACAATTATACATACATACATACATACATCTTTCTATGATAGAACATTAAAATATGCGTTTCGACGAAATTTGGGGTTAGCCTACCAGTGTATGCCAACAGAAATGCATTAACAATATTGATATACGACATTTCAACAAGATATAATTGCAATAAGTAAACAATAAGTACCAGCAGCAGGATGAGGGACAGGTCCAGCATAGACCCTTATCCAGTAGTAACTGATAATGTGTGGTGTATAACACCTCTAGCCCATAATTTTGGCTCGTTAATTAAGGAGATCGCGAGTGTTTCGGTACCTGCATTATATACAGTACTTGTATAGGCTATCACTGTAGTCAATATAGTTATATTCTACGATTGTTTTGAGTGGTAAGGAAACTATAATGTACTACATAATTCTGTAATGTTGTATTAAGCACATAAAATGTACTTAGATCCATATTAAACCTTGTATATCCATTTCACTCTGCGCGGATATAAATATTCCGAATCGTTCGGACCATGTGGAAATTCGGAATAATATTTCCGCTCTTCGTCTTCCCACACTTTAATTTCCGCATTTTGTGACGTATTTCCGCATAGTGGCAGCCCAGCCTATTGGGAGACCAATTTCCCTTAACCCCTTATGTACAGGAGACGTCTTTCTGTTTCTTTCTAGCTATATTTAGACGATTGTGTGCAGTTTATAAAGGATATGTGGTGGAATAAAGGTTTAATCGAGATAGTTCGAAGCTTGCTAATTACAGGAGGCCCTTTTGAAACTGAACAAGATCGTCTAATAGTAGCCAGAATAAAGTTACAATGATGTCGACGGTACAGAAGTGATTAAATGACAAGCACACTTGCCCTTCTCAACCTCAATAATAAAACCACCTCCTTAAAACAAATTTATCTTACGCCTACAACTCCCTTGCATGCGAACACTAGACCACAATAATAGGAAATCAATTTGCTTCACAACGTTCAAACTTACACCCAAACCATAAAAACTCACTAAAAAACAAACATATATAACCATAAACACTCGCCACAATACTCAACTGGACTGCCAAAAACTAAAGACCATTGACACAAAAGTTTTGTCTTCAGCGTACATGTACAACCTAGCTAATTGTAGTTATGGTATTTTAGCTCTATGGAAGTGTATACAGTGGGGCAACTTAGCATAACAATTGTGCATTTTGTGAGGAAAGCACCAAATTTGGCACACTAGTAGACTATCGTATTATGAACAGATATGGATATTGGGCCATCTCAAATTCAGTCCCTGATGGCTGTGGCAGCCCCCTTTCAATTACTTTCCATAAGAGTTCTTAAGCATTAATTTTTGCCCCAAACTGTATACCATGATAGAGATGTCAAACTCGTCTCAAATGACTCGTATGGACATGGGTAACAACATATATTCAGACAATGTTTGGCTAATGTTGACCGTTTGACTTGTACTGGTCCCTGTTGTTCAACAAATTAGTGGCAAATGGCAACATACTTACCAATTTGTGGCATGATGAAAAACTACAGCAGACTGTACTAATCAAACAGTCAACATTAGCTAAACAATATCTGAATATATGTTATTACCCATGTCCAGATGAGTAATTTGAAACTAGTTTGACATCTCTATCATGGTATACAGTTTGGGGCAAATATCAGTGCTTAAGAACTCTTATGGAAATTAATTGAAAGGGGGCTGCCAAAGCTAATGTAGAGTAAACCTGTGATGGCCTAATATCTACTTTTGATTATATTGACTATTTGATTGCGTGTGCCAATTTTGACACTTTTATCACAAAATGCACAATTTCCACAAATTCTGCCACTAAGCTGCTACACTAATATTGCCAAGCAATATATATAGGCCTAGCATTAAACAATCCTGTTCATTGGTAAGTATTGTTTTTAATGTGTAATTAGTAGGCCTATGCATATATATAACAAACATATGCTCTGGAAGTTATTATAAAACTGAATTAATGAAATCACAAAGAGATAATTTAACAAAACAATGAGTAGGTTAGTGTTATGTATGTGTTTGCCATCGTTGGGGCAAAATTAGCATACAGACAGTAGCACTTGGCTATTTCGAGTTCTTGCTGGGAGAGGTCTACGTGCGTCACAACTCTCAGCTCCTTCCCTCTGCCCACGTGCAGTAAACACAAGTATTATACAAAACTGGGTATCACATAGTCCAACCGGAGTTAATATAACCAAAGTTATTCCCGGTATATACTGTATGATTATATCACGGTTATATGGGGATGAGAGTAGGGACATCACATCTCTGAACAACTCAGGCAAAAATGTCTAAGGGAAAAGGTCAGCAGAAACACTACAATATCACTCATCATTATAAGTGATAGCAACTTCCAGCAACCCCTTCTCTGTATCCTCCTACTTTCTCTATCCTAGTTTCAAAGCCAAAGGCGGATGTTGTGCATATGTGCACAACAAACTCACTTGCTCTCGTGTTCCTGATTTCGACTCCTCTGAATTCTCAACTTTATGGCTCAAACTTTCCTGTCATTCTCTTACTAAATATTTCTGTGCTGTCTATCTTTCCCCTAACTCTACCAACTTTCCGAAATTCTTTGACTATCTAAACTCTACAGTGGAACACATTCTATCCATTTCTCCTTTCTCAGAAATCTCCATCTTAGGAGATTTCAACGTTCAACACCGCCATTGGCTCTCCTCTCACACTACTGATCCACCTGGTGAACAAGCCAACGTCTTTTCTATCCTAAATGACCTAGAGCAGTTAGTTCAGCAACCCACCCGTATCCCGGATCGCATCGGAGATCGGCCCAACATTCTTGACTTGTTTCTAACTTCTAACCCTTCTTCTTATACTGTCGATTTTTTCTCTCCTCTGGGCTCCTCCGACCATAAACTTATCTCTGTCACCTGTCCTATCTCTCCAGTACAGCCACCCGATCCTCCTAGCCGGCGGCGCTTGTGGCACTTTGGCGCTGCTGACTGGGAGGCTCTTCGGCAGTACTTCTTTGATTTCCCATGGAATGATTTCTGCTTCCATGGCCGAGGACCCTCGGAGAGTGCTGAACGCATTACCGAGGTAATCCTATCGGGCATGGAAGCATACATTCCATTCTCTTTCTCTCAGACTAATGCTAAAAAATCTTGGTTTACTCACGCCTGTTCTACTGCTGTCCGCAATAAGGAGGAAGCATTCAAACGGTACCGACGCCTTAAAACTCAAGACTCTCAGTCTTCATATGTTTCTGCCCGGAATCAAGCCAAATCTGTTCTTCGACTTGCCAAACACTCTTTCATCAATAATAAATGCACTGAACTATCCAACTCTAGCTCTTCCCAAGCTTTCTGGCATCTAGCCAAAAACCTCTCCAACAATTTCTCTTCCTCGTCTTTCCCTCCCCTTTCCCACTCTGATGGCACAACCATCACTTCTTCCTCTGACAAAGCTAAACTCTTCGCTCAAACTTTTAATAGAAACTCCACCTTGGATGATTCCGGTGCTATTCCTCCCTCTCCGCCCTTCTCTCTCTTACTTATGCCTAATATCCTAATCTCTTCTAAAGATGTACTTTCTACCCTCTCTGGGCTTAACACTAATAAGGCGTACGGTCCGGACGGTGTTCCTCCTGTTGTTCTCAAAAACTGTGCTTCCGTGCTGACTCCCTGCCTAGGCAAACTCTTTCGTCTCTGTCTATCCTCTAACGTCTTCCCTTCATGCTGGAAGTTTGCTCACATTCAACCTGTCCCAAAGAAGGGTGACCGCTCTCAACCCTCCAACTATCGTCCAATTGCTCTTATCTCTTGTCTTTCTAAAGTTTTGAAACTATTCTTGCTTCCAAATTTCTTAAGCATTTCTCTTCTCATAATCTGCTCTCAGATCGCCAATATGGCTTCCTTAAGCGTCGCTCTACTGGTGATCTTCTTTCATATCTTACTAACTCTTGGTCATCCTCCTTTCGGGACTTCGGTGAGACTTTTTCTATTGCACTAGACATATCGAAAGCCTTCGATAGAGTCTGGCATAAATCTTTAATTTCTAAACTACCCTCCTTCGGTTTCTATCCCTCCATCTGTGCCTTTGTCTCTAATTTCCTTTCCGGCCGTTCCATAGCCGCGGATGTGGACGGCCATTGTTCACTTCCTCACCCTATAAACTCCGGTGTTCCTCAGGGCTCTGTCCTATCTCCTATTCTCTTTCTAATTTTTATAAATGATCTCCTTAACTGTACCTTAATTCCCATCCATTCATACGCAGACGACTCAACCTTACACTACTCCATTAGTTTTCAGAACGCCCCAGCCAGCAATCCCTCAACGACAAACGTAATGAAGCCATAGAACTCTTAAATTCTGATCTAAATACTATTTCCAATTGGGGCAGAGAAAACCTTGTTAACTTTAATGCTTCCAAAACCCAATTTCTCCATCTATCTACCCGTCAGGATCTCCCAGCGGACTATCCCTTATTCTTCAACAATACAAAAATCAACCCTTCATCTTCTCTCAATATTCTTGGTGTCTCTTTTTCTTCTGCTCTCATTTGGAAGGACCATATTACCAGTCTTGCTAAGGCAGCCTCCCAGAAGCTGGGTGTGCTCAACCGCCTTAGGGGGTTCTTTTCCCCTGCACAGCTTCTTGCTCTGTACAGGGGCATAGTGCGCCCTTGTATTGAGTATTGTTCACATGTGTGGGGAGGTTCCTCTCACACCGCTCTCCTAGACAAAGTTGAAAGGAAGGCCTTTCGTATAATTTACTCCCGTCCACTCACCAACTCTCTGCAATCTCTCTCTCTCCGCCGCAATGTTGCATCTCTCTCGCTATTCTATCGCTACTATAATAATCAGTGTTCCTCAGAGCTATTCCAGTGCATACCACCTCCTTTACGTAGGGCACGTGGTACCCGTCTTGCAACTCAATCCCACCCCTACTCTGTGCAACTCTCCAACCCAAGAGTGAAACGTTACTCTCAAACTTTCTTCTACTCAACAGCTGAGCTCTGGAACTCTCTCCCAGAATCAGTCTTTCCCTCTTCCTATGACTTAAATTGCTTCAAACTCCGTGTGTCCAGGCATTTTGGCTCGAACGTCCCTTGATTTTGGCCCTGTCACTCTTTCAACTATGGGGGAGGCACTCTCTATAGGCAGTTATGCCTTTTGCCTCCCTCAATCACATAGAAAAAAAAAAGTAATATATATATTTAATGCAAACATAATATATAATCATATGAATACTACACACTATTGTGTTGCATATTATTAACTCACATCTTAGATATTGAATGTTATAAGTTAAGAAGATCCATTTGGAAATTAGTATAATTTGACCTGTATTATGTTTGTACTTGTTTTACCTGTATCTGAGCAGAATACGCGCTTGACACAATATTTGTTAGCCCCGGAAAATAAGTTCGCTCATTTACTATTGGTATTCATTATAATCGGGGGTGTTTATAATATGAATGTTCTCATTAATCTAAAATAAAGATAAAACAAAATACAAAATAAAAACCTTTGCTGTATTAATTACTCTCAATAGGAATGTCATCATACTCATCACCTCATACCCTCACCTCCAGGGCTTAGGCTGACGGTATTATCGGTAAAGACTGTCCAAGGGTCATTCAATAGAATCTGATAAGGTCGTCACAACTATGAGACAAAACCTGATCATGTTATACAAGTTTTACGCCAAGAGAAAGACCTGGGTAATCTAAACGCATCACTTCATCCATTAATTTATCATAACATACTTAGCTGCTAGTGTTTGTGTGTGAGGTGTATGTGTGTAGGGGAGGTGTGGTGGAGTGGTCTTGCCACTGGCCTGGTAATCCAATGGTCCCGGGTTCGAATCCCGATATATCAATGGGAAGATATTATTGGTATGGAATTTGTGCTGTACCTAGTACCAGTGCATTGCCAGAAAGCCTACCGAAACGCCAAAAAAATACCAGCATTGTTCTCTGATTAAATAGCACTGTGTGAATATTCCCATATTCAATTATTATGCTACAGAGGAACAATGCCTAGTGAGTTAATTGCTCAATAGGTGGCGTTCTGAGAGTGAAGATCCGAATCTAGGTGGTGAGACAGTGAGGCACGAAGGCGTAGCAGCTTCAGAGATGGGGCTGCTTCGAGCCGTGAGTTGAACTCTAGTGCTTCACTTGTCTCACTCCCTAGACTGGAACAAGACCTCACAGGGTTCACCGTGTTGAGCGGTTGGATGTGTAGGCTCTCAGCCTATGCCCGAGAGGTAGTAGTTGGAATATAGAAAACAAAATAAAAACAAATGGCATCAAGCTACGTAACCACGAGTAGGAGCGGGTGGTGGTGGATGGAATCGGATTCCAAATGAAGCCACCAGTTTTAAGCTCCTCGATGGCCTAGTGGTTAAGGTTTTGGAGTGTTGCACTACTGGCCTGGGTTCGAGCCCAAGCTGGGTCATATCACACAAATATTAAATTACATACTTTAAACATCAGTAACGGATCTTGAACCATCACAACCTGGAACTTACACGATTTTCGCAGATTAGTGAATCATAAACCATTGCTTGTTCATGTACTGGTTGAATTTGTCTACCTGGGAAGAGCAGCTATGTATACAACTACTTAAAGTGCTCAACCCTACAGACCATACACACAGTATTATACGATTCGACTGTGCCATGTTAAACGGAGGTGGAGACTTAAAGTGGAGCTTCTTCATAGCTGGTAAGCAGGCCAGAGATTATTTGAAGATAAATGGTCCTCAACCTTTTCAACAATTCTCCTGACTTCTCTCTCCACTGGAATACTCTTGACCCTCTTTGACCTATGCTCAACTCCAACACACTCAAAAGCTGCTGCAAGTGTCTTACATTTAAGTTTATTCCAAAGTTCAGTAGTTTCCTCCAGGGAACCAAGCACTTTAAATATATTTGAGACCGTTACTGCATACCGCTTTGCAGAGTCTTCATCCTTGAGCATTTGAAATTAATTGTTTGGATATGACATATTATATTTGTTTATCTATTGTTTTATTTTATTAAATTATTATTATTATTATTATTATTATTATTATTATTATTATTTGTTTTTGTTTTGGTAATGCCTTCACTACCAGTCACAAACCTCCATAGGACCAACTACTCTACCTACATCAATCCAAAGTAACTAATATTGTCTAATTATAGCCAGATACAATACAATAATGTGTCATGGTGCAGTGAAACTAAACATGTTACAAATGATCGGTATAATTTGTTTTAGTTACACTTTACAGTGCATAATGAATATTAATAGACGATTTTCATAAGATTCGGATTTAGATTCAGTTAACAGGGATACTGATAATCGCGTTGAATAATTTCACCCGTACTATATTTTGTAAAAACAAAATAAAAATACATGGCTAAGACTAAGCGATGCCTCTGTATTTAGGAAAGGACTGGATATGTATATATTATCGCTCTGTTTTGCACTTACACGTGTTTGTAACTGTAAGTGTTTACACAAACCTTAATATATATAATTATGTGTCGGTATTAAATGACCGTGTCATACTTTATCTCGAACAAATAAATATACGAATAGCTCCATATATGCTTAAATTATCACATATAATATACATGGAGATTCAGGGAATGAGCATAATATATTAATATCATCATGATAGAGTATACAAATAATATGATTGTAAACAAATACATATATACAATCATATATTGGTACATTCTGCCTATAAATATAATGTATTTGGCATTAACATATAAATGGATGAAATGTCTGTTTTCGTAATATACACTCTTGCTTCTAACCTATTTTTCTGTATGTTTTGTGACGCATTCATGTTGTTTAATTTATCACGTTCAGTCGGCCAAGACTCCAGTTGGACCAGGGCTTGTTGTATTGATATTATAGACTGATACAGTTAATTAACATCAAAAAGAAAACAAAATACAAACTTAACCCACTGAGCCCCAGCGACGCAAACGTTGCGTCGGCAATGTATGTAACGCTAAACCCCAGCGACGCATACGTTGCATCACTGTTACTCCGGTCCTATGGCACCGAGAGGGCTCAAATTTGTATGGGAACTGTGTAAGTATCCCACGCAACCATGCCGATGGTTGAAAACTCTGAAAGTCCAACCACATGCGCGTGAGCGCAAAAACATGGTTTTTGGGTGTTTTTGCCTTCAATTTTTACTCTTGTAAAATCGACTTTCGGGGGCTCCGTAGGACCCCTTTTTGACCTTTTTGATCGTTTTGTTGTGGTTTTTCCTTCATTCCTAACCCATTCGCTATTGTTTCTGGAAAAAAACAAAATTTCAAAACCTGCTGGTCCCTGGTGGTACATTATTATAAACTAGCTGGGGCTCAGTGGGTTAAACTTCCCACTAGTTTATTAATTTCTGTAATTTGTATTGTTCATATTGTTCATTTATATATTTGTAAATAGCTAAATACCATCAGGAACAGAAGCCCTGGGTCAGTTGGAATGTTGGCCGACTGTATTTTCTCACTTGGCTTCACGGTACATGAATATACAAGTTTGAAAGATTTTTGTGAACAGCCCTGCTGTGTTTTAACATTTTATAGGCTTAATATTGACAAAGAAATAGGGCGAAAGATTTCAAAGTCGCCAAACTAACGGAAATAATGTCTTAAAATCTCAAAACTAATATGCTAAACAAAAGGAGAAGGGGAAACAGACACAAATTACTATCTCCCCATTAAGCCAAACAATGTTAATTATTAAACATCAAAAACAGTCTGGGATTTGCAAATCCTGGCAGGTTGTCCCGCGAGCCAGGAAACTGTCTCAACGAAGACTCCTCTTCCTCACAATCAGTGTTGGTAAACAGTGTGAGTGTGTGTATGTGTGTGTGTGTGTGTGTGTGTACTAGCTGAGTCTCACAAGCGTTATTCTCGGCATCTTTTCTCTGCAACTCTGATCTAGAAATGTCTGAAACAAGTTATGTGAGATTCAGCCCAACTATAGTAATCTATCTTTACTTTAGTTGCTCACACAAAATGAAAACAAAATATATATATATTTTTTGTTTGGCAAGATAAAGTTGCAAATGGAGAGTTATTGGTAAGCCGTGGTGGCGGGTGTGTTGGAGCCGAGGTATCTAATGTGGGTGTCAACAAAGAAACGTGGTTGGACAGATTCTCGGTGGTGTCCTTCGGTATGGTGTGGACTAAAGGTAAACACGAAATTAACTTACCACAACCAAACAAGGATTTCGGGATACAAATAAAATAAATACATATAAAGTAAATAGCAATTATTATCTTCGAATGTACAATAATCTAAGATACATAACGGATTGATGGCATCAAAAACAGCAAGAATTCAAGTTAGGCTATACCCAAGAATAGATTATCTCACTAAAAGCGAGAACTGTACTTTACGTCATCTTCGGCCAGTAGACTTTGGCTACATACACAACTGTGCCCTAGCAACAGTATATATATTCGTCTCCTTACGAGTGACATGAATATTCAAACTGTATAATATATATAATACATCCTAGCTAGGAAATAGGCATAAAGGTTGTTTGGTTGAGATAAACACAAGCACATTAGATCAGTGTATGTAAGATATGGTGCAATATCAGTTTCTGCCTGTGATGTTCTTTGTGCATATGTGTGGGCACGCATATCCTTCTATGTGTACAAATAATAATAATAATCATAATAATATTAATAATACTAATTAATAATAATATTATACTGTGAATACAAATAAATATAAACATTGAACACAAAATAATAAGGAATACAAGTTTTTCTTTAGATAAATCTGTTCATACAAATGGCAAAACTGATTGTTGTCATCTAAACCTATCTAATCAAACCTACCCTAGTCGTATATTCCGTAAACTATTATATTTTATCCTCCCTCCATCTCAAGAACTCTACACGTGAATGAAACGAAACTTATTTTTATCCCCAAACTAATGGGGTAAAACATCTATAAATCGCAAAACTAATGGGACGAAATAAGGGAGGGGAGGTGGGGAAACTAAAAAAAACTCACACTCTTGGATAGCCTGTTGATAAGGCGCCATATAATATTCCCGACTAATCACTCCTTCCTCTTAGATATTCAGCTGGGGCCTCGGAGATTAAAGTGTGTGTCAATATGTGTACAGTTACCGGCAAAAAGTTACGTCGTACATTTTCTTTGTTAATATAAGTTTAAATTTAGCTATAATATGAAATATTCCGTCATATAACTGAACATCTAGAATTATTTTGGGTTACACAGTTGAAATAGTGATGGGGATAAATGAATTCTGATAAGCAGAAGTTCTGCATTGTGGAGGAGAAAGTGTAAATTCATGGGCGCTCTCAGCTGCCCTAGTTCTACGGGGAAAGATGTGGAGAGGCGGCACAATTGAAGCAAGTTCCTCGGAACAATTGCTGTGAAAATATCTGTAGAATAATGCAAGGGATGCAACGTTTCTTCGTATGGATAATGTAGGAAGGTCCTGTGTGATTGCAGGGTTATTGATTAATCTAATAGCTTTATTTTGAATTTTGTCCAACTGCCTCAATGCAACCACTCCACTTCCACCCCACAGAGGTGAACAGTAATCCATCTGAGAACGCACATGACTTTTATATATCACGGCCAACTGCTCGTCAGTGAAGAATTCTCGAACTCTGTACAGGAGTCCCAGTTTTTTAGAGGCATTCTTAGCAATGCTTCTAACATAATGTGTCCAGCTCAAGTTAGTAGTTAATGTTACACCGAGAATGTCAATACTAGGGGAAGTGGGAATATTTACATCATTAAAAAATATATGGGAGTCAGTGAGATTCTGTCGGTTAGAAAATTGAATGTACTTGGTTTTCTGTGCATTAAAGGAAACTAGATTATTTTGTCCCCATCCATTAATTCTAGAAAGATCCTGGTTCAGAGAAATTGAAGTGTTTATTTTTGAATTTATAAGATCGGGTTGGGTGACAGAATTGGTAAATGTGAAGGAACTGTGGAGTGTTGAGTCATCTGCGTAGGAATGTATTGGATTATGAGTGGTAGATATGAGATCATTGATATGAATGAGGAACAGAATTGGGGCCAAAACTGATCCCTGGGGAACACCAGCATTTATTGAGTGAAATTGAGAATAAAGGCCATCTACCATTACACGTATTTTTTCTGTTATGAAGATAAGAAGAAATTAGTGGAACTAATGATGCAAGGCCGTAGTGTGACATCTTCGACAATAAGGATTGATGCCAGACTCTATCAAATGCCTTTGATATATCCAGTGCTATTGTATGTGTTTCACCATGTTGGTCTGTAGCTTGGTTGATTTGATGCGTAAGAAGGCAAAGCATGTCTGCAGTTGATCGACATCGTCTAAAACCATATTGCCTATCACTGATTAATTTATTATTCTCAAGATGCTTAATTATGTGATTATTTAATATAATTTCAAAGACTTTACCAAGAGTGGAAGTTATAGCTATTGGTCTGTAGTTTGATGGATCTGAAGAGGCACCTTTTTTAGGAACTGGATGGATGTTTGCTTCTTTCCAGGGTACTGGGAAGCATGAGGTAGGAGTACACAGACGGAAACATTTTGCCAATACAGGAGCGAGCACCAAGGAGCAATTCTTAAGTACTATTGGAGGAATTTCATCTGGACCAGGAGCCTTATCTACCGAGAGATTCTGCAAAATAGTTTTGACATGTCTGGTGTGGATCTTAAGTGAGGGAATTTCAGGCGAATTAAAATTAAGTACAGGGACATCTTGATTTATTTCATCTAAGGTTGAGTTGGTGGAGAAAATATCCGCAAGAAGGTTAGCTTTACCTCGTGGGTCACTTACAAGATTGCCAGTCGGAGATTTTAATGGTGGAATGGATGAAGCAGTAGTGAAGTTGGATTTAAATGAGTTAAGAGTAGACCAAAATATTTTGTTATTTGGATTATTTAGAAGTTTATTTGCCTGCTTGTGGAGAAAGTTTGATTTAGTTAGGTTTAATACAGTTTTGGCATGATTTCTGATGTTTCTAAAGTAATTAAAGGCTTCATGTGTTTTTGATCTTGTGTATGCATTGTAGGCTATTGCTTTTTGTTCAGTTACTCTAGCACAATTATGGTCAAACCATTTAGGTGAATTAGATCTTTTACTGTACTTTTGATGAGGAATAAAAGTTTCCATTCCAATTTTTACAAAATCTTGTATGTGGCTCAAGGTGGAGTGTGCATCATTAGAAAAGAAAGAGGTCCAGGGAATATCAATAAAGAAACCTTGAAGACCCTCCCAGTCTGCCCTATCGTAATGCCATTTAGTCACCAAAACAGGTTCAGAGTGGGAAGGTGTGGTACGTGATAGACAGGTGGCCTGTATCAGACAGTGATCAGAAGATCCAAGCGGGGACCTCACTGTAACATCATAATTTTCTGAATTGGTTGTTCAAAATAAGTCCAGTAGGTGGGAATTATGATTAGGATTATCTGGTACACGGGTGGGTTGGTTGACTAGTTGAGTGAGATTAAATGAGTCTGCAAATAGCTCACATTCAAGACCAGCATCATCAGTCCTGGTTGAATAAGTGAGCCATTCAACATTATGGACATTAAAATCACCCAACACAGTGATTTCAGAAGAAGCATTTAAGTTGAGGACACTGAGTTGTGAGGACAGAGAATCAAAAAGACTTTGCTCTGGAGGAGTATTTGGGGAACGGTAGATGCAACATATATATTTAAATTTACCAGCAGAAATTAATTTGTATATAGAATAATCAAAATAGGGACAATTGAAACTAGTAACCTCCTCCAGGGCAATTTCAGATTTTGCGAAGCAACATACACCTCCTTTAGGTCTGAAATTTTGGAGCAGTTGATAACCTGGAAAATTAAATCTAGACGTGTCAGATGTGGATGTTACTTGAGTCTCTGTCAAAAAAAGGAGAGTAGGGGATTCTGCTTGAAGAAATTGGTGTACAGAATTGATGTTAGAGTGAAGTCCCCTTATATTGCTAAAGAAAAAGCTGCACTGACGAGCAGCTTTGGGACGTTGCAATGCTCTTTGTTGTATCTATGTGAATGAAAGATATATACGGCAAAGCTATCTGTAACATGTGTATCCCCCAAAGATGAAAGAGTGACAGAGAGCCAGTATCAAGAACAGTTAGAGTAAAAATGTCTGGACACACAGAACATCCCGGGTCAGCGAGCTATAACTAATTGCTGACCTCTACACTGAAGGTCTCCCAGGTCGCAGGTACGTTTTCCTCAAATCATATTTTCTAACGCTATTGCATCTTAGAAGTAAACACCTTAAATGGAGAATCTTGGCATATTCTAGGGCAGGGTTTCTTAACCGGGAGGGGGGAGGGGGGGGGGGGGGCCCTAGGGGAGCATTTGACAATGCTAGGGGGGGCATGGGGTAATCAAAGTCAAAATAGGGCTAGGCCATTCAAATGCATACAGGGTAATTGCAAAGATATAATTTATAAATAAGAACATTTGATAGGAAAAATTCACAACCGTCATTCCGAGCAACCAAATGTGGTGTTGACATAAAACCATTAATCAGTTTTAATCCTTGCATGCAGATTAGTTATTTTTTCGCCCTTTTTACAGTATCTTGCGTCTTAACCGTCTTAACCGCATCCTTAGGGAATGGATAAAAAAAAAAAAATCTAGGCATCAGAGGCATGGGGGGGGGGGGCATCATACATACAGTCCTGACTAAAGGGGGGTGCAGTACTAAAAAGCTTAAAAGCCACTGTTCTAGGGCCTCATACTTTGGCTGAGATAAGCCAATAATTATAATTGGTCATATAAATCAGATAAGTCAGATAAATCTAGTGCAAACTGTTGTAAATAATTACTTACAACACTTTGCATTAGATTTATCTGACCATATTTGGTCAAGTATGAGATGTTATGCTTTCACATCCAGCAAAGCTCTCATATGCTGACTGTTGTCCTCTTTTTGTGTGCATTGTTGTTCATGTTACTGTTTAGTTTTTGCCTCCGTCGGGAACTGACGTAAGCTATATTACCGATCGTTTTCCTCTTGTGTATATTCCTTCTTTCTTCAGCCTTTCTCCTAGTGATAGTGTGACGCCCTGTACCCGAAAAATGCAACTCTTAACTACGTGCCCCCTTATTCCATAACAGTAACACATAATGTCTTAGTTTAGACCACTAGTGTTACCACCGTAATTAGGGCAATACACCGCGGGTACTGATGACCTTGGACCGCTGTTAAACGCCGCGAACCTCAGAGGGTTCTGGTTAAGCGGCTATACCAGTGCGCAAACTTTTGATGGCGAACGGCCTGCGACTGTTTTTTGTCTATGTTCCAAAGTTCCCCATATTCGCTCGAGTATTCTCCAAAAGTCGCGGAAAGCGCACAGCGTTCGCCCCAGCGTCGCCCCTGTTCGTCCAGATTCACCCAGACTCGCCGTTAATTTTGAGCATGTTCAAAATCTGGCGGTGCATTGCGAATTGTGGCGAATGTTGCATGGCATTCACCCTTTGTCCCACTTCATTCGCCCTTGTGCACAGGAGATTCCCCAATGCATACCATTGTCACCGTATTCGCCCCTTCTGGCGAACGTTGACGAACAAGGAGATGGTCGAGCGAATATGGTGAATGTTGTACGCTTGCCGGGCGAATGCCAGACGAAAATGGCGAACAATGGCGAATGCCCTGCGAACTATTGGTCGACAGTGGCGAATTGCAATTATTGGCAATGCTGCTTTGGAGCGAATGGGAGCGACTATGGCGACAACCAGACGCTTGTTGGGCGAATACAGCGATTGCTTCGACGAATATCAGCACATGCAATACGCCAGCAAGACAACAGGGGTCGAATGAGGGCGAACATTGGGAACAAGGGGCAACTATGGTACGCCTTGACCCTTTCGTCCACCTTATAGTCCATCAGCTAATGTAACAAAAATGGAGGTTGATGAAATTGTGTATAGAATCTTGGTAAATGGATTTAAATTAATATAAATAATGTTATGCACATAAAAAAACATGTTGCCATTTTTTCCATTGGGTCCCAGGGTGATTCTGAGGCCTATATAGGTTTTGAGCTTACCCGGTGAAGTAAAAATTAGATTTTTTCAACTAATTTTGTTTTAATCTCTAGTAGAGGCACTTAAATGAGACAAATATATATAATAATTATGTATATAAATATTACAACATTTTCCCATAAGATTTCTAGTCCATTATGATTATAATATTTATAACTAAAATTAAAAATAATTATTAAGGTACTCATTTACAACTATGTACCAACCAAATCACCTAAGATACTTCCATGGTGAAATTAGATGTCAAACAACTAATACATATCAATAGCCCATCGTTGTAACTGACCATGAAAGAATCCAGTGGGTTATTTTCCCAGAAAGGGCTGGGCCGGCCAACAGCATTAAGCTCCACTCTGTCGGAGAACAGCGCAAATGATGATTCACTGATAGGAGACTAACACAATTTCATGTCAGTTCATTCACCTGAGATCTATGCTTCTACTGCCAAGATACCAAATATGATGGAAAGCATGCTAAGGCAGGTTCAAAGCCAGAGCCGGTTCACAACTGCAGAAGTGAATACATTGGAAAATCAATCAAGAAGATCATGGAGGCCAGTGGCAATGAAGTGTGGAAACTGAATATGGCTGACATCCTTGCAGAGGAGGACTTTCTCTTCAGGGACATCATGTACCATAAAAGATGCCACACAATGCACTGGCAGCATTATGTACAACAGCCTGAAAAATCTACTACAAGGGAGAAGCACCCCTTCAATGATGAATACACGGTGGAATTAATTTCAGATGAAATTGAGTTAATCGCTGAACTACAAGAGCGCCTGGATCAAGGAGACATCATCACACTGAATGATGTGGCCACATTATACAGTAATTTGATGGATGATAATGGACTTCACAACAGCCAGATAACTCGTCAGATACTCTTGGAGAAAATCCAGAAAAACATCACAGATTTCGTAATCACTGATGCAAGAGGGAAGAAGCCAGCAATCATACATTCCAAGAAAGCTGGTCGGTCTGCCATGGACCAGGCATTCCAGGAGAGAGACATAAAAGGAGACATGAACACAATCTTCTGGTGCTCAAAAATCATCCGACAGGCTGTCCTACGTTCAAGGAGAGAGGGTCCAGGGCCCTTTGATGGTTCACTGGTCGGATGCAGTGAAATGGATGTATCGGCTGAATTGATAACCCTGACTAGTTGGATCTTGCAAGGAGCAAAAGCGGCAACATCTGTGACACGTAAACAACAGCTGCACAACTCGTGTCTGATTCCGTTTCATACAGGCCTGCAAGACAGAAAGACAAGTAACATTGACCCCTGTATCATCAGAATCCACGTTCCACAACATGTTCGAAAGTCCATATGCTGTTGGACTCTCTCTATACATGTACCACAACTTCAGAAGTCAGAAGACGGTATCAATGCTGAGCCAATGTGGAACTGGGGTCTCGTATGACCGTGTTACAAAAATATGTAACACCATTGCCAATGCCATCACTAAAATTATCAGACAGTATGACGTGTATGTGCCACCAGGCCTTCTATGGAACAAAAGAATCCGTGCCTCCATGGACAACATCGACAAGAAAGTTGAAACACCAGATGGAAAAGGCAGTTTCCATGGAATGGCCCTTGGAGTGCACCAGCTCTCCGGTCAGGGTGAAACAGTTTTGGGTACAGTGGGGATCAAGAGTCAGAGCCCAATGTCTGAGGGGCTACAAGATGTACCACCAACTGGAACCAAGATGGTTGCATGTACGATCGAGGGAAATCCAAAGCCCAGAACAAGTCCACACTACCCCAACTACAAGATGGGAGTGTATGATAATGAGTACAGTGCCTTACAGACCAATGACATTGGGTGGCTGGTGGCACGTTTCTGCAATAGAGACAGTGGTCAACAGGTTGGCTCAGAAGCACACTCATCACAGAGTGAGGAACCAGAAGAAACAACAACTGAGAAGGTGGAGGAAGAACAGTGTGCACCTGTTTGGTCTGCACATTTCTCGCAAGCAACGACACCAAGGATTCACTCAATCTGTACCTAGCTGAGCAACTCATAGGTACTAGCACTACTGCAAAGATGATGACTGCAACGCGCCAGAGTGTGATGATAAACTTTGAATGCCCTGTCACTACTGGGGTCAGCACACAAGAGGAGGCAGACACTCTAATGATTCTACATGCTGCAGAAGGTGCAAGATCAGGACTTGTAGTACCGGTACATATATATTCACAAGATACAGATGTGCTTCTCTTGGCTCTTTGCAGTCACAAGGTTATGCTGAAACTTATCTATGAGGAACTTGGCCAGGAGAAAGCATTTGCTTTAATCAACTGGCATTCACTAACTGGATGCGATACTACAGGTCACATACAAGGAAAGGGTAAAAAGGGAAGCTCCATAGCATTCCTTGCTGCAAATCCAGCAGTGGTTGCTGCAATCGCTGATCTAGGAGTGGGTGCAGAACCATCTGTTGAATTAGTCAGGGGCTGTGAAGAATTCCTCTGTGCACAATTCTGCCCCAAGCATCTGCACATCACACAGGCAACTGCTCTCAGATGACACCTCTTCAAACTGCTGAAACCTGACCAGGGAATGGAAAAACTACCACCTACCCATGGCGCATGGCTGTAGCACATCCGGCACGCACACCTACAAACATTTGGTCTCAGAACCTTGTCCTACATCCAACCACACCCGACCTATTGACACTTGGGTGGCAGAAAGAGGGTGACATGCTGCTGCCAGTGCTGAGCAAGGAACCACCAGCACCAGCTGCAGCTCTGCAGCTTGTTAGATGCAACTGTGGTTCCATCAGGATTCAGTCAAGCAGCAAGACATGTTCACACAGATGTTCCAGCAAATCTATCAATCTGGTCTGTACAGAACTGTGCAACTGTGATGCCAGAACACACAACAACCTGCCTCTGAAGAGGGCTCTGAAGAAGAGTGAAGGGTATGTGCCTTGGAGTTTGGAAAGTAATTCCAAGTACATACTCACACTTAAGTACATGCTCGATGCTCATAAACTTTAAGGGTGGATCATACTGTATTAAATGCACTGGACTTAAAAACAGATTCCTAATTGTGAGAAGGGTCCATGACACCATTGCACAGACACATATTGAAACTTTCAGACGTGTATGAGTACATAAGAACAATTTTATGGACTCCCACAATAGAGCTTTTTGGAGGTGAAAAATATTTCATTTTTAAATGCCTTAAATTGCATATTGACCAACACTATTCACTCATATTGACTTGTTTTCATATTAAAACATTACATCATTGCAGGATTGGTCATACTGATCATTTTGAGGGGTGATATGCTTGGGTTTGTAAAATAAATAATTTTACGGTAGGGTTTTTCTTGTAATTTTCACATCTCTTTAGATTGTATAGTGAAAATGATACTGCGACCAAAAAGGAAACATGGCAACACCATTTTTCCTGCTCTATTATACATTTGGAGGAAATTGAGCCATGTTGCCAAGATTCTATACAAAAAAGATGTTTCCTTACATTAACTGATGGACTATTATCTATGGTCGCTCAAGTTTCACTGACCCCTATGTAAACACCACCCGGGTCAGGGTGTCATTACCATAGTTTACTCGCTCGAGAGCACACTTCCTTCTACGTCTGTGCACCCGTTTCTGGATTTACCATAGGGAATTGAATTGATAAATAGAAATCTTGGCATCGCAACAACAAGGTTATATGGTGCCGAACAAGCTAAATTATTTGTGGAAAACTAAAATCTGAAAACAACACGAGTAAAATTAGATATCAAAGTAAAAGCAAAGCAATTATAAAAACTGAAAGAGGCCAGCCTTTTTCAAAAATAAAAACTCATCCTCTCCAGGGGAACCATCCTCCCCTCCCAGCATCGAAGAGAGACAGTAAGTACCATCCGCCTTCCGGTGCCGCAAAAGCAACCTCTGATGCAAGTTGATCAAACTGGGGCACTCAACCAGCAAGTGCCTGACAGTAAGGGGAACTAGACAGTCATCACTGAATAGCGGTACACCTCCACACATAAGGAACTCGTGGGTGAGCCTGGTATGCCCAACGCGGAGGCGAGCCGAAGCAGTTTCCAACTTGCGAGGAATGGGAGGGTAAGCTCCATAACACACCCTTTTTTTAACCCAATATTCAGTTCAAAGAACTCACACTTTTAATGTTAAAAATACAAAGCTTACATAATTATACTAGCCCCTTACGGATGGGGATGTTTGTAACTTCTACTACCTGCCTTGCGGGCATATTTACCCTAAACGAGCTTCATTCCATGCTCTTTCCCATGCATAATCAAGAGCCAGTGCGTAATACAATTATATATCCGTGAAAGGGCGATAATAGAGCTTTCCAAAGACACCTGAATCATCCTTGTATGACCACGGGTTCTCTTGCAACTATGTTGCAACACGAGGGGAAAAACCCTATAATACGGTAAATTCCCCAGATTCTCCTTGTTCTCGCGAGGCCAGGGGTGTGGAGGTTTGTGGTGGGGAGCTCAGTCACCTCACTCGGTCCATGCTGAGCGGTCAGAGTCCGCCTATTGTCCTCCCAACGCGTGGACTCTCTCTCAGAGCCGATAATGTGCTCAACATCCCTTGCGACATATGTCGGGCCCCGCAGGGGTGGCCATGGTTTTCTCGCTCGACATATGTTGGGTCCCGCGGCTGGGGTGCTAGCTCCATTGAACTTTTTAATCTATAGTATGATAAAGTGGGAATCATAGAGAAAATTATATGTACAGTATAAGGCGGCATATTATACTTACTTAGAATTCAAATGCGATCAAATATTGTCAGGAAGCAGGAGACAAGAACACATACACACAATTGAATAATCACCTCCAAGAGTGGTGGTTCTATGATTCCCTCACTAGCTATATACTGTATGTACCCTCTGGCTCAGAAAAACCTGAACCTTTTAGACATTGCCTCATTAATAGGCTCCCAGACTTCTTAGTTTTAAAACCGCCCACAGTCTTCACCAACAGCTTGCAATTCTGAAGAAAACAAATATTATGCCCTAATAACCCAAGACAATTGCTACACAGGCAAACCTCAAGGGGCTGGCATATTTACAATGTACAAGCAATGTTTGAAATTACATAACTTAAATGAAATGTCTTAAATCAATGTTATAAATTTACCGTTCTTACAGGTGTAATACTATGGACACACTATGTTCACAGTGTAGATAGTTGGAGGTAGTTATGTTTTGTATTTTTAATGATGTATTTGTTATGAAATATTTGTTCCACAGACTCAAACTGTACAAAGCAGAGATACCTTACACTCTAGATGAAAACAAATAATTGTGCGACATGTTCTTAACTTGGATACGAAATTCTGTCTACACTTACAGAGCAGTGTATGTGGTACAGTTGATTACAGAAATGAGGTCACACATCCAATACTTTATTTTAAGAAAATTATATCCAATACTCTAGTTATCTATCTATTACCAGATGCCGTAATCCCCAAGAATAGGTGGCCGCGAATGAATCACCTTCATATACTTCTATATGCCGAAGCAACTCACTCGATTATTTCGAGTGTTCAGTTCCCCACCTATTGCATGGCTATTTATATATTGAAATGGGATAGTAGAAAATCAGACTTTAACAAAAACAAATAATAGTTTTAGTGTGTATATTTTTGTATTTATTATACGCACAGACATCATCATAATATAGTAACATATTAGTATTCCGGTGCTATTCCTCCTTCTCCACCCTCCTTTCTCTTACTTATGCCTAATATCCTAATCTCTTCTAAAGATGTACTTTCTACCCTCTCTGGGCTTAACACTAATAAGGCGTACGGTCCGGACGGTGTTCCTCCCGTTGTTCTCAAAAACTGTGTTTCCGTGCTGACTCCCTGCCTAGGCAAACTCTTTCGTCTCTGTCTATCCTCTAACGTCTTCCCTTCATGCTGGAAGTTTGCTCACATTCAACCTGTCCCAAAGAAGGGTGACCGCTCTCAACCCTCCAACTATCGTCCAATTGCTCTCATCTCTTGTCTTTCTAAAGTTTTTGAAACTATTCTTGCTTCCAAATTTCTTAAGCATTTCTCTTCTCATAATCTGCTCTGAGATCGCCAGTATGACTTCCTTAAGGGTCGCTCTACTGGTGATCTTTTTTCATATCTTACTAACTCTTGGTCATCCTCCTTTCGGGACTTCGGTGAGACATTTTCTATTGCACTAGACATATCGAAAGCCTTCGATATAGTCTGGCACAAATCTTTAATTTCTAAACTACCCTCCTTCGGTTTCTATCCCTCCATCTGTGCCATTGTCTCTAATTTCCTTTCCGGCCGTTCCATAGCCGCGGTTGTGGATGGCCATCGTTCACTTCCTCACCCTATAAACTCCGGTGTTCCTCAGGGCTCTGTCCTATCTCCTATTCTCTTTCTAATTTTTATAAAATTAATGATCTCCTCAACTGTACATTAATTCCCATCCATTCATACGCAGACAACTCAACCTTACACTACTCCATTAGTATTTCAGAACGCCCCAGCCAGCAATCCCTCAACGACAAACGTAATGAAGCCATAGAACTCTTAAATTCTGGGCGGGTGCCCAACTCCGAAAGGAGTTGAAATAGGGGAGCTATCCCTCCGCCAAAGGCGGCTTTCTAGGGCCTTTCCTAGCTGATGCCGAGAGGATTGGGTTCTAGTCATGTGGTGATGGGCTGGTCTATCAGAGTGAGAGCTGAGTGATCTCTGCCATACCCATAGCTTACTCTGACTGTTCCTCTTACTTATATATCTTCTAGATCTCAAGTGACGGCGTCTTTTCCGTGGATCGACCTCCCTACTGCCAACCTAAAAGTTGGCAGATTGGGAGCCAAAGCGTCACATTTTTCCCTTGCCCCTCAACTTTCCCTTCATAATTGCTGAGGGGCACAGGGCCTTGGGTGGGGCTTTGGTTTCCCGGGCGTTTCCGCGCCCTCCGCAGCTCCCTGCTTTGGAGTGGCTTCGGTCTTTGTTAGTGGTAAGCAGGGAGGGTTTTGTGGGGGCGCTCTATGGCCTTGGCCTTGCTCGGGACCTTGGGGCTGTTCGGCCAGGCAGCCTGGGGAACAACAACAACAACAACAACAACTCTTAAATTCTGATCTAAATACGATCTCCAATTGGGGCAGAGAAAACCTTGTTACCTTTATGGGGAGGTTTTTAGTGTGTTTCCTATACTTCGATTAGGCTTGAAATTACACCCCCTTGAGTCCCTTTCAAGATAAACTTGTACATTTTTCGGTAGAAAAATGTCCCGGCCGAAGGCCGGTTCCTCTTAAATTACAGGCTCGCTATCGCTCGCCAGGATAAAATCGACACCTGAATGGCGCGAAAGGTCTTAATATGGGGTGAAAGTTCTTAAAATCGCTAAACTAATGGGGCGAACGTTTTATAATATCAAAAGCAATGGGGCTAAACATGAGGGAGAAAGGGGTCAAGAAAAAAATCCCTCAAGTGGAGATCTCCCCTTAATGCTTCCAAAACCCAATTTCTCCATCTATCTACCCATCATGATCTCCCAGCGTACTATCCCATATCCTTCAACAATACAAAAATCAACCCTTCATCTTCTCTCAATATTCTTGGTGTCTCTTTTTCTTCTGCTCTCATTTGGAAGGACCATATAACCAGTCTTGCTAAGGCACCCTCCCAGAAGCGGGGTGTGCTTAACCGCCTTAGGGGGTTCTTTTCCCCTGCACAGCTTCTTGCTATGTACAGGGGCATAGTGCGTCCTTGTATTGAGTATTGTTCACATGTGTGGGGAGGTTCCTCTCACACCGCTCTCCTAGACAAAGTTGAATGGAAGGCCTTTCGTATCATTAACCCCCATCCACTCACCAACTCTCTGCAATCTCTCTCTCTCCGCCACAATGTTGCATCTCTCTCACTATTCTTATCGCTACTATAATAATCAGTGTTCCTCAGAGCTTTCCCAGTGTATACCACCTCCTTTACGTAGGGCATGTGGTACCCGTCTTGCAACTCAATCCCACCCCTACTCTGTGCAACTCTCCAACCCAAGAGTGAAACGTTACTCTCAAACTTTCTTCTACTCAACAGCTGAGCTCTGGAACTCTCTCTCAGAATCAGTCTTTCCCTCTTCCTATGACTTAAATTGCTTCAAACTATGTGTCCAGGCATTTTGGCTCGAACGTCCCTTGATTTTGGCCCTGTCACTCTTTCAACTATGGGAGAGGCAATCGCTATAGGCAGTTCTTCCTTTTGCCTCCCTCAATCACGTAGACAAAAAACAAAAAATAATACCTTCCTGTAAAATTCGGAAGTGTGGGCAATTGTACCTGTTCAATGAGGAGGGTCAGTTAAGGCCAACCGTCTATAGTGTGTGGGGGTAAATGTGGGTTATTATTGTACACTCGGATACCATAGTCTTGAGCCCACACATCAACAATCGTGGACCCCCTATGTTTTTCTGCATACAATGATAACTATGTGGGTTGATTTTTGGATATAAATTTGTTTTCAATAAATAGTATAGGCTATATATTATTGTAGTTGAATCAGAAAACTATATTCATAAGTTGGTTTCCAGAGATATACTTCCATACTTAGAAATAGATGAAGTCTACAAATATTTATGAGTGGGCTAGATACTATGGTATCCGAGTGTACTGTTGGAATGGCTGTGGATGTGAATGTAGTCTGTAACCAGTGTATTCATGTCGATCCTTCTGATCAGGTGCTAGCATATACTGTACATGTTGCAAATGAGACACTGGCCTACCGCACCTCAAATATCCGCCAATGCAGCTAAGTGGGATCGAACCCGGGATTCCCATGCACGGGGCAAGTGCGGTACTGTTTATCCACACTGGCTATCCAGTATTCACCCGCCTATATTTAGGCAATGTGAAGGCTTCTATTAAAGTATTATATATATTTACCCATCTTAATAACTATCTGGCGACTTTAGTAAAGCCTATAATAATTAAACCAGAATGACGTAACCAACTTGTTCAACTGTACCAACAACATTATTTATTGATCTCGTAATATGTCCACAGATTACATAGACAAATTCCTACATTTCCAAACAACATGATAACGAAATATAAGATATATTGAAGCCTTTGTAAAAACGATACTGCATAATATTATTTCTTTCCGCAGGTGTAATAACTCATGTTGGGTAATATTGGAGAGAGAGAGAGAGAGAGAGAGAGAGAGAGAGAGAGAGAGAGAGAGAGAGAGAGAGAGAGAGAGAGAGAGAGAGAGAGAGAGAGAGAGATAATTAATCACTGTCTCGCCATCTAAGGGTGTGAGAATATTTGAGTGCCACAATCCAGTATTTAAAATAAGTAACACTTCAGAGATAGGAGTGTTCTTGGGGAACCGGATCTTGAGTAGGAAGAGTAATATAATGGAAGTCACGAACAGTAGCATCTTTATTTTCATTTTCTTGGGCCATACGTTTCGACACTATTCTTAGGTCATCTTCAGTGGTCTAAAATTGACAATTACATGAATTAATATCTTTACATAATATTGGACATAATGTCAAAATAAACACTAATAATAAATTAGTTAAAAAAGAATAATCCTATATTTAATTAAGCTATACTAATATTAAGCTAAACACGAGTAATTAAACTAAGAAGTTCACTTTTACAAGGGTACATTAGGATAAACACAATTTGAAAATTACGAGTACACGATTTGCGTACTCGTGTACTCATAATTTTTAAATTGTGTTTATCCTAATGTACCCTTGTAAAACCGAACTTCTTAGTTTAATTACTCGTGTTTAGCTTTATATTAGTCTAGCTTAACTTAACCCACTGAACCCCAGCGACGACATGTTGTCGTCGGCAATGTTTGTAACGCTAAACCCCAGCGACGACAACATTGCGTCACTGTTAATTACTCCGGTCCTATGGTACCTAGATGGCTCAGATTTGTATGGGAACTGTGTAAGTATCCCACGCAACCATGCCGATGGTTGAAAACTCTCAAAGTCCAACCGCGTGCACGCTCACGTGCAAAAACCTGTTTTTGGGTGTTTTTGGCTTTAATTTTCCCCTCTTGTAAATCCGACTTTCGGGCGCACCGTAGGACCCCTTAATGACCTAGGGGATCGATTTTTTTTGGGTTTTCCTTCATTCCTAACCCATTCCTGGTGTTTTCTGGAAAAAAAAAAATTTTCTTCAAAACCTGCCGGTCCCTGGTGGTACATTTATTATAAACTAGCTGGGGCTCAGTGGGTTAAATATAGGATTATTATTTTTTAACTAATTTATTATTAGTGTATTTTGACATTATGTCCAATATTATGTAAAGATTTTAATTCATGTAATTGTCGATTTTAGACCACTAAAGATGACCTAAGAATAGTGTCGAAACATATGGCACAAGCAAATGAAAATAAAGATGCTACTGTTCGAGACTTCCATTATATCACTCTTCCTACTTATATAAGTATTATTATAGTATTTAGTGTGTGTTTATAATGCACACACAAAAGCACATAGATACACATATTAATTACATTATGCAGATAGATCAATAAATCCATAAATGGAAATAAGTAAATGAATAAATTAATACATCAATAAATACATATATATTGGTTGTCACCAAATATTATTATTAATAGTAGCAGTAGTATAAGAACAGTACTTAGATACTCCAATATATACAACTATTACTCCATGAATTACTTAAACACTAGAATACATAATTATTTAAAGTATATCTCACTATTATAACCTTAATACAACTACTCATATTAGTAAACATAATATTTCTTACACCGACTGTATATGATGGAGGCAAGTGGTACTGGGCGCCTAGAATCTGAGGTTTAAGTAGACGTCAGCTTCTAGTCAGCATTCCTGAGATCTCACAATAGAGTTGGTTACACGTGACCACTCTGATGGAAAGTTACCCAGAACAGGTCACGTTGGAAGCCACACCTTATGACGTCATTATTGACAGGTACTAGGATTGGTCGTGATGTACACTTGAATGATAATGAGTGGTTTTACGTCATAAAGAGGGGCGTAACCCAACATAATATAAGGTGGGTATCCAGAGAGCGAGGGGAGAAACAAGAGAGACCCCGGCTCGCTCATCGAAGGGTCAGAGGTTAGCTCCGTGTGTGATAACCAGACTATATAACATACTTGAATGAATCGTACTGATACGAATACTTATACAATCAATATATTAGTGTACTTCTGAATAAGTCTTAAGATATCTTTTATTATACTATTCTTAATTATTCTCAAGTTTCATTTACCTAACCTTACCATTTATCTAACATTCAATTGAGTTATCTAATTAATCCCAGGGTAAACCTGTGATGGTGGCAGCATATATATAGGGGAATTGATACCATTATTAACCCTATTCGCTTAAGCTTACATGGTGTACAGCGCGTGGTCCTTTTTTGTTACAACAGAGGCTACACTCACATGTCGATTAATTGACCGCTAAAGCTACTAAAAGTATTTAATTCAAGTCACTGGAGTCTGTATACATATATATAATTCACATACGGCGGGCTGAAACACTTGCACATCTGGCAAGTTTCCCTCCCTGCCTGCAACGCTCTCCCACACAACTACGGGGCTGGTCGCAAATTCGTCAAAATATTCTTGCGGCGGAAGCAGGGAATCCTCAACTTTGTCTGACGGAGGAGGAGTCTACATGGATATGGTACCGACGTGTGGTGTGATTGGCCTGACTTAGGAGGACCAACGCTGACTGAAAGTGGTTTGAGGCCAAATTCTGGACGTCGCCGACACTGAAAACCACCCAAGCTCCACCGCGGCTAACTCACAACAATTCTCTTCAGCCTAGCATACCCCAGAGGCACTGCAGGCAGTTGTATCTTTCCTTGGTTTGAGTGAGGATATACGATACAGCCAAGCGTGACATTGAAGAGGTAACGTGTTACTGGAGGTCTTAAGTACATATTTCTATCCATAAAATTATACCAATCTTAATTCAATACATGCATTCAATTGTGTAATTCATTTTTTTATCACTGCCTTTTAATTAATTAATTAATTTGTGCAAAATAGGGTGTATTTAGATTCAAGATTTATTGTGCATTTTTTTTTTACAGGAATTATTTACTATACAGTATAATTATATGGGAGGATTTTATATATTATATGTTTATCAAGTGAAATTTCCACATGTCATTGTCATTAAAACGACTGTTTAGCAAAAGGCCTAAGGTTCCCGCTATCAATCCAGTTGATCCCGAATTATCTGATATTGCTGAGGATAGCGGAGACAATTTTTCGGACGATTATTGGAGTGATTTTGATAATCATTATTCATAGATTGAGTCTCAAGCAAATCCGGCTTCTTCGGGACTTCCACCTTTGTACCAAAATGTTAATCAGAGTGTGTTAAGAAGCGGGACTTTCAGAGATACGACCCCCACCTATTTGGAACCATTGCCTAGTATAGTAATTCCCACACCTCCCGAAAATAACGTCATTATGTCGGGTAACGAACCCCAGGCTTTTCATTTAAGTGTGACCCCTGGTCAGGCCGTACACAATTTCACTGGGTTGGAAGAACACAGAAATATTTTTTCAGTTTGGGATGATGTAGAGACGGAAATTGCAGCAAAGGGATATCACACAGGAGAGGGCCAAAATTGACATTTTTCGCTCGAAAACTGACAAAGGGAATACTCCAGCTGGGTACCTTTTGGCTTGCGATGACCTCATACATGCTAAGACTTACGGTGAGTTCAGGCTAGAATTCCTAGAGAAGTTTGGGTCGTCAGCTAAGGGGAGAATTTACGAAATTCCATGATTTCGCCGATCAACTATTGAAGCAAAAGAAAAATCTGTCAGTAGATACATTATTGGCGCAGTGTTCACAGTTCGCGAATTGTATGTCGCAGGATCTAGTTCGTCCCTAGGACAGTGACGTGGACAGGACAGTGGTTTGAGGACAGTAAGATAACAATAGGACAGCTGAGCAAGTTACTGGGGTATGTTATGCTGGTTAGTGCTTTACCAGACACCGTGAAACCGATCGCTCGACGTATCGAGTTCCCTCCAACAATGTCTCTCAATAAATTCTCGAAGGAACTTAGGAAGTCTTGTGATACTAGCGGTGTAACCACCGAGCAAATTCAGTCCTCGTGTGCTGCCGTTAGGAATTCCCTACCTGTTTCCCCAGCTCAACCTGGGCCTAAACAGAATTTCCCTAAACAGAGTCAACCAAGTAAGAAGTCTCAACCACATAGAAATCCCCAGCAGTTCTCCTCAAACAGTTCTTTTCCCAAATTCCATAAACCTGCACAAGTAAGTCAGAGTAGGCAGAGTTACAGCTCTCAAACATGGAACCATCAATCGCTTCATTATCAGGGGAATGGTGGTCGACCGCGGGCCGCAGGCGGAGGCGGTCAGGGCGCGCAGAGACCTGCGATAATGGCTACCGGCGCATCTGGTGAACACAGGGATGTTATGTGTTTTTATTGTGGGGGACGGGGTCACATTATTCCTCATTGTAACATCAATAGCCAAGAAGCTATATGAATATACGGCAGGTAAGCAACCTTTCTGTCATAGATGCAAGTGTAATGATCACAGGACCGGAACTTGCCCGGAAGTGAAGGTAGATTTGGACGATTGGAAAGCCAGTCACCCTAGGTCGGGGGAAGCTTACGATCACTCCCAAACAAACGTAACGTAAAACATCAATGTACACAAACTCCGGAATGTCCTACGTTAATGATAAGTGCCCTTATGCATTCACCTGACTTGTTAATTTTGAAGTCATGTGTAAATAATACAGATATAAGTGTTTTAATTGATACAGGTTCTCCTGTGAACCTAATGTCTAGCTCTGTCTTTAACAAATTGAATCATGATGATTCGTTTAAACTTGAATTCCCCGATGTTAATCTTCAGAGTGTTTCAGGGGATAATATTTCAATATTGGGGGTTACATACTTACCGTTAGCATTGCATGAGGACTTGGATTTAATGACGGAGAAAGTGTACGTTGTTCAGTGTTTAAACATCTCTTCGGACCTTCTGTTGGGTTTTAAGACAATGAAGGCCCGTAAATTTATTTTAAGTCTAGAGATGAATGGTGTATCTATTGATGGTACTTTTATTGAGGCGTCATCTAGCTTCCCAGAAAATTTACAATTTGTATCAAGGGGTGTACGTAAGGGCGTTGTGGAGAGTGATAAAACCTTTCAGGCGAAGCGTCGTACATCTGGTAGGAATATCGGGGGAGGTAGATGCCGGCTCGCCCACACTACCAACCCCGCTCTTCCCGCTGTCGAGATTATATTGCATGATTATTTAGAACAATCTATGGGGGATTCTGATATTCTCATTCACTGTAATACTATTGTTGAACCGCATTCTGCGAAGGTTGTTAATATTTATGCGAACAATCTTAAGAGTACAGTAAATTCTGATGTATTATTACCCGATTCCTCAGCGATCAAGGGTATTACGTTCGCTCAAGCGTTACATGAGGTGGATGACATCAATGTTTTCCAAACTCTCATTTTAAATACCACAAATGGCTTAATGAAATTATATGCGGATACGAAGTTATGTAATGCTTCCTGTGTACCTTGTAAATTCGAAGAAATTAATTCTCCTCCCGTGGCTTCATTGCGCACAGGGAACTCTCCTGGTATGGAGGATGGAATGCGTAAGATTTACGAGGATTTACAAGGTACCGACTTTCCTGAGGCTCAGGGTCCGCTTAAGGCGTTTTTGAGGGAATTTAATGAGTCCGTACATTTGAAAGGGGACGCTATGGGGTTTACTGACATTATGGACCATAAAATTGTGTTGAGTGACAAGGATCAGAAGCCCGTTTACCTGCCTATGTATCGCTTATCGCACAGTCAACGGGAATTGACTGATAAACATGTTTCAGATTTACTTTCTCAGGACGTAATTCAACCATCAATGTCACTTTGGCGATCACCTCTTTTCTTAGTTCCGAAGAAGGCGAAGGGGGAGTTTAGAGTCGTGGTAGACTTTAGAAAACTTAATACCATTACGGAGACTGATCATTTTCATATTCCGGCGATACCGGATATTCTTGCTAGTTTGGGTACGAATAACAAGGTATTTTCAACCGTCGATCTTTCGAGTGGGTTTCATCAAATTGGGTTATCACCGGAATCAAGGCAATATACAGCATTTAATTCGCCTTCCGGTACTTTTGAATATAAACGTCTACCCATGGGCCTTAAAAATTCACCTGCAATTTTTCAGAGATTAATGAATAATGTATTGGCAGGATTGATCGGTCACAATGTATATGTATATATAGACGATATTATAATTTTTTCAAGAACGGTAGAGGAACATCATATCGCACTGAGAAATATACTTTCTAAATTAAATGAGGCAGGATTAAAAATTAAAATCTGTAAATGTGAATTCTTTAAAAAGAAACTGTCATTTCTGGGGCATGAATTAACTCCGGACGGGGTAAATACCACTGCTCAATTGACAAATTCTATCACTAAATTTCCTACGCCCACTACCGTAAAACAGTTAAGGCAATTTTTGGGCCTATCGGGCTACTATAGGGCATTTATAAAGAACTACGCTAGTATCGCGAAGCCTCTATATATTTTATTTAAGAAGGACGTTGGATTTTTGTGGGGAGTTGCACAAGATGGTTCTTTTGCTGAATTAAAGGCGAGTTTAACATCTCGACCGACCCTTGCTTTCCCTGATTTTAAGAAACCTTTCTATATTAATTCTGATGCATCATATACTGGGTTTGGAGCTGTTCTTATGCAGTATGACGATAGGAATCTCTTACGGCCGTTAGGATTCGCTAGCCGTTCTTTAAAACTTGCGGAACAGAATTATTGTGTTACCGATTTAGAAGGTGCAGCGCTAATTTGGGCGTTAAATATATTTTGTGAGGTAATATATGGTTATGATGTAACTGTTTGGACAGACCATAAGCCTCTAATTAAATTGTTTGATGATAAACTTCTCACGGGTAGACGTGCCAGGTGGAAGTTAACATTAGCATCATACAATCCTACATTATTGTACGTTAAAGGCAAGCTCAACACAGTTGCCGATGCGTTATCAAGGAATCCTGTTGCTCTAGTGTCGGTTAACGCACTATTGTGCAGTAAAAGTATTGCGTTAGACCAGCTTAAATATAGTTATTGGGGTCAAGTCATTCTTGCTTTGGAGTCGGGTGATTTTAGCGGCAATGTCCCTTGTCACCCCGATTTAGCAGGTTTTGATTATTCTAATTTTGTAATGCATGAAGGGTGTTTGTACAGGAAGATGGATTTAAATGACAGGGTAATAATGCAACTAGTCATTCCAGATTCGCAAATTAGTACTTTATTGCCTATTTTACATGGACATGATACAATTGGGCATCCGGGGAAGCTTCGGTGTTTGACACAGCCCAGGGAAAATTATTATTGGCGGACGATGAAAAAGGATATAGATAGATATATTGACTGTTGTTCTACATGTACCACTATTAAACCTAAGTTGAGCCCGGAAGTGAAAATCGGGGAATATCCGATTCCGACGTATCCTTTCGATGTGGTTGCTATAGATTTATTGAAACTTCCACTGACTGACGCCGGAAGTCAATACATTATGCTCACTATTTGTCACTTTTCACGGTATGTCGTGTTATTGGTGTTGCAGGATAAAGAGGCAAAATCGGTCGCTAATACATTTTTAGCGGACGTCGTGTGTAAATTTGGTTGTCCCAATACAATTATAACTGATAATGGTACAGAATTTTGTAATTCTAGTATGACGAAACTATGCGATGAATATAATATAGATCATGTTACTGTTTGTCCTCATTCACCTCATTCTAATGGCTTGGTGGAAGCGCTAATCAATCTCTTATGCGTGCTCTTCGCGGCTTATTATTAGATCGTGATACGAGTACATGGGATTCAGTTTTGCACTTTGCAGAATCAACACTAAATTGTTCGATAAATTCCTCAATTGCGGATTCGCCTTATTTTATTGTTTTTGGTAGAGACATGAGACTTCCTCATAATTCGCTAGTCCAGTCTAATTCTCCTGTTTATAACTGCGATGATTACGTGCTGTATCACTTGAATCATTTTCGGTCTATTTATAAGACATTACGCAGTTCTCTTTCGAAATCAAAGGAAGACATGATGGACGTAGCGAATAAACGTAAGAGGAATGTTAATATTGTTGTAGGGGATCTTGTTTATTTGAGGGAATTTTACGCCAAAGATAAATTACAACCTGTTTTCGAGGGTCCTTAGTAACCGCGTAATTTCAGTCGACAGGAATAGTACTGTTATAAAACACTTAGAAAAGGGCGTTGAGAAAAGGGCTCATATGAATCATTTGAAACGTGTTATACGCAATTTACCTGGTTATGAAGATATTTCTGTTGGCCACAAACCGATGAGTCCGAGGAATGTTATGGGACGTAAACGGCCTAAAAAGACAAATGGTGCTCATAAATATAATTTAAGATCGAGTAATGTTGCTTTTGTTAAAGAGGGAGGTAATTATGTTGCTCAATGGTGGGTAGACAGTTTGGGAATGAATTTGGATTCATTTTACATCATTTTGTTTTCGGTTCCTCAGATGGGTGTCGTAGGAAGGATTGTAGGGCGTGTCTTGGTATTATGGATACCGGGATATTATATCTACTATTTTGGGGAAGAATTTTGTATGTTGTATGCATGCTTTAGTTCACGCGGAGAACGGACTAGTGACATCTGACTTAATTTCCTTGGCTGACTTATACAAGTTGCTGAAATTGGCAAAGAGGGAATTTGATTTGGTACCGTTGGTGGTTCACTCAGAATTAGAGTCTTATTACCCTTTCCTCGAGGTGTACGTGAGTCACGGTAAATTTCTTATTGATCCCTTTTGCTTCTGACATTAATTTGTCTTGGGTTGAAATTATACCTTTTCCGGTAAAATTTCATAATTCCTTGCTCACTATTAATTTTCCTGCCGAGATTTTGCTAGTTTCGAAAGGGTAGTATACGGATGAATACTATTCGTTATTGAGTTCCTCCACTGTTCATGCGTGGTGTCACACGGCTCTCGGCTTGTTTACTATTTGCCCAGCGTCTGCCGTTCCTTTACTGCCAATGAAGTCTAACAAATGCGTTCAAGCTATTATTGGCAATGCCGATATCCTGGATAACTGTAATTTCACTCCGGTTCAATTTCACCCATTTTTCCATGTTCACGTAATTAATACTAATTTTCTTTATTTTGTGACTGCTTCAGAACTACTGATTACTTGCCCGGACCGTGCACCCTTTCATAAATCATGTATTGGCCAAGTTTATGTAAGGGACTCGTGTCTATTGGTTTCGTCTCATCTTACTCTTTACCCATCTTTCACTCACATGCTTTCGTTCACAGAACATGGTATTCTGTTTGCTAGCATTCCATCTGAAGTAAACATTACGAACAACTTTTCATTTCCCATGATAATTTCGCGTGAGATTGAAACTTTGGAACTAATTAACACATCCATGGATACGTTGTCGTTCATGCATTTCGTTCGCCCTGAGTACGTCTACCCTCTGCCACTGTTCACTGGTCTTGTCGTGCTTATTTTCATTATCATTTTCCTTGTAATTTCCAGGAACATTGAGGGTAGGTTGACAAGGATGGAGATTATCCAAAATGTTAGACCGTAAATTGTTTTCATTATGTGTAAGGCAATAGGGGCTTGTAAACAGACCTGTGGCATTTTCGTTGGTGCGATTCCGTGTTTAACTTACCTTGCATAGATTTTATTTGTATATTGGAATTGTTCTTTTTCAGATTTTCTATTTTCAGCATTTGTTTTTAATATATTCTATGTAAATTTTATTGTGTATACTGTATATCTATTTTTCACATTTTATTTGTTATTTGCATATTGCGTATTATCTGATTGGTTTAATTTTCTTTCCTTGGTATTCCGTGTTGAAAACCAGAATTCAAAGATATTACCTATCTCTTTCTTTTCCTTAGTATAAGCTTCAACGTAGTGTTTATCTATATTGAAAATTAGTTGCACTCTACATCTACAAATTCATCACAGTGTTATCAATGTTGAAATCTAGTATTATAACTCTTGAAACACGAGTTATCAATTTTAATTTACATATTCACTTGGACTATACCCTACTATTTATTATATTCATATTTCAAAACCACTGATGACTGGGTAAAAATTTAGATCAAAGACATTGACAAAGTAGTGTAGTAATTGGTGGATCCTATCGAAAGGATGATAAACTTTCTCTACATTGCTTCAGTTATGTTCGATTTGCTCTTGTGTCTTTGTTGTTTGGGGTATGGGTCCATTATATGTGTATATATAATCTCTTTATAATGTTCTTATGTACATTTTCTTCCAGATTTCCTTAATTTTAAATTCCCTTTTATATAGTAAATTTACAAACTTCAAATAATTTTACAAAAACAAAAAAATCACAAAACCTAAAAATGTATTCTTGATACTATAATAACTTTCTATTATATTTTGTTTGGGAGTAATTTCAGTGGAAGAAATTATGTCTCTTATCTTTAAGGGGGGCGTGTTAGATACTCCAATATATCCAACTATTACTCCATGAATTACTTAAACACTAGAATACATATTTAAAGTATATCTCACTATTATAACTTTAATACAACTACTCATATTAGTAAACATAATATTTCTTACACCGACTGTATATGATGGAGGCAAGTGGTACTGCGCGCCTAGAATCTGAGGTTTAAGTAGACGTCAGCTTCTAGTCAGCATTCCCGAGATCTCACAATAGAGTTGGTTACACGTGACCGTTCTGATGGAAAGTTACCCAGAACAGGTCACGTTGGAAGCCACACCTTATGACGTCATTATTGACAGGTACAGTACTAGGATTGGTTGTGATGTACACGTGAATGATAATGAGTGGTTTTACGTCATAAAGAGGGGCGTAACCCAACATAATAATTATAAGGTGGGTATCCAGAGAGCGAGGGGAGAAACAAGAGAGACCCCGGCTCGCTCATCGAAGGGTCAGAGGTTAGCTCCGTGTGTGATAACCAGACTATATAACATACTTGAATTAATCGTACTGATACGAATACTTATACAATCAATATATTAGTGTACTTCTGAATAAGTCTTAAGATATCTTTTATTATACTATTCTTAACCCTTAAATAGCGGCCCACCACTTAAGTCGAGTTAAATAAAGCTGGACTATGTGGCGGCGCTCGACATAACTCGAGTGGCAATTTCAGCACGTAATGTGGCTGAGAGAGAGAGACAAGTGGTGGCAGGAGACTAGCGAGCGTATGACTGCTCCAGACCACCGCGGCGAACCTACTGACACAAATCTCAGCTCCCTCCTCCCTCTCTCACTCGCTACATACTCAATTATGTACCGAAAGTACCGAATTACCTGCTTTTTGCACTCGCGTTGCACGGTTATTGCAAGAAAACTATCCATCATACAAGGATCGTTATGGTGTCATTCGAAAGCTCTGTTTATGCCCTTTCAGGGATAGATACTTGTTTTACGTTCTGGGTCTTATTTAGGCATGAAAATGATCACGTAAACAGCCCTATTTTGGCTAAAAACACCCCGCTGGGCGGTACACATAAATAAACCGCATAGGCCGCTCGTAAGGTGTTAATTATTCTCAAGTTTCATTTACCTAACCTTACCATTTATCTAACATTCATTTGAGTTATCTAATTAATCCCAGGGTAAACCTGTGATGGTGGCAGCATATATATAGGGGAATTGATACCATTATTAATCCTATTCGCTTAAGCTTACAAATTAATACATCAATAAATACATATATATTGGTTGTCACCAAATATTATTATTAATAGTAGCAGTAGTATAAGAACAGTACTAGCATAGTTTTAAATATCGCAAATATATTAAATTTTACTTTACATTCACTTCAGTATGAAAGTGAAGAAGTACTTGCATGACAGTGTGATAATCCCGACACTGACTTACAGAAGCGAAGCATGGACGTTGGAGAAGAGACTCAGATCAAGAGTGAGAGGGGTTGAAATGAGTTACTTGAGAAGTGGTGCCGAGTTACATGGAGGGAGAGACAGACGAATGAGGAAGTAAAAAGGTGTGGTGTGGAGGTAGATGTGCTGGAAAGTGTGAAAAGGAACACCATGAGATGGTTCGGCCATATGGAACATATGGGAAGTGAGAGAATGATTAATAGGGTGTACAAGAGCGAGGTGGAAGGACAGAGAGGGAGAGGTAAACCGAAAGAGAGGTGGAAGGATATGGATGGAGGCGGTGCTGATTGGGAGGAGGTGCATCGACTGACTGGGGACAGAGGTGTATGGGGGCGGTTCGTTCGTGGCCACCCCTTTGGGGATCACGGAGTCAGGAAATAGATAGACTAACAATTCATAGCAATGTAACTAAACATATACAATTTATCTGCCCCTTGAGTCTCTTGTATAACTTTATTTATTCCCTTTGTCTGAAAACAAAATATATATATAATGGTCAGTAAGGACAGATAAAAAAGATGGATGTAGATAGAGAAGAGAGGTGTCCGTGTGAGTTATGATAGCGAGTACAGTTGTAATTTACCACAGACGGAGATATAGCCTTGGAAGGAAGAGTTACATAGATACACAGACTGTACAGACCGGACGGTCCTTATTAGGTAGTCCGGACTTATTCTAACTTAGAATTAGCTACAAAGTGTAAGGTAAAGACAGCTAAGCAGAAGAAAGGGAGAGAGAGGGAGAGAGAGAGTTATAAGGAGTTACAGCGAATAGTTGGCATCTCAGAGACCTTGCGGAAGAAGAGACTCTGTTTCGTGCACTACACTCATTACAGAGTGTGCAAAATACTATCTACTCTCTTCTTGAACTGCTCTACTGAAGAACTGTTTACAACTTCGGAGGGAAGTTTGTTCCAGGTAGAACAGATCTTATATGTGAAAAAGTTTCCACAATTACTAGTGCTGAAACTTTTCAATTCTAATTTCAAGCCATGGATGTGTTGTATTCATATTGAGGCTAATTATTTTGCTATAATCCACATTGTCAAACCCATTAAGTATTTTAAAAACTTCAATGAGCTGACTTCGCAGTCTACATATCTCCAACGGAAAGAGATCAAGAGCTCTCAACCGGTCTGCATAGCTCATTCTTCTAAGAGAAGAAATAAGCTTTGTAGTTCTAGCTTGTACTCCTTCTATTCGCTCTACATCTTTCCTGAATGCTGGAGACCAGAATTGAATAGTATTCCCCAGGAAAGGCTGTATCAGAGCGTTGTAAGTGTGAGGACTATTTCCATATTTCTATACTTAAATTGCCTCTTAATATTATAGCCCAATAATTTCTGAGCTTTCTTCTCTACTTCAATACACTGTTTGGAAAACTTTAGGTCACTGCTATTCAGAACACCCAAATCCTTTTCCAAGTCAGTCACTTCCAGAGGCATTCCCAATAGTGAATAGTCTGACTTGGGGTTTGCCTGGCCGATATACATCAGCTTGCACTTTTCCAAGTTTATAGGCATTTGCCATGTCTCCGACCATTCACCCAGTCTGTTGAGGTCCATCCTGATTCAACCCCTTCGGGGTCTTTCACATGCATTCCAAGTTTTATGTCATCTGCAAACTTGGAGATCACACGTAACAGACCAATATCTGTGTCATTGACATATGATAAACAGGAGTGGGCCAAAGACAGATCCCTGTGGAACTCCAGAAGTGACTGCAGTCCACTTAGAAGAAACACCATTGATTACCATTCGTTGTTGTCTAACCTGTTAGCCAACTTTCTATCCAATTTGTGACCTCTGTATTGATACCTAGTGCACTCACTTCACTTTTTACATTAGCCTGCAATGAGGCACTTTGTCAAAAGCTTTTGAAAATCTAAGTAAAGGATGTCTATGAATCTACTTTTGTCATACTCACTCAGCATTTCATGGAAATATTCCAGCAAAGAAAGAAAGAGAGAGAGAGAGAGTGACTGTGGGAGAGGGAGTCTGTGTTTGCTATTCTTCCACTTCATTATCATAGCCAATGCCTTTGTCCGAAATAACCTCTCACTCTCTCCCTTTCTTCTGCTTTGCTGGCTTTACCTTCCACTGTATAGCAAATTCTATTTAAGAATTCAGTCCAGACGACCTAGTAAGAGCATGTTTGGCGAGGTGTGTAATAAAAAGGGATTATCAACCTGTCAAGTGTGTTTGCTTTTCAGTTTAGTTTGTTGTAGTCGCACTAACCCTGTATCTAGGAATATTTACAAGCAACTATTGTCTGAAAGGTACACAAATGTAAATATATTGAAATATAACCAGACACATAGTTTACATTCACTATATTTACCTATTTATGCCAAACAATTACAAATAATATTGAGAAATAAATAGCTCAGGTTAAATTGCCGGGAAAAACGTTCGTGAGACAGCACATAAAGTTCTCCATTTTCGTTTGTTTTAGTCGCACTTAACACTTTAGCTATCAATATTTACAAGCAATGATGGTATGAAAGGCACACAAAGATAAATACGTTGAAATATAACCAGCCACATAGTTTACCTTCACTATATTTACCTATTTATGCAAAAGTATCCCAAATAATATTGACAAATAACTTGATCAGGTAAAATTGACGGGAAAAGTGCTCGTGTGACAGCACCTGAAATTCTCAGGTACCCGTTGTAGTCTGGCAGAGGTGGGGTAAGGTCAGGGGGTATATATACCGCGGGACAGGTCAGAAAAGGTAATTCCACAGTTCCACTCAACAACCCAACCAACACTCCAAATATTGAACCATGGCTCCCCAAGAAACCACCACAACAGAAGAAGGGGGCGCCGACCAAGAAGAAGGCGACCATCAAAAGTGTTCGCAGTGAGACGCCTCCAAGCCGCTGAAATTTTGGATGTCATTGAGGACCTTGAAGGAGAGGTGGCAACAATGGACGTGGAAGGCAACCAGGACAACCAGCAGCAGGCGAGCGAGCAACTGTTCACTAGCCAGGACGAAGTGCAGGTTGAGGTCCACAGGCCCCAAGAGGACGCGGCGTCCAAGTGACCCAAGAGCACGACAGGTCGTCCTCCGACACGGAGCAAGACATCCCTCACAGGATCATAACTGCCGCGATGGAGAACGACCTGGCTGATTGAGTCCTGAACCACCCAGCCCTATGGTGCAAGGCGGACCCTCGTCACCACGACAAAATGTACAAGGGCCGTCTTTGCGAAAGGAATGGCAAACAAGTCAGTTTACCAGGTAAGTGGCTATAAGTTATTTGGAAATGCATATAATGGTGCGTGTGATCAAAGTGGTGCTATGAATACATTTACACAATAATATAAGAACTTGACAATTGAATTTTTTTATATTTCAGTGTATTTCTTGTGCTTGCCCTTTGTATTGTGTGCTAAATACTCTCCCCTCAATCTCACAAAATGTTGACATATTCTCTTGATGTTTTTTAATGCACTCTCTCGTTCCCTTTTCAGCTGAAATTGTGTCCAAATTTTACACAAACATGAGGACACGCTACGGCAAACTGCTGAACCGGAAGAGCGGGTCCGGCGCTAAGAGAATGACCATGAGATACCAGTGGATTTGGGATACATTTCCATTCCTTAAGGACAATGTATCCCAAAAGGACCCCAGGATTAGTAGCTGGAAGGTATGAACAAGGATATATGAAACCATATGCTATGTATATTTACATATATTGTCATTCTTATTTGGTTAACTTTTTATTGTGTGTACAATTATTAATATGTTTGACTTTATAATGTTTTATAAGTTCGGTATGGTATTTATTGTATTTCACTTTCAGATCAAGAAAAGGACGCACCCCCAGCAGACCTTGGAGGAGGAGCAGGAGGAGGTGGTCATGGATTTGGAGGAGGATGTAGCCCAGACGGAGGAGGCCATGGGGCAGGCCATGGACAATGATGAGCTGTCAAACTCTCCTGTCATGCCCTCAACCTACAGGAGGGGTACGGGGGCAAAACGTGGACGGACGTCCAAAGATGATCCCCTGTACTTGAACAAAGTAAGCATTTAATCTTATTAATGTTTACCGCAAGAGTAGTTCACAAAAAATGTCCTGTATATAGTCAATATGGATATAAAACTATATATTTAATGTTTTATACTTCCAACTATTTCCATATGTAGCTATACAAACATATATATTAAATGTAGATGTATAGAAACATATGTATCTCTATATACATATATATATATAATTATACACATAACAAATATTTATATACATTTTAAACATCGGCTTTTACCTGGCGGACATGATACCGAACGCATTTTCAACCACTCTCCGGGCTCTGGATAGGCGATAATTTCAAATGCGCTTCTCGTCATCCAAGCCTCACAGTGGGTATGGTTTCATCATCCAAGTCCTCAGTGGAAATGCGTCTTCTCCAATGAAGAAGAATGGAATTTCCTCGTTGCCGTTTTCAAGCGGTTCAGGCTTAGGAACACCAACGTCATCCCTCTCCAACAGCAAACGAATAGGGGTTCGTAGAAACAACCTTCCATCTTACGCTGATCCCTCTGCACCAACATCGATGTAGAGGAATTTGTAGTCAGCGTCAGCGATGGCAAGCAGCACAATGGAGTGGTAACCTTTATAGTTGTAGAAGGTAGTGGCAGCTTTTGGTGGTTTTCTGATGGTAACATGTTTGCCATCCAAGGCGCCCAAAGCATGTTGAAATTGCCACTTTGTAACAAATCTATTTGCAACCACCTTCCACTCTTCTGGTGTTGTAGGACAAACAATGACATCATCCATGTATGCACTCACAGTAGCCTCACACACCTAGGGCACAATTTTGGAGATGGTGTTGTGTGCTATCCTGAACAAGTAACTGAGACTCTTGAAGCTGTTACCTGTAGCTAGGTAACGCAATGTCACTGCCAAACGCAAACCAGGTTCTATGGCTTTCCTCAAGTTTGTGTCCTTTTTGGCAATGATGGGTCGAATTTTGTTGAGAATTTCTGTAAAGAGTGCCGGGTCCACTCTCAGGAAGTTTTTGAAATCCGCTGGGTCCTCTGCTTCCACTTCTTTCATAAGGTTTTCATAACCCCCAAATCTACCTCACCTTGACAGCCACGCTCTCGTCCACACTTTTCGCTTCTTCATCTGTTTTCTCCTCTCCTCTTCTTCCTTCCTTTCCCTCTCAGCTTCCTTCTCCTTTCTGGCAAGCTCCAATAGGCATTCCAGATAAATGAGATGCATCCGCTGGGCGATAAGGGCCATATCAACACGTAAATCCCTCTTGCGTAGATGCTGCGTATCCCTCACCATCTCAAAATTTAACAGGTACGTCCAAGGGTCGAGGTTATAATGTGGTGGTGGTGAAGAGTAGCTCTGCTCGGTATGGCTGCTCAACTCAGAATGTTCTCTGTGACCGAGTCAAGGTCTTTATATACAACAAAAAGGTTTGGGGGGTTGTGGGGGCATATTTACTTGCGCAATTGTAACGTGAGTATATGCTAATACCACTGTGCAATTAGCACATTCATGTTACATTCGCTCAGGTTCGCACACCTTGGCGATCTTGTTCGGACACCTCGGCGACGCATCTGCGATGGCGTTGCCGATGATCGCCGAGGATTCGTTCGTTCATCGCAGGAATTTGTGCCAGGAAAAATATTCGGATAACCTCGCCGAAGTAATCGCCGAACCATCGCTTGAATCGCCGAAGACGTCGCAGAACATTCGGCGAGTTTTCTTTCACCCTCGCATGATATCGCAAGATATTTTTGAAAATGTGACATTCCTCGCAAAGTTCATCGGCGAAACATCGCTCACTTCGCCGATAATGTCGCAGAATGTCGGCGATTGCGTCGCATTCATCGGCGACATCTTCGCCGAGTATAATTTGTTATCTGTTTGTAATGGTCAAAATCGTTGACGTCGCACAAATTCGTTGCGACTTGACAAGGGCGACGAAAATCGTATGAAGTCGCATCAGTGGGAAAGGGGCATTAATAAACCGACACCTTAGTCGGGGACCGACCGAATCCTCAAAAATCTGTTTCCACCTGAAATGTCTCCATCCAACATCCCTCTGTCGGCCTGTAAAATCCTAATGATGAATACTGCTCAGATTTTTTTTTTTTTTTTTTTTTTTTTATGTTTTTTAACACTTTTGCGAGCCGTCTTGGCGCTGGCATAGCACAGCGTGCCAACATGGCATGTATACTACGCCTCATTACTGATAAATATATGTAAAACTATGTATATTCAGCTAATGTGGTGTGCTGTGTATATATTACAGTACAGTATCTGGCAACTCCTTACACACACCCGTGAGTGATAAGCCTAAGCCTACAAACCAAGTTGAACCAACACTACTTAGTTGAGAAGCGTCCAGCACAGTGAGTAGGTCTACGTTGCCTGGCCCTCCCAGTCACCACCTTCCAGGCCATATTTTATTATCGACAAACTAATTGGAAGAAAAGGCTTAACATTTCAATACAAACGGTTATATACCACACTCATACCAGATAGGATAAAGGCTGTAATGTTCCGATCGATTATTATTTTATTTCTAACAACATAACTTAAAGCCGATATCACACCAACAATGTTATCATGTTTCGATGGCCAACATCTTTCTGTCAACATTTTGGGGATCGTTTCCATTGATATAGAAAGCTAGATTGAAGGTAAATTTAGGCGACACAATTATTTTTTGAAATTTACCGCATACAGGGGATGTCACACAAATGCATTTTCCAGCAATTTTCAACAAAGTAGTGTTATACTACTTTGAGGCTCTTTCACATTGGAGTCGGAAACTAAATCGAAGGTAGATTATGTTAATAAGTTTAAGTCCTATTGAACATGAATTATGAAGCTCCCAGACTACAATTGACTAAATACAATTATCGACAAAATTTCTCATGTGACTGTAGTAGTAACCATATTTTTGTATTCCTATGTTGACATATTATGTTCCTAGTTGAGTTTCGTACAATATTCTGCAGATTTCTGCTACATTCATGAGGGTTTTTTTAGTGGGTGTTTTTCCTTCACGGAGAAGGGGGATGCACGCTTGGGGGTCTTGTTCTACATTACACACGTGGAGGCTGAGTAGTGAGGGTGATCACCTTGGATTTGGGCAGGCAGGATTGGGGCTTTCTTATATAGGAGGGCAAAATACCATTCTATGAGTCCCTAGGGTGATTACCAGGTAAGATATTCAGTGTGTAACCATTTAGGAGTGTTATACTGTAGGCTACACATGCAGGTCAGTGATTTAGTTTAGGCTACAGTATCAGGCAAGAAGGTTAGATTACCATATATGTTTGCATTACTGGTACTGGTCCATAGACTTGAGTGTTGATCACTGAGCCTTGTGTAACCTATTCTACAGTACAGTATTTAAAGTTAGGCTAGGCTAGACTTTTGTGTTAAGTTAGGTTAAATCAGTAGTCTTTGAGATAGGCTAGGCTAGGAGTAAACAGACTATAGGCTGTGTGAATCCTTGAGTGCTTGCCTTATCATATTTCTGCACATATCATTAATACATATAATTGCCTGTTACATGTGTATTTATTTTCAAGAGTGCCTTTAATAACTATGATGATATGTATACCTTTATATGCTAGGTTATAGGCTGTACACATGTTATTAGGTTAATTATCAAGCCAGTTGTCCCCATATCAGGTAACCTCTATAATAAATATATATTTCTACTGCATACAGTAGTTGTGTATTGCTCACTGAGGCATTACATAAAATTCATAAGATCAGGGGAAGGATTATATAAACGAATATAATTTTCACCCCGTGACAGTGACACTGCCTTCAGCTACCAGACCAGTGTTAATGGGAGAAACACCCATCTGACACCGGTTTTATGGTGGCTGATCACTACATCCTGGATACACAGTGGTACCAGATAGTATGTTAGATAATATGAAATATCTCGATATATAATGTTCCAGACAGACCGGACCATGCAGGAAGGCTGGTCGGAACATGCATTTACGTGTAGACCTCAGTCTACGCGACTATATCGTGGAATGCGATAGTTAGTGTTTATTTCGGCCATTGTCTATGATTAAAACACAAGATTACCATAGCAACTACTTGTTTGTTACCTTGTCTGAAGGTATGTATTAACCCCATCTGTACCGCGACATCCTTGTCAATGTATTCTGGCTACTATTAGACGATTTAATTAAGCTTAGGAAGGATGGTCACCAATTAAAAGACTACAGACTATCTCAATCCATCCTTTTAGCTACCAAATATCCTTCCCCAGCTGCATAAAATTGTATAAATGTAGCTAAAATAAAGCAAAAAGACGTTGTCGGTACGGAAGGGGTTAATAATTGCAATCTTATATAGCAATAGTATTTATGAATATGATATCAGTATACCGCTATATCTTGGATATATGTTCCTAGTTATATTCCTACGTATATATAGGAGACTAACAAATCGTATCTATACATATACGGTACGATACTTCAGCAGCGATTCTGGCTCCATTGTCATACTGTCTACCGCTGCACCGCAATGGGTGGCAGTCTCTCTCACTAAACCAATGTGTAAACGCACTCTCATTGGCAACCAAGATATTCCCTTCCATCCCATTCTACGATGACCCAGGACTGACAGCCAAGACTCACTTTGTGTCTATGTTCTAATAATTGCAGCCATCATTCCTTTAGTTGTGGGGCATTACATCAACCACCTTTCTTTCTTTGGTTTAGGTTAGTTTCAAAGCCCCCTTGCTCCCTTAGGATACTTGTGGGTTTAATGTGCAGTAAGTGTTTTTCCTGTGTGTATTTTTGTTTAGTGACCTAATGCAGTCTTTTATATATTACTTATTTATCTATCTATACAGTTGTTCTGGAATACAGGCCTCCACATCAACATGTTAATAAGGATTAACCTATGTACACAAGACTGAATGGTTTTGTCGACGACAAGATAAGTGTGATCTTGGGTGACATTAATTGCCTGGTAAACTGAGAAGCAACAACTGCCGATGCTGAAGGTAGGCATCTTCTTAACTTCGCTTTTGTAAAGTTTTCTCTTGCAGAGGACACACCAGTCTTCAGATGATTAAACTAGATTTCCATTGAGCACATTTTTGGAGCTTATCTAAGATCAAACATGAGGGTGGGGATGTTAATGCCCTTCGGTGCCCATTCAATGAACAGCTTATCGATTGGCAATCTCCATTCAATCCCATTAATTACCAAATCAGGCTAACCTCAACCAATATGGTTTACAAGTAACATAGCTTCAGCAATTAGAAAGAGAAAGATTGCATATTATATAAAGGCCAAACTCAATCAGTACCAAGGAGATCTAGATTCCCTCAAAAACATGGGTACGAGACGGAAATATCATATACAGGAAGTAAAGCGGAATGAAAAACTCGGGGTTGCAGACCTTTGGAAAGATAATCATAAAGAGTTCTTCAGCTTTTTGAACAGTAGGGAGTCATTCAAAAGTAGCATTGGACCTTTACAGGATCTTATGGGCCAACTACAAACCTCTGACACTGAAATAGCTAAATCCCTAAGTGACTATTTTGGCTCAGTATTTACAAGGGAAACCATTAATGACATGCCAAGTCCATGAAGGTAAAGTTCTTGGCAGAATTAGATGTACCCCAGAGGAGGTAGCACACATAATAGAGAAGTTAGATAAATTCAAGTTATCTGGCCCAGTGGCTTCCTTTCCCAAGTTGTACGAGAAGTGTGAGATGAAATCGCACTGTTCTTGACAGAAATCTTCAATATATCACTAGAAACTGAAAAGGTCCCTGAAGACTGGAGACTTGCCAATGTAACCACACTCTTTAAGGACTCTCCACCTTGGAGCGGAAGGACTTTGAGACACTAACTATTCCTTGTAATTCTCTCACTCTCTCTCTCTCTCTCAATATGGGAACAGTACTGAAATTATGTTTGTATGGTCGTTGTTTTACAGTCGTTTTGTATTGAAGTTGTTCCGGATATTTGTTTAGGATTTTTCCTTTGAATGTATTTTCTTCTGGCATTATGTGTAGAGCCAACTATGGTGGTCGTGTGTGTGTATAAATATGTATTGTTACGATCGGGTCTCGTATAAATCAGTGGCTCTTATACATTGGACTAGACTGGCATAAATGCAACAACGGAAACGCTAGATCCAACCCCTGATATATAATCCCGTCGAACAAAGAACACATATACCCTCCAGAGTTATATCTGCGATAGCGGGGTATTTTAACTCTCAGTATCTATGTGCTTCTACTATAGGCTGATGTTCTCTGAAACAGCCTATTACCTATAACATATGGTTGCTTAGTTATGGTACACATGGAAAAGATAGTTAACTTAATTAAATCACAAGAGTGATCTAATGCAAACAAGAAGAAGGTTTACTTAATGTTACGTTAATCAATAATATCTGTCACTCATTTATGAAAGAAAGTGTTGTAAAGTCCTCAAGCACCGAACAAGGAATCTTCTGAATAATGTCGGATGCTACTAAGAAGAACGTATCGGAAATGGAACCACAAAATAGAAGGAGGCAGGACAATGCATGTGTAGGCTAAATACACAAAAAGGCTGGACCTATAATGTTATTGGACACAAGAATATTATAAGCGGTGCAACAGTAATAATGCTCGCCACGAAAAAGTAGTACTCCTATTAACAAAACCGGTCTATGCTGGTTGTGTCTCTCTACAGCAACCTAGACCTCAAAATGCTTGTGTAGAAATAATGGGTATGCATAAAAGAGTATATGATCTAATCCAGCTAATGTCTACCCGGGTTAACAAAGTCTAGCTGGGATGCGCAAAGGTACAGAATTCTGGTGGAGCAAGGCAGCTCCTAGCCTAGTGTGGACCTTGGGTCTGTGCGGCCTGATTACGTTAATATGAAGGGGTGCTCTCTTGAGGATTCTCGATTACAAGTATCGAGTATCCTCCTGGCGACCCTCAAAAGTAAAAGCAAATAGAGTTAGAACAGTGTTGGGTGGATTAGGCAAGCAGCCCTCACGCACTACACAGTCTAAACTCCAAGGTACACAGACAAAAGATCCACCCAGGTAACCCACAGAATCCGTAGTGTCGTGCAGCTCAAAAGTAGCCTACACACAGTGAAAACACCAACAGCAAGGTACCTGATCCCTAGTCTAGCATTATTTAACCCTGTAGAAACATTAGTGATTGATGGAGACAGTCCGAGCAATACAGTCTCCCAAAAAGACAATGACTATCTTCAACCTTAGCCTAGTACATAAGAAATGTGATATCCAGCACATAATACAGTCTGGCCACCAATTCAAGGTGTGGATGCAGGGAACCAGAGGGGGATTGATATTAATAAAAGGTGAGGAATTAGTGGAAATGATAGAGGCAGCAGGAGAGAAAGATTCCAAGACAAGAGTGTGGAACAGTTCATGGGAGATGCTTAGAGTATGCTGTCTGGGACGGATCTGACCAGGATATTTCCAGGGACCGCATGGGTGGAGTCCCAGTTCGCAGGAATGGCACGAGGGCGCGCGACAGTCGCCCAGTAAGCAGCCGCCTAGTAGGCCGTGTTAGGCAGGACGCAACGAATCCCGCGAGGCCTATGTAAGGGGGCCGGCCACACGCCACACTCACCACCAAGTCACACCACCTGGTCTCTCTCTCTCTCTCTCTCTCCCGCTCGCCTTCCCATCATTCAATTACTTAACACAATACTTTCAATTGACTAAATAAAATAGAAAGGATTGTGACAGACGAAAACAAAGAACAGTTCTGAACTGTCTGCAACACAAGCTTTCTCGAGAAGGAAAGTACACAATGATAGGTAGACTGTAGCTACATTCTCTGCCCTGGCGAGTCCAAGCGAGTAAGCCATGTGGTTCTGGGGGAAGCGGTGAGCGTCGCACCCCACCCAAGATTTTTAAGAGGCTCCAACTATGAGCTCTAAATCTGACACGCAGAACCCATACAAAATTCGCCACTCCTAGTCACCCAGCGACAATGAAATGTAAAGCACAGTTCTCTTCAAAATAACACATTATAAAAATGAACAACCCCTCCCAACACAATAGTTTCAATTACATAGTTATGCTCAAAAGAGCGAGCTTCACTAGCCCAGCCTTCTGAGAGGAGTACAACTCAGAATTTCTGCTATAACATACTTAACCCGCAGAGACCCAGCGTCGCACGTGTTGCGTCGGCAGTCTTTGATCACCAACTCCCAGCGACGCATCACGTGCGTCCGACATATAAAAAACACTTACGTGGCTCGTAAGGTAGGAAATGGCGGGAGAATAGGAGGGGGCGGTACCGTAGTGTGTGGGGGAGCCGGGCCAGTAGGTGTGAGCGGGCCGAGACAGCCGCGCGGCTGGTGGTGGTGGGCTTAGTGGGGATAGTTTACACCCCTAGTTTACCGCCACTTTGAACCTTCATTACTCCGGTCGTATGGGAGCTAGAGGCTTGAGATTTATGTGAGATACTCCTTAGGATGTATGCCGTACAATGCCATACTCAGTTTTTACCCTAGTGCTCCCGGGGGGTGGGTCATGCGGGGGACACGAACTATTGAAACCCCCCCCCCCCCACCCCCCAAATGACCGAAATGAGTTTTTTTTTATTTGTGTGTTCATTTCTCACCATTCTCTTCCATTTTGGCTCAACAAATTTTTTTGAAGCTCCCCCCCCCCCCAAAAAAAATGTCAGAGGTGATTTTTTTTTGTTTTTTTTTCATTTCGCATCCTTGTCTTCCATTTTAGCAAACAAAAAAAATAAGTGAAAATGGCTTGGGACTGGGGTGAACAAAATATTATAACTAGCCGGGGCTCAACGGGTTAAACAAAATTTAACTATCAAAGAAAGAGTTTTTATAGGATTATATTTTTTAATATGTTTACGGCAGCTGCACTACAGGGGCAGCCTAGTTTTTTTTTTTTCTTCTATACCAACACAGCAACTCCTACTTTACGACCCAATACGCTGGGCTACCCACGCGAGCCAACAAGCACCAGCCGTAAACATACTAATCAAACCAAAGTAGGAGGCTACCCTTGTGATGATCTACCCCGGGTCTTCCACCCTCGATAAGCAATCTGCAATCACATTCTCAGAACCGGCAATATGGCGTATGTCTAGGTTGTATTCCTGCAACATTAATGACCACCTGGTCAGCCTTATATTCCGGTTATGGAATTGATTCAGGAACTTGAGGGGGTGATGGTCGGTGTAGATCACCATAACTGGTCCATAGGCTGGAACATACACCTCAAAGTGCCTGAGCGCTAGCACAATCGCCAGCAGTTCCTTCTCAACTACTGAATAGTTCTTCTGCGCCGAGTTGAACTTTTTTGAGAAGACACTGACTGGGTGCTCCAGCCCATCTTCGTCTGATTGCATCAGAACGGCACCAGCCCCCATACCACTGGCATCAGTTGCCAGCTGGAATGGTCGGCTAAAGTCCGGGGCCCTGAGGATTGGGTGAGTACACAACAGGTGTTTTACTAGTAAAAAAGCCCTCTCACACTCAGGCGCCCACTTGAACTTTCTATCTTTGGCCAATAGGTCCGTCAGAGGAGCCAGCACAGTAGAATAGCCCTTTATAAAGCGGCGGTAGTAACCAATCATGCCCAAAAACCTCATGATCTGCTTCTTGGTGGACGGCCTGGGGAAGTGGTTAATAGCCAATATCTTGTTCTGTGGGGGCACACCTGGCCCAAACCCACCATGAACCCCAGATACTGCACGGTAGCCCGCACAAAATCACACTTTCCCAGGTTGACCACCAAGTTTGCCTCGCTTAATTTCTTAAATAGGGATTCTACATGTTCACAGTGCCTCTTGAAATCGTCATCGTAGATAATGACGTCGTCCAGGTACACGGTACAGTTCGGAATGTCAGCCACTAACTCGTTCATCAAGCTTTGGAAGGTCGCTGGTGCGTTCTTTAGACCGTACGGCATGACATTACAACGATATGTAGCACCATCCACCACAAAACCACACACCTCTTTCGCCCGTTCAGACAAAGGCACCTGCCAGTAACCTTTTACCAGGTCCACCTTGGTCAAGAACTTGGCCCTGCCAATCTTGTCTACACAGTCATCGACCCGGGGAAGAGGATATGGGTTGGTGGGAGTCAAGCCGTTTAGCCTGCGGTAATCAACACAGAAGCGCACCTTGCCATCCGGCTTAGGTTGCAGCGTTACGGGAGATGTCCACTTTACCGCCCCCTTCTCGATCAGTCCCTGTTGCAACATATACTCCAACTCCGCCCGGAGGGCCGGAAGTTTAATAGGGGGCACCCTATAGGGCACTGGTTTGAAGGGTGGGTGGTCTCCGACGTCAACGTCGTGCACCTCCTGAGTAGTGAGGCCTGGGTGTTCCGCAAATACAGTAGGGTATAAACAAAATAGGCGCTCGACAGCCACACGCTGTTGCTCAGGTAGGTGTTGCAAAGCCTCATGAGCCGCCTGTCTCGTGTTTCCCGCCCACTGATCTGCAGAAACATGATAATCCCAGTTGTCATCCACCTGCGCATGACTGTCCCGTTCTCCTTCTCCACCTTGACTGCTGAAAGTCATCACGGGGACAGTGAGAGGCTCAGGTGGGCGCCTCACATACTCCTTCATCAGGTTGACATGACATAACGGATTCCTCTTACGCCTGTCTGGAGTGGCCACCAGGTAATCTAAGTCCGAGAGCTTCTCTGCTACCCTATAAGGACCAGCGTACTTTGCGGATAAGGGGTGACCTACAAGAGGGAGTAGTATCAACACCTCCTGACCCACGTGAAACTCCCTGAGTTTCACCTTGTGGTCGTACCTGTCCTTCATGAGGGCCTGAGAGCCTACCAGATTGCGGCCAGCCAACTCCAGACTACGCAACATTCGTTCTCTACTCTCAAGTTCGACAGCACCGTCACTACACTTTAGCACCTCCGGGTCTTCTAGCTGCAATTTGCGAATATCTGAGGGAGCTAGCCTGTCTAAGTGTTTGCGAAACAACTCATGCCCTCCCCCAACATCGAACTTTGCATCCCGTTGCTCTCTCCGTGTATACCGTTGCTGCCTCTAAGTCTCTTTAAGCCCTGCCTCTACACTCTCAGTGACAGGTGGTGGTGCTTCTCTAGACTCTAATAACGGTGCTAATACTGAGTCCCCGAGAAGTGCTGCTGGTACTAGACTCTCCACCGTATCAGCTTTCAGCACCTTCTTGTGACCGTTCCTCCACTTATTTGAAGACTGTTGGTTAGGCTGTGACTCCCTGAATGCGAGAGATCTGGTTACAACACACGCCATTGGTTGCACCTGACACTTCTCAACCCACTCCTGTTCCTCCCTACTCACGTCGGCCGGCTCCTCGGCAACGACTAAGGGTGAAACCTTAGAAGCAGGCACCGCAAAGTCATTGCCGAGAAGGAGGTCGACGCCCCCAACAGGCAATTTCTCCACGATTCCCACATCCAGTTCGCGAGTCACACCGTCAACTTCAAGCTCCATTCTAACAAGCGGGTATGACCTAGTTGCATTAACTCCCTTCACCACAACTACCCGCGCCTCGTTTATGGGTCTACCAGTGAAATTCTTCAAGAGTGTCTGAGAGGCACCTGTGTCACGCAAAAGCTGTACCCCGTGCTTCTTGCCCCCCCCCCCACTTCACGCAGCCATGCCCTCTATGGTCGCAAAAGGCATCGCGGACAGGGTTCGAGCCTTCCGGATCCTTCTTCACTGTCGGTGCTCCATCCTCTGATCTTATGCCTCCAGCAAACACAGAAGACTTCTGGAACACCCCAATGCTGCGAGCCAATGACACAGCCGCCGTGGGAGGTCTGCTCGGACAAGCTTTTGCCATGTGACCCTCTTTGTGACAGTGATAACACTCAAATTTCCCCTTGGACTTATACTGAGGTATAAAAGTCCCCTGACCCATCTTAAACGGGGCGGTGCTAGGTTTGTGATCAGTCTTGGTGTCATTGCTTTTAAATTTATGTGTGTCCATATTCCTGGGAGGGGGAGGGTAACGCTCCTTAACGCCTACATCGTTTCTCTGTGCAGAGCCGCACCCCCGAATTAGTGACAACCGACGATCAGCCATCTCTGCTGCTTCTACGAAAGTTCTTGGGTTCTTCTCTTTAAGGTTTAATGTCAAGTCGCCGCCCGTACACTTATAAAACTGCTCTAGAAGCATCAACTGTTTCATCTCATCAAACGTAGTTGTCTTCTCTGATCTGAGCCAGTTTCCCATAGCGTCGGACAGGTCCCGGGCGTGCTCCAAGAAGGTACTGTCTCGCCCCTTAGTCACACCCCGGAACTTTAACCTATATGTCTCGGGTTGTAGCTCGTATGCCCGCAGGACAGCCTCCTTGAGCTCCTCATAAACAACGCAGGACTCCAAAGGCAGTGCATCGTAAGCCTTGAGCCCCTTACCTACGAGTCTAGAGGACACAAGGGCCGCCCACTTAACTTCAGGCCACTGATGCTCCCGGCACTTCTTCTCAAATCTATTGAAAAACTCCATGACACCAGACTCGTCAAATACAGGGACCAGTTTGAGAAGGTGCGACAGAGACTGATCATGCGCACGGTTTCCAGTACCGAGTCGCTGTCCCGTCGTCTCAACACGAGACTTCTCTAAATCCATGTCGGCACAGTATCTTGTAGATTCTAGTTCAGTCCTAAGCTCAGCTTCCCTCGTCTGTTGCTGCATCCTAGCCAGCTCTTTTCTCTCTTCTATCTTAGCTAGCTCTTTTCTCTCTTCTATCTTAGCTAGCTCATTTCTCTCTTCTATCTTAGCTAGGTCTGTCTGCTGTTGACTCTGATATTGCATCTTTGCCATCTCGAGCTGAAAGAGCATCTCCGGGGTCAAACCTTGAGGAGGAGTTAGGAGATGCAATGATGTTAGAAATACCCGGTGATCCCCCTAGGGGCAAACCACCCTGCCAGTCACTACCCACCTGCGGAAGCGTGCGCAGGGTCGGTACTCCAATAGGAGGATTGGGAGTCGAGTGAAGGGGAGGCTCGGCCAAAGGGCTCTGAGCACTCACCCTACCTCGTACGCCAGTCACCCCACCCAGCACACACGTCATCAGGTCATCCTTGGTCATGCCACTAGTACATACATGACCGATAGCTGCGGCTAAGCACTGGAGACCGTACCGATTCACACCCACCAACCGGTCGGAAGTAACAGGCCATTGTAAAAAATTCCTTGCATCCTCCTCACTGTTCACCAAGTTAACAACCTGCCCATGCTGCTGCTCCTCAGCTTCTACATCACATACTGTGTCTTCATCCTTCACTGATCCCCTATAAGACATGATGCTCACTGAAGATTTTTCACTTTGATACACAAAAAAGAAGTACCCCAAACTCTTATACCACAATATTCACAATAAAAATTCTCGGAGACCGCTTAAGTGCTATATTACTTTGCTAAAAAAATAATTCTTGCATGTCCTCACAAAATATTCCACAAAATCAACAAATGTTCACTGCCTAAACTGTGAGAAAAATCTGCACAATAACCTGCAATTATATGTCAGTTCACCAAATCCTGAGCTAGGTCGCCATTTGTTACGATCGGGTCTCGTATAAATCAGTGGCTCTTATACATTGGACTAGACTGGCATAAATGCAACAACGGAAACGCTAGATCCAACCCCTGATATATAAGAACATAAGAACATAAGAAAATGGGAGTCTGCAGAAAGCCGATTGGCCTAAGCAAGGCAGATCCCTGTCCCACACAACCCCAAATCAATTACAAAGCCCAATTATAGGCTCAACACTCTAATACCCTGAGGATCATCTTACCAAAACGGTTAGAGATTAACGCAGGATTATGGGGGTCTGCAGAGCGCTGATTGGCCCAACCCGGCTGATCCCCCTTCACATCCAACCCTTCTCGTCCATATGCTTATCCAATTTTATCTTAAAGCTCCCTACAGTTTTAGATCCCACAATAGCACTTGGTAGTCCATTCCACCCATCTACAACTCTGTTACCAAACCAATATTTGCCTATATCTTTTCTGAAACAAAATTTATCTAATTTGAAACCATTGGTACGAGTTCTTTCGCTATCACTGAGCTTTAGTACATTTGTCATGTCCCCTTTGTTAATCCCACTAACCCACTTGAACACCTCTATCATATCCCCTCTAACTCTGCGTCTCTCTAACGAATGTAAACCTAATTTCTTCAACCTTTCTTCATACGGAAGATTTCTAATATTATGGATCATTTTTGTCATTCTACGCTGTACTCTCTCCAATGAATCTATGTCCATTCTGTAATAAGGACACAAAAATTGGACAGCATAATCCATATGGGGTCTCACTAATGACAAGTAAAGTTTTAAGATAACATCAGCAGTTCTGTTACTCACACTCCTAGAGATGAACCCGAGAATCCTGTTTGCCTTATTACGAACGCCTATACACTGTTTTCTAGGCTTCAAATCATTGCTAACAAACACACCTAGATCTTTCTCGCAGTCTGAATTTTCTAATTCTAAATTAGCTAGTTTATATTTAACATTTGTTTGCATCTTCCCTATCTTTAATACCTTGCATTTGTCAATGTTAAACTTCATCTGCCAATTTACTGACCATTCATGTAAGGTATCTAGATCCCTTTGGAGGCACTCTATATCGCTATCTGAATCAATTGATCTCCCCATTTTAGTATCGTCTGCGAATTTACTTATCCTACTAGTTATACCTAAATCTAGGTCATTTATGTATATAAGAAACAACAGGGGACCTAATACCGATCCCTGGGGGACACCACTTTTGACTGCTCCCCACTCTGACTTGGTACCATTTATGCTGACTCTCTGTTTCCTACCAATTAGCCATGACCTAATCCATCCCAACAACGCCCCACCTATTCCATGTGCCTCAACCTTTCTCATCAATCTCTCATGAGGGACTCTGTCGAAAGCTTTACTGAAATCTAAATATATAATATCGTATGCCTTGTCATTATCTACTGCTTCATATACCTCTGAGAAAAAACTAAGCAAATTAGTAAGGCAAGAACGTCCCTGAGTGAATCCATGCTGAGAAGAATTGATTAAGTTAAATGTTTCTAAGTGGTTTCTCATTTTTCTAGCAATAATTGACTCTAGTAGCTTTCCTATGATTGAAGTGAGACTAATGGGACGGTAATTGGATGCTATTGATTTATCACCTTTTTTGAAAATCGGAACTACATTTGCAAGTTTCCAAGCTTTTGGAACTAAACCTGTTTCTAATGAATTGTTAAAAAGAAATGTTAATGGGTAACTTAACTCATCTCTGCATTCTTTTAATACTCTGGCATATACCTCATCGGGGCCAGGCGATTTCTGAGGTTTCAGTCTGTCAATTTCCTTAAGCACATCATTTCTACTTATAGTAACCGTACTTAACCTATTTTCTATACTATCGCTATATACCTTACGGACTTCTGGAATCTGTGCCAAATTTTCATTAGTGAAAACTGATAGAAACTGACTATTTAATGTACTGCACATTTCTAAATCATTTTCTGTCATTTCTCCTATCGAAGTTTTAAGGGGGCCTATTTTATCTCTAACTTTAGATTTATATAGCTGGTAAAATGCCTTAGGGTTATTTTTTGAGTCATTGGCTAACCTGATTTCATAATTTCTTTTGTCTGTCCTTATACATTTTTTAACCTCTCTTGATAGATTCTGATAGTAAGCAAGTAGGTGAATTTCGCCTTTCTTAATTTTTCGATATATTCCTCTCTTTTTTCCTAGAAGGTCTAATAGTCTATTATTCATCCATTTGGGTTGGTTCTGTGTTGATCTAAATTTTCTTTTGGGGATATATTTATTTTGCGCATTGTGGAGTGAAGAAATAAAATGATTATATGTAGCTGTCAAATTATCCTGAGTTAACACCTTACGAGCGGCCTATGCGGTTTATTTATGTGTACCGCACAGCGGGGTGTTTTTAGCCAAAATAGGGCTGTTTACGTGATCATTTTCATGCCTAAATAAGACCCAGAACGTAAAACAAGTACCTATCCCTGAAAGGGCATAAACAGAGCTTTCGAATGACACCATAACGATCCTTGTATGATGGATAGTTTTCTTGCAATAACCGTGCAACGCGAGTGCAAAAAGCAGGTAATTCGGTACTTTCAGTACATAATTGAGTATGTAGCGAGTGAGAGAGGGAGGAGGGAGCTGAGATTTGTGTCAGTAGGTTCGCCGCGGTGGTCTGGAGCAGTCATACGCTCGCTAGTCTCCTGCCACCACTTGTCTCTCTCTCTCAGCCACATTACGTGCTGAAATTGCCACTCGAGTTATGTCGAGCGCCGCCACATAGTCCAGCTTTATTTAACTCGACTTATGTTGCTCGCCGCTAATTAAGGGTTAAGACAGGTATCTGAGAGAGAGTATGTTCATTAGCGCACCTGGGTCCACTTAATAGTTTAACCATAGGATCGACTCTTAAGGCTCGTCTTAATCCACCATAATTGGCTTTTCTGAAATCTGGGATAAGTGTCGTATTCTCTTTAGCCTTTCCTGTCCATTGTATGTTAAAATAAATTGATTTATGATCACTATTTCCTAGTTGGTCTCCTATCTCTACATTATTTATCATTTGTATATTATTACTGAGAACTAAATCGAGGATATTATTACCTCTAGTAGGCGAGTCTATGAATTGAAATAACAAACTATCCTGTACCGCCTCAATAAACTCTTTTGAATCTGAGTCGCCGATTTGATGCTGCCAATCAATATTCGGAAAATTAAAATCCCCATAATACACACATTGCTAAACCTTGATGCTATTTTCACTTCCTGCCATAAAGCTGTACCTTCGTTTCTACTCATATTTGGTGGTCTATAAATAACTCCAATAATTATGGTCTCACTACCTTCGCTAACCTCAACCCAAACACTTTCGTTATCAGTAGTTAGTCTAATACCTGATTTAATACAGCTTTTTAAAGAACTCCTGACAAACACTGCTATTCCGCCGCCCCTCCTACTTGTTCGGTCGCGTTTAAACAAACTATATCCTGGTATATGGAATTCTGCTAAAAAATAATCCCGTCGAACAAAGAACACATATACCCTCCAGAGTTATGTCTGCGATAGCGGGGTATCTTAACTCTCAGTATCTATGTGCTTCTACTATAGGCTGATGTTCTCTGAAACAGCCTATTACCTATAACATATGGTTGCTTAGTTATGGTACACAAGGAAAAGATAGTTAACTTAATTAAATCACAAGAGTGATCTAATGCAAACAAGAAGGTTTACTTAACGTTACGTTAATCAATAATATCTGTCACTCCTTTATGAAAGAAAGTGTTGTAAAGTCCTCAAACACCGAACAAGGAATCTTCTGAATAATGTCGGATGCTACTAAGAAGAACGTATCGGAAATTGAACCACAAAATAGCAGGAGGCAGGACAATGCATGTGTAGGCTAAATACACAAAAAGGCTGGACCTATAATGTTATTGGACACAAGAATATTATAAGCGGTGCAACAGTAATAATGCTCGCCACGAAAAAGTAGTATTCCTATTAACAAAACCGGTCTATGCTGGTTGTGTCTCTCTACAGCAACCTAGACCTCAAAATGCTTGTGTAGAAATAATGGGTATGCATAAAAGAGTATATGATCTAATCCAGCTAATGTCTACCCGGGTTAACAAAGTCTAGCTGGGATGCGCAAAGGTACAGAATTCTGGTGGAGCAAGGCAGCTCCTAGCCTAGTGTGGACCTTGGGTCTGTGCGGCCTGATTACGTTAATATGAAGGGGTGCTCTCTTGAGGATTCTCGATCACAAGTATCGAGTATCCTCCTGGCGACCCTCAAAAGTAAAAGCAAATAGAGTTAGAACAGTGTTGGGTGGATTAGGCAAGCAGCCCTCACGCACTACACAGTCTAAACTCCAAGGTACACAGACAAAAGATCCACCCAGGTAACCCACAGAATCCGTAGTGTCGTGCAGCTCAAAAGTAGCCTACACACAGTGAAAACACCAACAGCAAGGTACCTGATCCCTAGTCTAGCATTATTTAACCCTGTAGAAACATTAGTGATTGATGGAGACAGTCCGAGCAATACAATCTCCCCAAAAAGACAATGACTATCTTCAACCTTAGCCTAGTAGATAAGAAATGTGAGATCCAGCATATAATACAGTCTGGCCACCAATTCAAGGTGTGGATGCAGGGAACCAGAGGGGGATTGATATTAATAAAAGGTGAGGAAGTAGTGGAAATGATAGAGGCAGCAAGAGAGAAAGATTCTAAGACAAGAGTGTGGAACAGTTCATGGGAGATGCTTAGAGTATGCTGTCTGGGACGGATCTGACCAGGATATTTCCAGGGACCGCATGGGTGGAGTCCCAGTTCGCAGGAATGGCACGAGGGCGCGCGACAGTCGCCCAGTAAGCAGCCGCCTAGTAGGCCTGTTAGGCAGGAGGCAACGAATCCCGCGAGGCCTATGTAAGGGGGCCGGCCACGCGCCACACTCACCACCAAGTCACACCACCTGGTCTCTCTCTCTCTCTCTCTCTCCAGCTCGCCTTCCCATCATTCAATTACTTAACACAATACTTTCAATTGACTAAATAAAATAGAAAGGATTGTGACAGACGAAAACAAAGAACAGTTCTGAACTGTCTGCAACACAAGCTTTCTCGAGAAGGAAAGTACATAATGATAGGTAGACTGTAGCTACATTCTCTGCCCTGGCGAGTCCTAGCGAGTAAGCCATGCGGTTCTGGGGGAAGCGGTGAGCGTCACAGTATGTGTGTGTGTGTCTGTGTCGGATTATGTGTATGTGTGTCATCGTTTATTTTGTAGTACTGTATCATTACAGCCTATTTCATGTACCGTACCCAGAACAAGAAGGAAACAGTAACTATATTACCGTGTTTATAACCCATGTGTATCCAACTGAAACACATGTTGGATTAAATTATGTTTTACAGTAGGCTGAATAAAGACAGTATTGTGCACAATTCATTCTGATAATTTTTGTACCGAGCGTTATCAACCCTTTGAGCAACGAGAATGCAGTTGTATCATTCGGCTAAAATAGTATGCAATATTATTCAGCTTAGTAATGCCATAATGATGTAAAAACTATCTGTATTTGTACTTGTGCTCGTGTGTGTGTGTAATTAATAATATGCTAAACCCATTGTTCAAGTAGAGCCGGTGTAATAATGACCCAGCAATGGTTTAATTAAGTTCCTCCATAATTATAAGTTTCTCCCAATAATGTATCAACATATGACAGGTAATTAATGCTTCACATTACCAATACAATTGGCTGTGGAAGATTTGAGGCCGCTAACAACATAATAGTATTACCTTCCCATCTTTCAATAATACCCCATCCAATAAATAAGTTTTGAATGGTTTGCTTCTATGTAATGTTATTAGTCTGTGTGTTTGACGTATTTACTTCTTGTTTGGTATGTTGTCCCATGCGAGTTTTGAAGTGCTCGTTTTCGACGCGTGTTTTCTTCAAGTACTTTCCTGTTGAGTGTTTGAATTTAAAAAAATATTTTCTTTAATATTAGGTTTCTATCTTATACATTAAACTTGTGTAACTATAATCATAATATAAGAACATAACATAAGAACATAAGAAAATGGGAGTCTACAGAAAGTCGATTGGCCTAAGCAAGGCAGATCCCTGTCCCACACAACCCCAATTACAAAGCCCAATTATAGGCTCAACACTCTAATACCCTGAGGATCATCTTACCAAAACGGTTAGAGATTAACGCAGGATTACGGGTGTCTGCAGAGCGCTGATTGGCCCAACCCTGCTGATCCCCCTTCACACCCAACCCTTCTCGTCCATATGCTTATCCAATTTTATCTTAAAGCTCCCTATCGTTTTTAATCCCACTATAGCACTTGGTAGTCCATTCCACCCATCTACAACTCTGTTACCAAACCAATATTTGCCTATATCTTTTCTGAAACGAAATTTATCTAATTTGAAACCATTGGTACGAGTTCTTTCGCTATCACTGAGCTTTAGTACATTTGTCATGTCCCCTTTGTTAATCCCACTAACCCACTTGAACACCTCTATCATATCCCCTCTAACTCTGCGTCTCTCTAACGAATGTAAGCCTAATTTCTTCAACCTTTCTTTATACGGAAGATTTCTAATATTATGGATCATTTTTGTCATTCTACGTTGTACTCTCTCCAATGAATCTATGTCCATTCTGTAATAAGGACACCAAAATTGAACAGCATAATCCATATGGGGTCTCACTAATGACAAGTAAAGTTTTAAGATAACATCAGCAGTTCTGTTACTCACACTCCTTGAGATGAACCCGAGAATCCTGTTTGCCTTGTTTCGAACGCTTATACACTGTTGTCTAGGCTTCAAATCATTGCTAACAAACGCACCTAGATCTTTCTCACAATTCGAGTTTTCTAATTCCACATTAGCTAGTTTATATTTAACATTTGTATGCATCTTCCCTATCTTTAATACCTTGCATTTGTCAATGTTAAACTTCATCTGCCAATTTACTGACCATTCGTGTAAGGTATCTAGATCCCTTTGAAGGCACTCTATATCTCTATCTGAATCAATTGTTCTCCCCATTTTGGTATCGTCTGCAAATTTACTTAATCTACTAGTTATACCTAAATCAAGGTCATTTATGTATATAACAAACAACAGAGGACCTAATACAGATCCCTGGGGGACACCACTTTTGACTGCTCCCCATTCAATATGAGAGCTAGCGGTCAAGGTTGACTAAGTCTAGCTTAGCAGAACATGGTACCTTAGTGTCCCCCTCATCTATCCCTTCATTAACTCGTCCGCCATGTTCGCTTGCTCTCTCTCGCTCTCTCTATAATAACACATTTACAAATAGGTTAGACTCATACCACAGAGGAGTAGAACAATATTACTGACAGGAGTACCTGCCATAAATTAATGATGTTTTCAGTTGAAGAGAGCAGATAAAAAGGTGAAGCTATGCATAACATTTCCCTTCCATTTCTAACTATTCCATACATTCCTCCAGGCGATTTCTATGCCATGGAAGGTTATTCACTTCTAACTGTTTTCATGTACGGCAAATTACCGGAGGGTGGGGAGAAAGCCTTCATCTTTGCTATCCTTTGCTTCCACTCTATCTTAGGATTACTCTCTCTACTAGGATTAAGTCCTGGCCACCTCACATGGATCGTAAGATCTGTGTGGCCAGTGTATCTATGTAAATGTATGTACATCTCACCACCATTTTTTATCCTTCCTTCCAACTCATTAATTTTCACTTTCGCCTCTAAAATATTCTGTTGGAAGGTTTTCTCAACCCTTATAGTTTTATGCACCATTTTGTTTACCTTTGTGTTCTTTTGTATATAATTAGCAAATATATATTTATGCACGGATATATCACTTGGTAGGCTAGGCATGTAAGTAGGCTGTACAGTACGGATGTAATTTCTTGGAATCCAGTATTCGATAAATTAATATAAATCCAGATGCTATGTTTTTAACCTTTAACTGTCTTGATGGTATAATGGTTTGATTGGCTACGATCTGTATGTAGAAACCCAGGTTCGAATCCCGGGTGGATCATATGCTTTCATTAAATAAATTTAGAGGTGTTTGATGTTGGGAGTGAAATAAAATATTAGATTATTCCTAAAGGTTCAGGTACATTTGATAGCGAGGTCGGTCTTTAGAGATATGCGCCCCATAAAATGTGCCTTCCTATTCAGTGTGCAGTTGGGTTTGAGTACATGATTAGGTTGATATCTGGTATTCGATAAATGGATATATAATTGTAGTCATGTACTTAACCTTCAACTGTTTTGATGGTGTAACGGTTTGAGTGTTTAAGATCTGTATGTGGTAACCCAGGTTCGAATCCCGGGTGGATCATATGTTTGCATTAATTTCATTGGGAGGTGTTTTGTGTTGGGAGTGAAATGAATATATTAGATGAAAATACATGTGAGTATATACTTTTTTTGTTTTGGCCTTGGCTGGGAATCGAACCGACGATCTTATTAGTTAGAGACAAGCATCTTACCAACCATGCCATGTGTGTCTTGTCCACTACCTGCCAGTGAGATTCCAATATTGCATACAATATTAATCACAACTTTCCTTTTCTTCCCCGTTTCGTAATTTCTCCCTACCCCTCCTCTCCTTCCCATTAATGTTGTAACTATTCCTAGGTCTTCATAATAATATACTCGTATCAAAACCGTGAGGATTATGTTTTGACAATATATTCTGGTTATCATTTCACGATTGTATACAGCTTAATAAGGATATGTGGGAATTAAAAGGGTAAAGACTATCTCAATTTACTCTTTCACTTCCATATAGTCTTTATAATCTGAATAATATCGCTTACTGATAGCCAGAAAAACTGTCAAAACGCGTCATAATCGTTAAGAGGTTAAGGTATATTGATAGCAATAAAACTCATCTAGTATTAGGAAAGAACAATATACCCAATGATATATAACATACCTTATGTATACCCTTGATATTTTACAGTAATGTCGGCTGCATGCATATAGTATGTTATTGCTGTGATATTGTCTACTCTTCTTTCTAGTCTCTGTGTTAACCCTTTAAAGATCATCACGCATGTTGACACTTTATGCTGGTTATCATTAGACGGTTGTATACAGTTTATGAAGGATCTGTGAGAGTTCTGAGGGTAAAGACTATCTCATGTAATCCTCTGACTTTCATAATTATACCCTGCCTAATCTGACTATAATCGTCTAATAATAGCCAGAACACAGAAAATAAATGTATCATTGGATCTTGGGATCTTGAAAGGGTTAACTTTATCCTCTTTTCACAATCTCCTCAACCTCTCCCTCCTCCTCCTCCTCAGCAAAACCTTCCATTGTTAGGTAAACAAAATTGCCAGCGCCGTGAATGCTTGAATAGAGTTAAATGTTTGGTTAGAGATAAACCCACATGACAGAAAACGTTGTTATTGTTATAACAATAAAACGTGTTCTGTCATGTCGGTTCAACTTTCCTTCCAATTCCTACTTTTCTCCTGAAGCTTTGATATTTTGCTTTGATATGTCCGAGTGTATTTACCAGTATATGAGTTGTCAGTTTATTCAATAATTTTTTTGTTTTGTTTTTGTAAATACAAGTAACACGAATTACCGCTTTTAGTCACATGCGTTTGGATTGGATTGTACAGTACACAACACATAACAAATATTGTTTATTGTTTTCTCAAATATTGGTATTAATCTCTCTCTCTCTCTCTCTCTCTCTCAATATAGGAACAGTACTAAAGTTACGTGTGTGTGGTAGTTGTTGTACAGTCTTTTAGCCACAGCTGACTGTTTCCTATGAACTTCTCTTTCTGTATTGATGTTGTTCCAGATGTTACTTTAGGACTGTTCTTCTGAGTGTTTATCTTTCAAGCATTACTGTATATTTTAGAACCAACTATGATGGTTATGTTTGTGTATTATTTGTGTATAATTGTGCGCGTGGTGTCCTTTCCCCATTTACTATATAGAATTAGCATATCACTATAACTATCTCATGTTCCCAGAAGTAGAAGTAAATAGTAGCTCTATTACCGTGTTTATAACCCATGTGTTGCCAGCTGAAACATATTTGGGATTACGCTAAGCTTCTCAGTTGGGGGAATAATGGCATCAATGTGCACAGTTCATTCTGATAACAATGGTACCGAACGTTATGAACATATTCAGTAACGGGATCCTGGTATATATCATTCTCATAAGTTAAGAGGCTAGTGGCTGGATTTTTGGTATATTAATTTATTTATTCATGTATATATTAGTTTCCTCGCTAGACCTCCATCAAGCTTAGAAAAATACCCACTAGACCCCTTTCAAGACAATTTTTTATTTTTTTTGGTAGAAAAATGTCCAGACCGAAGGCCGATTCACTTAGAATTACAGGCGCGCTATCGGTCGCCAGGAAAAAAATCGACACCGTAATTGCACGAAAGGTCTTATCATTGACAATGGCATGGGGCAAAAGGTGTTAAAATCGCCAAAATAATGGGCCGACCGTCTAAAAATATCAAAACTAATGGGGCTAAACACAAAGGAGATAAGGGTCCACAAAACAAGCACTACCCCCATAACTAATTCGTAAAGCTGAATATATTCATTTTAGCCGTCACTAGTATTTTGTATGGAGCGTTAAATTTATGTTTCTCCGTTCATATAATTTATTCTGATATTATGGCCAAAGACAGTGCATTTTTATATACATTACCTCTCCTATGTATTCTAGTTATAAAGTAAAAGGGTCCATGTTTGACACCCTGACTAAATGGGTTAACAAAATCTGACTAACTATAGATTACCGGGGTGGATTGTTTGTTTATTTCATCAACCTACTGAAACTGAATAGGCCTACTTGATTTAGGGTATACAATATTGACTTTTCTAAATGATGTAAAACTTTATTTGGAATTCATAGGCCAAAGTTCGACGTATTGTGTAAGGGAAATAAATGTGCGTGACCCTGCACATTGTCCAAAAATGGTCAGTGCTTAATATGTTGAGGGAACAACAACACGAAATTTGATAGTGGTGATAGAGCAGTGTGTGTGTATGTGTGTGTGTATGAGAGAGAAAGAGTACATAGGAGTACAAAGTAAATCCAGCAACAACAGATCTAGTGACGCCTCTAGGCTGCTTGTCCTCCAAAATACTGAGGATCAAGTGTCCAAACAGTGGTTTAGAGTGGGTAAGGGAACAATGGAAAGGGAACTAATGTCTGTGGCAGGATTAGGAAGTTAGTAGGGGTAGATAGGTTAGTAACAACGCAGTTATAAGTGATGTTTCGTATATCTGGGAAAAAGAGAGTAACGTCTTACTAATATATATAACAATAATCCTTGATGAACTTGAGGGGGGAATAAAATAAAGTTATTAATTTACAAACGCAGTCAGTCGCATGTTTGATGCAAAATATTTGTCTAGGCGAAGCTAAACAGAATCAACGGTGCTGCAGCCTTTAACGTGTCTCGGGGAAGCCCATTCCACAAGTTGACAACTCGATTGAAGAAGAAATTCTTAGATTCGGGTGAGTTAAAAGATTTACCAATAATTTTGAAAACGTTTCCCTGTGTGTAATTAGATTGGTGGATAGTGAAGTCCTTATTACAGTTTATATTGTCTATGCCTTTGATGATTTTGACCACTTGAATTAAGTCGCCTCGTAATCTGCGCTGGAAAATAGATTTAATTCTCCAAGACGTTCCTCGTATGGTTTGTTCTTTAGGCTAGGTATATGGGTAACTCTATGTTGAACTCGTTCTAGCTTGTCTATATCTTTTTGGTAATAACACCAGGATTGAAGGAAGTATTCCAGGAGAGGGCGGACTAAAGAATTGTAAAGAGTTAGGATAACTTCTTTGGATTTATGCTCAAATGACCTGCCTATACACTATACAGCCAATGATTTTGTTTGCCTTTAAACAACTTCTGAACATTGTTGTTGTTAGGTTTTAGTTTACACGATATTGTTACTCCCAGATCGGTTCTCTTTCTACAATCTTAACTCCTTCAGACATATTATGTTCCAATAAGTCCGAGGAGGCGGTTGACATAGCTTTTGAGTCTTCAATTTGGCTCATGAGTGGTTTCGAAGCCTTACATATTTTTCTATTTCCATCCACCAGAATGCTGTTTATTGTGATGTATCATATGTCATTGGAAAGAGGAATATTTATAGTACATGATAACAAAAAAAATAAATGAAAATAAATCGAAATATGAAAGTGTAAATGAGTCCGGAATACAATTATTTCCCATGCAATTGTCTTCACACCGTCCGATCTCTAAATTGTGAGTGATGACCATATTATTTTGTTTGCTCAAATAATAGTATTTTGTTCTGCTCTTTCCAAATCTGAAAACAGAAATTGTTTATCTTCAATAGTTCTCAACCAGTGACCGAAAAAAAAAAGTATGATTTTGATTGATATGGTTTATAACATTTTCTATTTATTTCGTTGTTACGAAGTGTATGGTTTTAAATTTAGGCTGTATGAATACGACAAATAATGCTGATGAGTATAACAAAAACTAGAAATTCCTACGACAAATAATTTTTGCGCTATGAATATTTTAAATGAAGAGCCAAAATGCGAATATTTATGCTTCACCCGTCTCTGTTCCGCCGACGCTAGCCGGGTTCTGAGCTGTTCCCCACCTCGTCGTTGCGTTATTTGCTCGGATACGTATATACCTGTATATATCACCTGAATCGGAAAATTGTGCTCTTTCTAATGGTGAAAACCAAAATAATATAGCGTAATTGGTTCGCGAGCTATGTGCAATTGTTTCCATGCATTGTTATTGTTATGAAAATATATGATAATGTTTATACAGTTGTATATCTTTGCCACAATATAAAACACTTTTATATAATTTTCCTTGCCAATAATTGTATAATGTTCATAGAAGACATCTCAATCATGAAGGTTGTCAATTTTACTTACCTGGTAGGGCCACAACCCTTTCCAACGAGAAGGGAAATGGCTCCTGGGTTGACACTGAAAAAACAAAACAAGAAAGCCAGGTTATCTTCAGGTAATAAATTCAGAAATAATTATATTGTACACATAAATAAAATAAAGTAATGCATATAGGCCCTATATATATATATATATATATATATATATATATATATATATATATATGTATACCCGGTATATATATATATACAGTACAAGGTGTCAACAACAAAATGGTAAAAACAATGTGTGAATGTGTGTATTTATATATAGCCTACATATAAAAGGTGTCAAACAAAATATAAAGAATGGTAAATGGTAATGTATATGTGTGGATATATTTATATATATATAAATTATATATACCAGGTATATATATATATATATATATATATATATATATATATATATATATATATATATATATATATGTATACCCGGTATATATATATACAGTACAAGGTGTCAACAAAATAATGGTAAAAACAATGTGTGAATGTGTGTATTTATATATAGCCTACATATATATATACATATATAATAATGACATATATATATATATATATATATATATATATATATATATATATATATATATAGATTATATAGTTTACAGTATATATATATATATATATATATATACAAGGTGTCAAACCAGAGAAATATGCACAAATTTCCAAGCCACCTAAAGAGGTACTGCACTTAACTCGTTATTTTTTTAGAGTGGTTTCCCCAGGAGGCCTATATCCACTGTAGTGCAAGAAATTGACTTGTGCTTTTTTATTTATTTATTTTTTTTTTATTTTTTTTTATTTTTCTTATGATGATGGGTGAATGAAGGTGGGTTAATGAAGGTGGGCCCCGAACCTCTGAAGTGATGATTGAATGAATGAATGATTAAATGAATGAATGAAAGGGTGATGAAGGTGAATGAAAGGGTGATGAAGGTGAATGGAAGAATGCATAAAGACTGAATGAATGAATGGGTGATAGTGATTGGAAAGGAATAATGAAGGTGAATAGGAGAATGCATAAATTAATGAATGAATCGTGCACAGATCCTGGCTATAGGACTTCTGCATCGAGTCAATGGAACTGATTGAAGCAATCAGTGACATCGATGCAGAGGCAAACGAGACAAGACTTGCATCGAAAGCTTGTGTCCTTGCGAGTTTGGTCCTTCGTGTAACACAGATGGCACCGCCGTCGCTTGCCGTCAGGAATCTTCTCGAGAACGTGTTCCAAGGTCCTGTTGTACCGGTCAAAGTCCAGAACAACAGGACGTGGCCTTGAACCCTTTCCGCGACGAGGACCTCTCCGACGTCCTCTTGGTGCCTGAGCCCTAGCTTGGATGTCCATTACTAGTGGACCCCGGTTGGCATCCATGACGGGTGCTTCCAGAGCGCCACCAGCAGCAGCAGCTGCACCCGGTACTACTGGTGCGGGGGGGTCATGTGGTAGGACATCCACTTGCTCCCCAGCATCAGCAGCATCGTCCGATACTGGTGCCGCCTGGGGTGCATTCTCAGCGAGTGCTCCCCCGACGGCAACAGCAGCAGCAGCAGCATCTGGACCTGGTGATGGGGGGGGGGGTCATGAAGGAGTGCTCCCCCAACGCCTCCACCAGCAGCAGGAGCACCAGGAGGAGTGCCAGGATCATCAGCAGGAGCGGCTGGGGAATCTGGATTGTAGTCCGGTGGGGGCGATCCAGCTGAGCTTACGGAGGATTGCCGACGCCGTCTGCCTCGCCTGAGATGGCCGCATGGCTCATACCGACCTTCCTGCAAATCCTCTGCACGCCGGATGCGTCTTCCCGACAAAGGCCACTCTGCAGGGTCGAAGAACAACAAAGGGACGGACTACCCTTTCCTGGAACGCCAGCATAGTCATCTTCCTGTGGGGGTTGTACTTCTTGAAGAGTACGCAGGCATTGAAGAGGGCCATTTGGATGAAGTAGAATTCGATCTTCTTCGTCCATTTGACCGTCCTTCGCTGGATGGGGTAGTACTGGATCATCTGATCGAAATGATCCACCCCACCCATGTGGCGGTTGTAGTCGTCAATACAAACGGGTTTCATGATATCCTTCCGAGTCCGCTGCCACCTGCCTTGTACCTTCCTCTTGATAAAGGACTGCTTTGGTATGGTGCTCTGGTCGTGGAAGGTGGACACCATGTTGACATGGCGTTTGTCTTTCCAAAGCAGGACTAGGGTTGTGCCATTGTTCATTGCCTCTATTGCATCGTCTTCCAGTGTCGCTGCATGGGCAATGTCGCGCAACCGCTTCGGAGCCCCTCGTGCAAGCCTCAGGGTGCTACACACATAGATCTGGTGGTGTGTGAGCATGTGCTGGCACAGGTCAACTGAGTTGTAAAAGTTGTCCATGAACAACATGTAACCCAGGCCTTGCAGGGACTCCGTTAAACCCTCAACCGTTTTCTGGAGAGTTTGACCAATACCAGTGTAGACTTGAAAGTCATACACGAAACCAGTCGTGGACTCTGCCAGGATGTACAGCTTGATGGCGTACTTCTTAGGTTTCATCGGGTTGTAGCACCTGAATGAAAGGCGACCCTTCCACCCAAGGCAGCCTTCGTCGATGGACACCTTCCTCTCCGGGACGTAGGCAAGTTTGAAGCCAGCAAGCAGGTAGCGCATCACCGTGCAGATCTTCACTAGCCTGTCTTTACTCTGCTTGATGACTGCCTTGCTGTTGAATGTGTGGAAATTGCTCAGCAAGGCTTGGAACTTGGAGACCTGCATGGTATTGCGAAACGTTGGGTAATCATGGACTCCGTCATTTGCCCAGTAGTGACGCACAGTGGGGAGTTTATTCACATCCATGAGGAAGTACAGGCCAGGAATTTGGCCATGTCCTCCTCACTGAATGTTGTCCAGCGAGAACCAACGAATAAGGCATATGCGTTGGTCTCACTCACCAGGAACCTGAGCAGTTCTCTTGTAAAGAAGATCTGGAAGTACTGCAGTGGTGTCACTGGTGCTGGAACCCGCAAGCCAGGGGTTCCAGTGAAAGGATCAACGTTGGGTGTGAACGGGTCTGAAGTCCACTCGTGATCCTCAGCATACACGGTGGGAGCGTTGAGGTGCACGTGCTTGGAGGGCACCACGTCGTCCGCCTGGACGACGAATGTGACCTCTGCTGCCCCTGGGCCTACCACCTCGGCCCTTCAGGGGCCCAGATTTTCGGCGGGGACAGGGAGGGGGTGGGGGATCGTCTTCTGCGGAAGACGAAGGGGGTGGGGGTGATGGTGGACGTGATGAGGGTGATGGAGAAGGTGCTGTGGTGGAGTCAGGCCGTGGGGGTGATGGTGGATGTGATGAGGGTGATGGAGGTGCTGTGGGTGGATGAAGTGGGGCAGGAGGAAGCCTTTGTGGAAGCTCCTCATCGATTGCCGCACCAATCTCGTCGTGCATGATTTGGCGATGTTCAGGCGGAACAAACGCCATGTAGCGCGCCTCGCTGCTAGCCAAGGCGGTCAGCGAGGGGGAGGCTACGTGAGCAGACAGGACTTGTGATGGCGGGGTGTTTAGACTACCCACCGGCAAGAGTGAAGCCAGGATGCGGGGGCTGTCTGAGATGTTGCTGGCCGGTGATTCTACCTGTGGTAACAAGGGACCGCCATGCAGGGTGCGTGAAGCAGGAGAAGAATAGAATGATTTGTTGAGGTCCGGGAATGGTAGTGGTGTGAAGCATTGAGTGGATGTTGATGGTTGTGGTGTGAAGAGATGAGTGGATGTTGATGGTTGTGGTGTGAAGAGATGAGTGGATGTTGATGGTTGAATTAGTGCTGGTAGGAGGGGTGTAGGTAGGACGGGTGGGGATGGATGAGGTGGGGCGATGCGTAGTGATGTACGGGGTAGGGGGACGGGTGGGGTTGTATGGGTTAGGACGACGGGGGGGGTTGTACAGGGTAGGACGGGTAGGGTTGTACGGGATAGGACGACGGGTGTTGATGAGCGAGGTAGGGCGTCGGGTGTTGAGGAGCGAGGTAGGGAGACGGGTGTTGATGAGCGAAGTAGGGGGACGGGTGGGAATGAGCGAGGTAGGACGGGTGGAGTTTGTGGAGGTGCTGAAGGGTCGTTGATGACACTCCTCCTCTTCCCCCTGGGCGGTGGAGAAGGGCTAAAATCATCATCCGTCCACTCCTCTTCATCATCCCCCCCCCCATGTCGTCCTCGCTTTCACTCTCGCTACTCGTCATGTCCAGGATTGTGGCGAGGACGGAGGCCAGCTAGTCCTCCGGGATGGGTCGATTCTTACTCATGGCTGCTCTAGACTACTCAGATATGTGTAACTGATCTGTAATGGGAGGGGGGGTGGGATATAAAAAAAACACAAAATAGAAATAAAACATAAAAATATAACATATATATATATATACAGTATATTTATATATTTATATAATTATATATGTGTATAATTATTACCGGTATCCATTATTATTATTATTGTTGTACCCCCCTCCCCTTCCCCCCCATATATATATATATATATATATATATGGTGTCATTTTGAAGCTATTTTCGCCTAGTTTTCGGCAGAATACACTTCATTTAATGCCGATGCTTGATTTATCATATGCCCTAAATAGCCCAAACAAGGCCGCAGCCAAAGTGTTAAAGATACTTAACACGGCTTTCGTAACAAATGTTCCTGCTTAACAAACCTCTTAGACTTCTTCCATGATATTCTCAACCTCTATGATGAGAATAAAGCTGTAGATATTATATACCTTGATTTTCAAAAGGCCTTTGACAAAGTTCACCACAAACGTTTACTGCTAAAACTAAAAACGCATGGAATACAAGACGGTGTGTTGAAATGGATAGAAAATGGGCTCAGCGACAGAAAGCACAGAGTAGTAATAAACGGTAAGGCATCTAAATGAACCAATGTAAGTAGCGGGGTACCCCAGGGATCAGTACTAGGACTAATTATCTTTCTAATTTACATTAACGACATAGATGAGGGTCTCACCTGTACATTCTCAAAGTTTGCTGACGATTCAAAAATTGCAAATAGCGTACTCTCAAATGAACAAATTGACGATGTGCAACACAATCTAGATAAGTTATCATGTTGGGCCCATATTGGGCAACTTAATTTCAATGCAGATAAATGTAAAGTACTACATATCAGATACGAAAGGAGAAAGCAAACTTTTCGTTGAATGGCACTCGGCTTAACTCCTTCAGACTCATATGATGCTATCGAGTCATATGGCAGAGTGAACCAAAAACTCATATGACGCTACCGCGTCATATGGACTTATTATATTGCCAGAAACTAAGTTTATGACGCTATTGAGCCGGTCTTTTGGCTGGTTAGTCCCATAAGTTAGATCTACATGTGGAAATATCTAGCAATCCCCTGGCGTCCCTGTGAGGGCCCTGCGGGGGTAGAAACAGTCAGTCTCTTCCCAGCAGCCAGCCTACTAGGTGGGTGTGCATGGCCCTTTAAACCAAGGGGCCCTCCATTTTGCCCAGCCTGGCTGGTATTACCGCCCTAATATATCCCAAACGAAGTGCTATATCGTTGGGTTATCGATGGATTATTGTGTTAGTCTTGTTTAGGGTATAATAACCATGTTAGTGATGTGTTATGCTAGTCTCTGGTGTACGTGAGCAAGGTGGTGGGCTCCACGAGGGGCCATGGTTTTTGCCTATACGTTTCGCTTGTTTGTGGATCACTTTCATATAATATTGAGTTAATTATATTCCCATTTATCAGTTTAAGTAGTGTATCTTACTTGTATTAGTGTTTGTTAGTGAAAAAACGTTCATAACTGGTGGAGTATATGTCGCCATGCTCCCTCCCCCCTATGCATTTTTGCTCGCTAATTTACTGGTGGAAAGTGCTTGGGAGGTAAGTTTTTTATTGGCAAAAGCACTCTACATATACGGCTTGGTGGCCACGAGGGAATCTCAGCAGTGTCAGAGTAAGTACGGTCAACATTTCTGTCGCCACGAGTAGGTGGAGGTGGAGGTGGTGGTGGTGGTGGTGGTCGTGGTGGTGGTGGTGGAGGTGGTAGTGGTGGAGCAGCAGTAGTGGTGGAGGTGGTGGTGGTGGTAATGGTAGTTGTGGTGGTTTTCACACCTTCGAATACCACTCCCTTGGCTTCGCACCTCCCAATAGGATACCTGGACCTGAGTGACCCTTCCCCAGACAGTCACTTGATCTCTTGTATATATTGTATGTTTTGTATTTGTATTATTATGCCCCCTCCCCCATTATACCCCCCTCCCCCTCTTCCCCCTGCCCCCCATATACAGTGTATAATATTATTACTAGGCTAGTATCTATTTATTATATATTATTATTATACTCTCCCTCTTCCCCCTCCCCCTCCCCCTACCCCAATAATATATATATATATATATATATATATATATATATATATAAACAAAAAAATTATGTATTTATGTATGTTATGCCCCCTCCCCCTCCCCTCATATATATATTATTATTATTACTCGGCTAGTATCTATTTATTATATATTATTATTATACTCCCCCTCCCCCCTCCCCTCCCTCCTCCCTTCCCCTCCCCCCTCCCCCTCTTCCCCCCCCCCATATATATATATTATTTTTACTAGGCTAGTATCTATTTATAATATATTATTATTATTCTACTCCCCCCCTCTTCCCCCCCTCCCCCTCCCCCCATATATATATATTCTTAATATATATATATATATATCCCCCTCCCCCCCCCTCTTCCCACCCATATATATATTATTATATTACTACTATATTTATTATATATTATGTATGTATACTCCCCCCCTCCCCCTCCCCCTCCCCCCCATATATATTTTTATTATTACTAGGCTAGTATCTATATATTATATATTATTATTATACTCCCCCCTCTCCCCCCCCCCCCCCCCCCCTTCCCCCCCTCCCCCTCCCCCCCCCCATATATATATATATATATTGGGAATATATCACAAATACACTGAGCCACTAAATGTTTCTAATCTCTCAGTGGGGATCGAACCGTCGACCATCAGGATGATAGCCGACACTTTATCAACTACACCACGGCCGTCTAGACTGCCGTGGTGTAGTTGATAAAGCGTCGGGTATCGTCCTGATGGTCGACGGTTCGATCCCCACTGAGAGATTAGAAACATATATATATATATATATATATGTACATATATTTGTTTTTGTTTTCTTTTTTAGGGGGGGGGGATTTTTTTTTTTTATTTTTTTTTTTTTTAGTTCGATATAATTACATATATATATATTTTTTTTTTTATATATATGGGGGGGAAGGGGAGGGAGGGTACAACAATAATAATAATAATGGATACTGGTAATAATATATATATATATAATTATATAGTATATAGTTATATATTATATATATATACAGTATATATTATTTTTTATTTCTGTTTTGTATTTTTTTTTATCCCCCCCCCCCCCCTCCCATTACAGATCAGTTACACATCTGAGTAGTCTAGAGCAGCCATGAGTAAGAATCGACCCATCCCGGAGGACCAGCTGGCCTCCGTCCTCGCCACAATCCTGGACATGATGAGTAGCGAGAGTGAAAGCGAGGACGACATGGGGGGAGTGATGAAGAGGAGTGGACGGATGATGATTTTAGCCCTTCACCACCGCCCAGGGGGAAGAGGAGGAGGAGTGTCATCGACGACGACCCTTCAGCACCTCCACTTCCACAGCCTCCACCTCCACCCGTCCCCCTACCTCGCTCATCAACACCCGTCCCCCTACCTCGCTCATCAACACCCGTCGCCCTACCTCGCTCATCAACACCCATCGCCCTACCTCGCTCATCAACACCCGTCCCCCTACCTCGCTCATCAACACCCGTCCCCCTACCTCGCTCATCAACACCCGTCGCCCTACCTCGCTCATCAACACCCATCGCCCTACCTCGCTCATCAACACCCGTCGTCCTACCCCGTACAACCCAACCCGTCCTACCCTGTACAACCCCACCCGTCGTCCTACCCCGTACAACCCCACCCATCCCCCTACCCCGTACATCACTACGCAGCACCCCACCTCATCCACTAGTAATGGACGTCCAAGCTAGGGCTCAGGCACCAAGAAGACGTCGGAGAGGTCCTCTTCGAGGAAAGGGTTCAAAGCCACGTCCTGTTGTACTGGACCATGACCGGTACAACAGGACCTTGGAACACGTTCTCGAGAAGATCCCTGACGGGAAGCTAAGGCGGCGCCATCTGTGTTACACGAAGGACCAAACTCTCAAGGACACAAGCTTTCGATGCAAGTCTTGTCTCGTTTGCCTCTGCATCGATGTCACTGATTGCTTCAATCAGTTCCATTGACTCGATGCAGATGTCCTTATATAGCCAGGATCTTTGCACGATTAATTCATTCATTTATGCATTCTCCTATTCACCTTCATTATTCCTTTCCATTCACTATCACCCATTCATTCATTCAGTCTTTATGCATTCTTCCATTCACCTTCATCACCCTTTCATTCACCTTCATCACCCTTTCATTCATTCATTCAATCATTCATTCATTCATTCATTCAATCATCACTTCAGAGGTTCGGGGCCCACCTTCATTCACCCATCATCATAATAAAACTAAAAAAAAAACTAATAAAATAGAAAAAAAAAAGAAAAAAAAAAAGCACAAGTAAATTTCTTGCACTACAGTGGATATAGGCCTCCTGGGGAAACCACTCTAAAAAAATAACGAGTCAAGTGCAGTACCTCTTTGGGTGGCTTGGAAATTTGCACATATTTCTCTGGTTTGACACCTTGTATATATATATAGATATATATATATGTAGGCTATATATATATATATATGTAGACTATATATAAATACACATTCACACATTGTTTTTACCATTTTTTTTTGACACCTTGTATATATATATATGTATACAGTATATATATATATATATATATATATATACAGTATATATATATATATATATATATATATATATATATATATATATATATATATATATATATATATATATATATATAAATATATCCACACACATACATTACCATTACCATTTACCATTCTTTATATTTTGTTTGACACCTTGTGTATATATATATATATATATATATATATATATATATATGTATATATATATGCATTACTTTATTTTATTTACGTGTACAATAGAATTATTTCTGAATTTTTTACCTGAAGATAACCTGGCTTTCTTGTTTTGTTTTCTCATTATCAACCCAGGAGCCATTTCCCTTCTCGTTGGAAATGGTTGTGGCCCTACCAGGTAAATAAAATTGACAACCTTCATGACTGACATGTCTTCTATGAACATTATACAGTTATTGGCAAGGAAAATTATATAAAAGTGTTGTATATTGTGGCAAAGATATACAACTGTATAAACATTCTCATATATTTTCATAACAATAACAATGCAATTGCTCATAGCTCACGAACCAATTACGCTATATTATTTTGGTTTTTACCATTAGAAAGAGCACAATTTTCCGATTCCGGTGATATATACAGGTATATACGTATCCGAGCAAATAATGCAACGACGAGGTGGGGAACAGCTCGGAACCCGGCTAGCGTCGGCGGAACAGAGATGGGTGAAGCGTAAATATTCGCATTTTGGCTCTTCATTTCAAATATTCATAGAGCAAAAAGTATTTGTCGTAGGAACTTCTAGTTTCTTTTATACTCATCAGCATTATTTGCCGTATTCATACAGCCTAAATTAAAAACCATACACTTCGTAGCAACAAAATAAATCGAAAATGTTATAAACCATATCAATCAAAATAATTTTATTTTTTCGGTCACTGGTTGAGAACTATTGAAGATAAACAATTTCTGTTTTCAGATTTGGAAAGAGCAGAAAAAATACTATTATTTGAGCAAATAAAATATATGGTTATCACTCACAATTTAGAGATAAGATGGTGTGAAGACAATTGCATGGGAAATAATTGTATTCCGGACTCATTTACACTTTCATATTTCGATTTATTTAATTTTATTTTTGTTATCATGTACTATAAATATTCCTCTTTCCATTGACATATGATACATCACAATAAACAGCATTCTGGTGGATGGAAATAGAGAAATATGTAAGGCTTCGACAACACTCATGAGCCAAATTCAAGACTGAAAAGCTATGTCAACCGCCTCCTCGGACTTATTTGGACTTAACCCTTAGGCGCACCTATAGTTTCCAATCAAAGTTTTTTCCCACTCCCTAAGTATATCTCAGCTCACTCAGAGCCAGTTTTGTGCCCGGCGATAATTTGTTTCTGTGACGTTTTTATCCACCAAAAAATCCTTGTATTTGGATTAATGAGGTACCATCGGCTTCGTTATTGATGGAACTTGAAGATAAACAAATAAAAGCATAGAATAAATACAAAACAACCACATTGGGGCACTCCGAAATAAGAATTGTAAAAAAAAAAATGAAATACCTTATCTCCAACTCGCGCTAGCTTAAAATTTTGCCCACATTTGTTATTTGCATACATATATGGAAGCGGAATTTAATGACGATTCCACTGGTAACTTCAGAATTACTATAAACCAAATAGTTACTGAGATACACGAATAAACGTGAAAGTATCGAAAAACAGACTGAGCTGTACTCTGCTCCCTTCCCAGCCAGCCGTGAGTAAACCGTTAAACTGAGGGGGTTGCCAATTGTACCCATTGAACTAGACTTAATACTTAATATCTCTGCCAAATATGACGCGCGTCAGACGAAAACTTAATTTTTGGCGAATATTTTTATGTTTAATGACTCTTAACGAGTCATCGTGCGCCTAGGAAAAAAATACCTAATGACTCTGAAGGAGTCATCGTGCGCCAAAGGGTTAATATGTCGCAAGGAGTTAATATTTACAGTAGTGTAATTTGCTCTTAACCCATAAATGGCGAGAAAGCTCATAGGAAGTTTTACTGGGCGAGGGCGGCAAAGCTCTTAAGGGGACCGACCGGTTAATTACAAATTTCCAGATCTTACTTTCAATTTAAATGAAATTTGGCACAGGTGTATATGACCATAAAACTAGATAAAAAACAAACAAATATTTTTTTTTTTTGCTTTTTTCTTGCAATTTAGGTAAAACAACGTTGACAATCATAGCACTGCAGAAAATTATAAACTCCTACAGAAATCCCCATAGCACATGTTTTATGTGATCAAACAAGTCACAAAAGGTGTATCTGTAGTTTCTATAAAAAATATTTTATATATTTTGTGTATTTATTCGATTTAGGTGATTACAGATTCAGGCGAATATATTTATAGAAAATTACAACTTTGACGACATATTGTGAAAAAAATAAATGACTAGAGTAAATTGGCTTGATAGGCCTTTTAGTGTTTTTAATTACCTTTCCAATGGTATATACACCATTCCTATAGGTCCAATAATAACTGTCGAATAACATCCGATAGTGTGGCAATATAGGTTCTGAGAAAAACAGGTGAAAGTCTAAGGCCATTAGGTTAACATTTTTACTTTTGTTTTTTAGATTTACAATATTTTACGCGGGAACATGGCAAAGTAGAATATAAATATAAAGCGTATGGGAGGTTGTAGAGTAGCTTACGCTCTTTCGATTTATATAGGTATGCTCCTCGTACGACTAGTAGTTACTGAGCATGTTAATTTCAAAGTTCGCTATATAACGTTTTTAGAATTACAGGAAAAGTTTGGAAAACATAAAAAAAAACTATTTCCAATGGGTTTTCACTAACAACATTTCACTGGCTTATGAAGGGATGTTGACTCTTGTTGAGTAAACACCTATTGGTATTTTCAGGATTTCGAGTTTTTTAAGCCTAAATTAACCGGTCGGTCCCCTTAAGAGGGAGGCCTAAAAAAAACATTTAAACGGCCCCGGTAGCACTAAACAAAATTTGTTTTTTTCCCCTATACCTCATATCACTCCTCCACATCCCCTCCTTCCCCCTTTTCCCCTCCCCCTTCAATTATCACATATTTTCCCTGTTATTCCCTAATTCGTTGGTATATTTTGGTGCTAACATTAGCAAAATGTGTGGAGGATGTGCTTACGTGCCTAGCGGGTGTGTTACATAAGCGAGTGTGTGTATGAGGAAGCTCAGTGTGGCTTGAGGCCTCGTGGAGGGAGGGGTTGCCTCAATTTTCTCCATAATTCATGAATGGGCTGGCCCATCTATATTCGCGATTTTGACCAGAAAAATTATATTTTCACTTGTTTTATTGTTGTTACAAGTTACTATCTTCATAGTGAAGGTAAAATAGGCTCATATTAATAAGTAATAACGATATTTATCGTAAAATGACGATTATAGGCCTGAATGGAGCCCATATGCTCGCCCATGGGCAGCTAGTTCAATCCCCCCCCTCGCCGTTGCCAGGTTAACATAATATTAAGCATTAATTGTAGTTTCTATTGGTAACAAGAAATTTAAAATCCATCAATCAGTTTTCGGGTGAGAGCCGTTTAACCCTTAAAAAGCGGCTCACCACATAAGTCGAGTTGAAAAAACTGGCAAAAAACGGGTGAAAAAAGGGTGGAAATCGAGTGAAAATGGGTGGGATAGTAATGATCCATACGTCCGACATCTGTGGCCTCCCGGCCCACACTAACTCCAGTTCCCCCACCGCGCGAGAGGATGACAGTGTAACCAATAGTTCGCTAAAAGTGAGCAAGGTAGCAAAATCAGCTAAACTTCCATCTTCGAGGTAACACTGTCAGTGCTCCACGAGTGCTACGTAGCTGTATGTGGCGTCATTGTGTAGCGATTTCCACCTAGTTTTCGGCGCAATACAGTTCCTTTCATACTGATGGTTGATATAGCAGTCAGAACGGCCCAGAAAGGCCCAAAACGGCCACAGAGCACCCGCTAGAGGAGGGTTAAAGTATCGGTCCCCATATGGGGCCACATTGCTAAATTCGCCACACTTCTGGAACATTACCTGAGCAGGGTTAAGCCTTTTGGCAAGAAGTTACCTCATCTTGAGGAATACCTAATTTCCTCAGACAGTTCTACTGAGAACAACTCAGAAGAGGAATTAGAGGGAGTGAGAATTGAACCTCAGTCAGACACAGAGTTTGGGAAAGAAGTAGGGACAAAACTTGCTTCTGACATTGACGACTTGACTGAACAACTTACTAACTCTTTCAAGGAGACATCGGGCCACCCCGATACATCCTCTAGCGCCTGCGGAACAGTTAAGGATACATTGAGTCACCCCGATAATACATCCTCAAGCGCTAGCGCCAGCGCCAGCAAACCGTCATTGGTGTCCCAAGATCACCAAAATTTCGCGAAACACGAGGTAAAGCCAGATACCTCTGGCACCCAGAGCCATTTCAGCTTACGTCCTTCAGTACTAGGTAGAGTCACCCTGCGATCAGGAAACGCCTACTTTCCTGTAGTGCTGGCAGTGACACCTCCACCGGCAACGACTACCAGTACTTCATCTACAACAATGCCACCGGCAAATTCCACAGCAATCATGACAGGTCAGCCGCCACCACAGAAGATAAATCTCATGCAACGTGGGCAAGACATCGCCTACTTTACCGGAAAACATTGTCCAAACTCTCCGGGAGGAGTTCTTATTTTCTTGCGGACCATCGAAGACCTCATGAGGAATAGTGACATAACGACAGATGAGGACAAGATCGTTTTTATAAGAGGATATCTGAAAAGCGGCTCCAGACCCGCACTCGCACAGTCCATCCTAGGTTTCCGGACCAAGGACTATAATGCATGGAGAACATTTATCTGATTGAATGTTTTGGAGACGGCAACCAAAGAGGAGCATTGGCCTTCGTACACAGAATGGCCCACAAATTTGACGAGTCCCTTGGTCAGCGAGACATGCTCATGGCCCAAGTCACTGCAGGAGATGTTGTCGTAGATGCCGAGCAAAGATTTTACACTTCAGATTGGGTAAATCAGGGGAACAAACTATTACCCTGAAAAATCTAAGTAAATTCCTAGAATACATGGTTTTCGTATGCGCACTGCCTACCACTCTTAGGAAGGAAATCATGAAAACTGAGTTCAAAACCACCAGTAACCTTCAGGAGTTTGTGGCAAAGAAAGCATTCAAAATCTCCACAGATGTATTACCAAAAGCCTTCGTAAACCCAGTAGAAGCGTATGGGACCAAACCCAAGCAGGCTACAAGATCAAGGAACCACAACATCTGTGAACACTGCCAGAAGAAGGGCCATGACAAGAGTTCATGCTGAAAACTGCACCCGGAGCAAACCCCGGACAGGTACAAGAAGAAGACGCCATACACAGCTTCCGGTGGGGCATCACACAAAGGTGGACGAGCACAAGGAACCCCCACAAGCCAAGGGCAAAATAGTCTGAAGAAGAGCTGTATGATCCATGGAGAGATGGGACATTCCACCGACGAATGCCGAGCAGCCAAGGATCTAGTCAGTAAGTACCACAAACGTCCGTCGGGGGAAGCCCAGCGCAGCAAGCCCGAAAATCAAACGTAGTAAAGACTACTCCGTTACATACCAATGTACACTTGTCGTCCTTACACGTGCCCTCGATCGTTGCGGCTGTCACACGAGTGAACATTATGTCAATTCCAGTAACGGTAGGTAACAAGAAGATCTCTTTGGCTCTTGACTCCGGCGCCTGCACCAACGTCTTGTCCTATGAGTCATTGATAAATCTTCAAAATCAGCTTAAGTGCAACTGGACACTTAATCTCCCAGACATGCAACTTAAAGGAGTTACATGGGATACCCTACAACTAGTTGGTATGGTAGACATTCCGTTTAGATTCACACGTCGCGGAGACCCAAAGATCAAGACGAGGTTTTACGTGATCAAGGATTTTCCACTCCCAGCCAATGGCCTCATAGGCATCGAAACAATGAAGGACAACCGCATCGTCTTAGATCCTTCCGAGCAGAGGATGACATACAACCGCCACACGTATTCTACAATGCAGAATCCACGACCTCTCCTACACTCGACCATTGCAGCGACTGTACCAGCAAGCATGGACAATTTACCTGCGCGGTCCTTGGGGTTCCCTACTCCAAGTATCCAGAGTGTTGGATCAACAGGTCAAGGTTCTCGGTTGTATCCCTTAGTAGTTTCCGAAAAACAAAGGATTCGTGCTAGAGAGGGTGCACACCTTCCAGTTAGGTTACCCAAACTAAAGAAATGCACGGATGCAATCTGTCTTAGTGAAAGTGCATGTGTAAAGGGACTAGCTCTCGAGTCAACCTTGTACAAGTTACACGATAACGCAAGGGTGGAGATACTAGTCTACAACAGATCTAATGGTCCAATTACGCTGAAGTTCGGTTGTACCATCGGAAAAGCTCTTGTGTACGAATATCCAGTAGATCCAGAACCCCCGGAGTGGCCCTCCGCACAAGCGCCCATAGCTGTGATGACAGCATCGAAATCTTCTAAGATGTCAGAAACAGATCCTATCAAGCTGAACCTCAAGAATGTAGACTATCCAGAACTGGAGGACTCCCTTCTGAGGTTACTACAGCGGTTCAGAGATGTCGTTGCGCTCCCAGGAGAACGACTAGGTAAAACGGATCTAACAACACATTCCATACCCCTAAAACCAGGCACCAACCCCGTCTACACAGCGGCATACAGATTGCCACACTGTCTAAGGGAGATGGTTAAGGGGACCGACCGGTTAATTACAAACTTCCAGGTCTTACTTTCAATTTAAATGAAATTTGGCACAGGTGTATATGACCATAAAACTAGATTTTTTTTTTTTTTGGGGGGGGGGGTGCTTTTTTATTGCAATTTAGGTAAACAAATGTTGAAAACCATAGCACTGCAGAAAATGATAAACTCCTACAGAAATCCCCATAGCACATGTTTTATGTGATCAAACAACTCACAAAAGGTGTATCTGTAGTTTCTATAAAAGATTTTTTTATATATTTTGTGTATTTGTTCGATTTAGGTGATTACGGATTCAGTCGAATATATAAATTTTATAGAAAATTACAAATTTTACGACATATTGTGAAAAAAAATACTAGAGTAAATTGGCTTGATAGGCCTTTTAGTGTTTTTAATTACCTTTCCAATGGTATATATACCATTCCTATAGGTCCAATAATAACTGTAGAATAACATCCGATAGTGCGGCAATATAGGTTCTGAGAAAAACAGGTGAAAGTCTAAGGTCATTAGGTTAACATTTTTACTTTTGTTTTTTAGATTTACAATATTTTACGCGGGAACATGGCAAAGTAGAATATAAATATAAAGCGTATGGGAGGTTGTAGAGTAGCTTACGCTCTTTTGATTTATATAGGTATGCTCCTCGTACGACTAGTAGTTACTGAGCATGTTAATTTCAAAGTTCGCTATATAATGTTTTTAGAATTACAGGAAAAGTTTGGAAAACATAAAAAAACAGATTTCCAATGGGTTTTCAATAATAACATTTCACTGGCTTATGAATGGATGTTGACTCTTGTTAAGTAAACACCTATTGGTATTTTCAGGATTTCGAGTTTTTTAAGCCTAAATTAACCGGTCGGTCCCCTTAAAGGGATGGTAGACGACATGCTTAAGCAAAAGGTTATCCAACATTCATCCTTGCCATGGAATTCACCTCTTTTCCTGGTTCCTAAAAAGGATGGAGGATGGCGCCCAGTGATTGATTATCGCAAGGTCAATCAAGCAACCATACCGGATAGATTCCCCGTGCCTGTACTGCCTGAGCTACTACAAGACAAGGGAATACAGTGTTCAGTACGCTAGATCTCCTCAGCGGGTACTGGCAAGTTGGAATGGATGAAAAGTCAACGGAAGTCAATACTTTCTCGACCCTGAGCGGACACTACGAATGGTTACGCATGCCTTTTGGGTTAAGAAACGCACCCCTCACCTTTCAAAGGTTAGTCAACAACCTTTTTGCGGGCCTCTTGGGTAACTCAGTCTTTGCCTACCTGGACGACATCATAGTCTGTAGTAAAGATGTTGATTCTCATTTTGACAAACTCCAACAAGTAATGGAAAGACTACAAATGGCAGGTTTACATATCAAGATCAGCAAGTGTGATATCCTTAAAGGAAAAATCAAGTTCCTAGGTCATCAGATAGACGCAGAAGGAATCCACACTATGGATGATAAGATCCGTGCGGTACAAAATTTCCCATGACCAAAATCTGTAGAGAATATCCGAAGCTTCATTGGCTTATCAGGCTACTATCATTCTTTCGTGAAGAACTATGCAAGTCTGGCAAGGCCTCTGACCCAACTGCTCCGAAAGGATGCACCGTTAGTATGGGGCCCAGAGCAAGAGGAAGCCTTCAACAGCCTTTGGCAAGCACTCACCTCTACACCTGTCTTAGTTTTCCCTGACTATGATCAACCATTCACACTTTGCACCGATGCATCCCTCCAAGGTCTTGGAGCTGTACTGATGCAGCCAGAAGAACGAGGCAAAATGCGAGTCATTGGTTATGCAAGTAGAGTGTTGAATGATGCCGAGACTAGGTATCACTCAACGGAATGGGAAACCCTTGCAGTAACTTGGGCCCTGAAGCATTTCCGAGACATCATCCTCAGCTATCCGATCGATCTCTACACCGACAATGAGGCAGTCACGAAGATATTCAAGGGTGGAAAGAATCTCACTGGCAGACTAGCGCGGTGGTACGAAACGGTATTACAGTTTGATCCGACTCTGTATCATATCAAAGGTCAAGCTAACGTGGCGGCGGACGCACTCTCCCGAAATGTGAAAGTGGCCCCAGTGATCCAGCTACCGACGCTAACACACGCCCAGGTGCAAGAAGAGCAACGCAAGGATCCTCTGTGGTCCACAGTCATCTATTATCTGGAATCAGGGGATGCTACAACTCTCCCAGAACTACCGGTCCCCCTCACGCAATTCTAATTGCAGGACGGACTTCTGGTTAGAGTTATTCCCAAAGCCATTGACACACGACCCCGTGCAGTGATTCCAAATACCCTCACTGAAGCAGTAATTCAACAGCAACTTGATGCTCCCCAAGCTGGTCACCCAGGACGGGACAGAACACTTCACGCTACCAGAAGGAAGTACTACTGGAAAACGATGAGAAAGGATATTGAACAACACATAGCAAGATGTCTCTCCTGTGCCCAACATAAGGGAACCTGTGATGGTCCCGCACCAATCTTGGAGTGTCCAACGCCTTCACTTCCATTCGACACTGTATCAGTGGATTTGCTGACGTTGCCGCGGAGTCACCAGGATTCACAGTATCTTCTAGCATGTGTTGATTTCTTCTCAAGATTCGTAGTTCTAGCCCCGCTTAAAACTAAAACAGCGGATGAAGTTGCTCACGCACTAGTAACGCATCTCGTCTATCCGTTCTCCTGCCCTAAGACGCTCCTCTCGGACAACGGGTTTGAACTAAAAAAACAGGTGATTGCAAGTATCTGTGATATCTACAATATCAAGCAATCGTACATTGCAGCATACCACCCAGCCTCAAATGGGTTGGTTGAACACGTGAACAGGACCCTCCTAGAAGTCCTACACCATGTAACAAACCCGCTCCAGGAAGCGTGGGAAGACTGGCTTCCACAGATAGCAGCTTGTGTAAACGGCTCTGTAAACTCCTCTACAGGTAAGACGCCACACTACATAGTCTATGGACAGGACAAGATTCTGCCATATGAACTGCTGTCCAAGCCTAGCACACCAGTCTACAATCTAGAGGACTATGCTAAGAGACAACTCCAGGTCTTTAGCAAGATCCACCATCAAGTCCGAGATCATTTACAGGCATCCCGTGCAGAAATGATAAGGAAACAGCACAAAAGAGCACAGCAAACTGTCCTTGACGTAGGTGACAAAGTTATGTGCCTAGATCCGACGAGAATGTCTAAGCTCTCGCCGAAGTATAGTGGACCCTATGTCGTTACGGACACAACATCCGGTAACAAGTTTGAGGTTCGAGACCCTACCACTAACAAGGTAGAATTAATCCATGGTGATAGGTTGAAACGTGTGATTACTGAACTCCCAGCCGATGGACAACTCATACCTATCCCCTCACCTTTGACGGGGCAACCCACTGCACCCCTGTCAACTGACTCCGCGAACGTCAATGAGCATAGGCGGAAGCTCCGTTCTGCTAGCAGAGTGGATCATTGTTCTATTGAGATAGCATATCTAATGAAACAAGCCGCACACCCAGGTGTGTAGAGAAGACTACATTAGAAATTAACCAAACTAACTCACCGTTCTGTTAACGTCTCACATCTAACAGAGCAGACCGCTCACCCAAGTACATCCTACTGGGCGAGTGAAGTATTCAATTAGTACACATTGCTAATAGAATATTGTCCTTTCTTCAGAGAAGGATGAACTGGTTAGTGAAAACCTTTCTACTACTTGGAACACTAATAGTGGCTGATGCAGCATCACCTTCGTTGCTGAAGCCCGGCGCCCTTGTTGCCCACGTAGGGAGAGTGCTAATTGCGGAAGATGTAGTAGCTGTTCAGTATGATTTCAGAGTCCTCTTTGACATCCCCCGTGATGTTGAGACTCTCCAACGTCGCCTAGACAAGTTACACTCTACTTTTACCTTCCTACTGACTAACCAGACAATGCCCTGTGACTTACGATTTACAGTTATACTCCAACGCTCACGTGTAGCTCGTATAAATCGTAAATTACGGAAGATCCAAATGGTCTTGCCTGAAGCTCCTATCCAGGTAGCCAAACACGCTCACTCACAGCGTACAAAGAGAGGACTTTTCAATTTTGTTGGCTTGATCTCCCATGAGCTCTTTGGAACAGCCCAAGCTTCTGATGTTGAAAAGCTGGGAAAGAGACTTAGTGTACTGGAGACAGCAGCAAGAGCCATGAATAGAGTCTTGAAGTATGACTCAATAGCAATGACGGATGTATTCCTGACAGTTAACTCGGTAATTTCGACAATGAATAACTTGGCACTAGTAGTTAATTCTCTAGTTTCTGATGGACATTCCACAGATAAAGTCATATACTTGTCCGAGATCCTGCAAGCTACTGAGGAAGATGTTAGCGAATTTTTTATGGGTACGAAGAGGGTTCTAGCAAATCTCGTTGATGCTGCCCTAAGCCGAGTCACCAGTGACCTAGTACCTGTAGAACATCTCAGTACGGCAATAGAGATAGCGAAAGATCAGTATTCCCTGATGCCGCTATTTGAAACAGGTGAATGTGAGTTCTACTAACCTCTACTGAAAGCAGTTCTTACGCACTCATCAATTTTAGTCCACATCCCATTCAAGTCCTCACACATGTTCAATGCTTGGAGAATTATTCCGTTCCCGTTTCTCTTAGACGGAAGATTACTAACCGTGACTGACACAGCGGACATGATGCTCGTCTCCAACGAGCTTCAACTTGTGACTGTGACTGACAATGACGCACTTAACTTATGTAGGTCCTCGTATCTTCATCTATATGTGTGTCCAGCGTATGTGTTTTCCTTTATGTCCCCGGACAAAACTGCATGCGAACTTACCTTGACTCAAGCCACTGTGACTGACACTGGAGCTATGAAAGACTGTTCTTATGCCCCGGCTCCTGAGCTTCCCGTGTTTCATAAACACTTGCTAGATATTCAGTGCTTTTACTTCCCTAACCAGACCCAGGTGTCTCTCATTTGTCAAGATTCTAGAAATGTATTTCATGCACAAGGGATGTATCAGGCCCCTGATCACTGTGAAGTAAGGAGTTCACTCATTCATACTCTACCTTCTCATCAGCACTCTGCCCTGATTACTAACCTCTCTTCTGAGTTCATCCCAATTAACATTTCTTTCACAGGCAACTCCTCAGACCTGATCATCAAGTCTCGTAGCATTAAGATGTTAAATGCATTGAATTCTTCTGAGTTTACTAATCTACTTAGTTCATCTCTCCCCATGTCCAACAGCCCGGACGTTATCTATCCTACAGTACTAACCCCTACTTTGGCTCTCTCTGTACTAATTCTAATCCTTGTAGGCCTCTTCCTTCGCCTGAATTTCAGGGTTAATCGCCTGACTCGTAGACGTAAAGCTAAGCTGGCAACTGCCGAGGCGACTGTGTAAGTTGGTTCTTACCTTTTCATACTTTCTTTGGCATTGCTATACACTGGGAATAGGGTTATGCAAGTCATAGGGATGATAGGGATGATATGTATGTTCGGTGGGCCTCACTTTACGTGGCCGAGCGGTGTAACAGCGCATTTTGAGCGATTGTACACTCTAGGGTAACTCATATAATCACTTGTATAACTCACACCCTTAAAACAGTTATTCACTTACTTAAGTATACTACTGTACATTCAAATTGGGCATGAACTTTCCTATAAAAGATCACCCCACCTATAAAGGCCTTGGTACAATTCTTGCAAGCTAAGCAGGAGTTCTCACGCTCCCTTCAGAGAATTGCAGCAACACCAAGATGATTGCTTTCAACTAGTAACGTGTAACACCACTCTAGTAAGAAGCTGGCGCCCACTGTGGAAAGGCTGACAGTCAGTAGAAGATCAGACAGCCCTATGGAAGGTCGAACCCTTGACAGACTGAGGAAGGAATACAGATTACAGGAATAATAGCTCAATCTAGTTGTTAGCCAGCTTACTACTTTTAATTAAGTAGATACTTCCCTGCTGGGCGTTACAGTATCTACACCGACCTTATAACTATTTACAAGCCGCATAGTCTATATTTCTGATAATAAAACTATATAGAAAAGCCACCAGTGTCTTTGTTTCAAATCAATTACCTCAGCAATTTACCTTTCAACATGTTTTTACAGTGATAACCTGGACTACAAGCATTACAAGGAAAATCAAGGTAAGAGGCAAAAAGGTATCAAAACAGTTTAATCCCCGATACATAATTATGCAGTCTTGCACTGCTTTTAGGTAAGTGGTTGCAAATAATTCCCAATATGTATTTATGTCGTTATTGTTATTTAGAAAGCTCCAGTCAGTTTCTTTAAACATAGCTATAAGATTACGGAAGTGTGCTTTCTTGAAATTAGGGACTTTCTCGATGGTGCTATTTGGTTCGTTACTAGTAAACTTTAAACTGAAAGTTATCATATGATGGTCGCTGTTACTGAATTCATCACCAACATTCAAATTCTCTATTAATCTCTTGCAAGTTCGCATACAAATAATTTCCGAAGTGTGAAGTAAGAGTATCGCCCAACTTGGTCACAGTTAAATTAAAATTCGCCAAAAATTACGGTACCTTGTGAGTTACTTACATCTGTAATTTGTTCATAATATCTCAGTCCGTTTGCACTGATTGAGCTGGAGTTCTGTATATTAATGCAAGTATTAGTTTTGTACCGTTATTATTCTGTATTAGCACATAGGATGTGTCGACGTTCACAATTTGAGAGTTTCACAAAAGGGTTAGGTTAAGACTTTCTTTGATATAAAACGAAATACCACCTCCATTTTTATTTATTCGGCTTTTCTCAAAAATGTATTAACCAAGAAGTGAATACTCTGCTAAAAGGTCTCTGTCTTCTGTATTGAGCCAAGATTCTGTTATGCCAATTACGTCATAATTTTCTGTAAACACTAGTTCTTCTAAATTTGAAAATATATTGCGTATGGTACGAGCGTTAACATAGAAAACCTTTAAAGTTGTGGTTTTAGAACTCAAGGAACGCTCTTTTATCGAATTTTTGGTTCTGGTCGGATTTACATTTAAATTCATGGCTGTCCTCGGTCCTCGGTCCTCGTTGTCCTCGGTCCTCATACCTGGCGGTCCTCGGTTGACTCTGTTTCTTTTCCAAAAATCCATTACTGCGTCGTTTAGTAAGCGGTCAAATCTTGCTGCTCCCACCTGGTTCAGATGTACTCAGTCCTTCGAAAACAGATGATCTTCGTAGTAGAAGGCATCCCCGGTATTGACGAATCCGATGTCCTCCTCCTCCTTGCACAGGTTATCAAGCCAACGATTAATGCTGATGGCTATATTAAAGATCCAATAAAGCCAGAGAGAGAGAGAGGTTAATGAAGGGGTGGGGAACAAGCCAATCTTCTAACAATAATACAAAGGAGTACAAAGGAAATCAAGCAGCAGAAGTCCTTGAACCCCTCGAGGTTACTTACTCATAAGTTACTGCTGTATCCAGTAAACCAATATAGCCAGAGAGAGAGAGAGAGAGAGAGAGAGAGGGGTTAATGAAGGGGTGGGGAACAAGCCAATCTTCTAACAATAATACAAAGGAGTACAAAGGAAATCAAGCAGCAACAGGTCTTGGACCCCTCGAGGTTACTTGCTCTTTAAGTTACTGCTGTATCCAGTAACCATAATGTTTGTTGTCACTGACGATGTTTAGGATAAGTTATAGTCCATTCATTACAGGCAGGCCAGGATATCCAGGCAATCATGGACATATAGTGCTACTCCTACTTCTTCCGAGTATGATAGGTCCCTATGAAATAATAATTAGTTAGGGATTTGGAATTCTTCAACGAAATCCCTGCCACTACCATGAATCCTCAACTCTGTTATTGCTACTATTTCTTATCAGTCGCTATTAATGCTCTAAGTTTGCTACGAATAGTTCTGATTGGCCTTGTGTTGATAAGTACGACTTGTAGAGAGTCCGCCAGTACTGTCCCAAGCCAGACCGATTTCCTCACGGGCATGGGGTTATCCTGCCTAGTATTGGTATAGTTGCTATTGGTGCCAATGCATCCACTTGAGGTGTCAGGATGCCCTCTGTGGTTAAGTCCTCTCTCTGCTTGAAAAGATTCTCTTAAGGTGTTGTCTGTCTGTGGTGCCCCCTCTACAGATGACATTAGGATGCTCTCTGGTAGGTCCTCCCTTAGCTCGTAAGGACGTATTTGTCCTTATTACAACTTGTACAAAAGGCACCTCAGGAGCATGATCATCGTCAGTCGGGGGATCCTCCCCTCTCACAGGGGTTAACCTTAGTATGCGATAGAGGACCAGGTTCACATTGTCTTCCAGTACTGACTTTCCTCTATTGCTCAGATTCGCTCCATCAGCCAGGTACAGATCCGGTCGCCCATAGAAGACATTATAAGGGTCCACAAACTGGACTCCAATGGGAATGCCCATATCTTCTAGATCTTTGTTTACCCAATAACTTTGGAGAGTTCATGATCTCAGCCACTAAGTCTAGGCAGAAATTCTACTAATATTACCCTATCAGTCTTCACTTTGATGGCATCCACCAATGCCTGAAGGATGATTGATGTCATTGTTGTCAGTATGCCAATTCCTAAGTAATAGGTAATTTCTTCTGACCTGCACAGTTTATATAGCAGTGCAAAGAATCCTAACTCTAATATTGTCCACCTCTATCTTAATCTCTCTAGCTTTACACCATAAAAGACACCTGATGACCCTCTTAGTGTCTCCAACAGCACCAAGTATCATTCTTGACCCCTTACCTGGGAGTCACCTCCCACTATGGCATTCTCTTCCACTCAACAAACAAGGGCACATCTACTGGATGTTGGGATGGTTAATGGCTGCACAATATCTTACCAGAACACTGAATTGTGCATTTTTTTTTTTTTTTTTTTTTTTTTTGCTTCCTTAGTTTTGTTTTGTTTTTTTAACTAACTTTATAGGGATTGGCTACGAGTCACTTGTACATCATGTTTAACTATTTTAATGTTTGTTTTAAACATATGAATTGTAATATAAATATACAGTATGCATTCATATAGCCCGCTTATGGTCACTCGAGTAAATAAAGGTTAAACCTAAACCTAAAACATGCCTGCCTCCCACCATGGAACCTTGGTAAACCCAACACGATTGGTTGACCAGCTTTGTCTCCCATCAGGACCACCTGTGCTCCAGCTTGTGGTTACTGTCCTTCCAGTTGTTCTATGAGTTTGCATTCCTCTTTCTATTTGTTATCTTCGTCTTGTTTCATTGTTTGTCAATATTGAGATAGTTCATGTCATTCAGTTGTCAATATTTTCCTGGTGAGCAATAGCAAGCAAGCATGTAGTTTTGTTGGAATGGGCCATCGGCCGGGACACATTTTTACCAACAAAATGTACATATTTATCTTGAAACAGGGTCTTGGAAATGTGTTTTTAAGCTTGATAGTGATCTAGGGAGCAAGCTAAAATATATATATGTAATACTAAACACATAACAATAGAATTACCCCGCTTAAGCTGAGTAACGTAGTCAGGCAGTAACATAACTCAAGTGAAGACATCATATATGAAAGAAGAGGTTAACCAAAGTCTTTCACCTTACGGTAGCATAGATTGAATATAAATATTGGTATTTATATATGCGGTAAGAATTTAAGGTTCTAATTTACCTTTCCCTGCTAATTTGAACTCTTTGAAGATTATGACGCATTAAGACTATCTGGCTATCATTAGACGATTGTATACAATTTGGAAGGATGGATCTATGGGAACTATAAGGGTACTGACTGTCTCAACCCTCTGACTTTCATATTTGCTTCCAAATACGAGTAGAATCGTCTAATAATAGCCATAATATAGGAAAGCAATGCATCATCGTATGTTCTATAAGCTATTATAAGTATATGTGTTCTTATATACGCTAATAATTTAAGGTTGTAATCTATATTTCCCTGGTTATATTAAAATGACGTTAAAATACAATTTTGGGTGTAAACTTTTGGTTTGGGCTTAAATTACGAGTCTTCCCAACTTTGCTTACTTCCCTCCAAGTTTTGAGATGAAACACGAGTAAGGCCGTCCTGGCTACTTTGATTACTGACGCAGCAAACAAACTGTGTGTGTGCATGTGTGTGTTTGCGTGTGTGATCTTTACTGTAACGTTTATGGAAGCACCTTGTATGAGTATTATGCCAAATAAAAAACAATTGATATATTCCTGAGGTAATTTTCATAATTTTGTCCTATGACAAATTGGTACCTTCTCCACCTGATTAAAATTAAGTTCAACACAGGAGTTGATCTGATTGAAGTATAGTTGACTCGACCATCGGATAATATTTTAGTACAGTTAAATAATATTGTTCATGTTATTCTGGCAAACGTTTTCCTTCTATGTGGATGAGGGAGACAATAGGAAAACATATATATGACGAGTGCCTCCTCAAAAATACAAAGAGCGACAAGGCCAAGATCAAGGAATGTTCGAGCCTAAATACCGGGACATACGAAGTTTGAAGCAATTTAAATCAGAGGATGAGGAAAAGATGGATTCAGGAAGAGAGTTCTCGAGCTCAGCTGTTGAACAGAAGAAAGATTGTGAATATCGTTTCACTCGTGGGATGGAGATTTGCACACAGTAGGGGTGGGACTGTGTTGCAAGACGGGTGCTATGTAATCTATATAGAAGAGGTGGTATACATTAGAGAGAGCTCAGAGGAACACTGATTATTGAAATAGCGGGTGAATAGCGAGAGAGCTGCAACATTGCGGCGAAAAGAGAGAAATTGCAAAAAAAAGTAAGTTTATTTGTTTCTATGTGGATGAGGGAGACAAAAGGCAAAACTGCCTGTGACGAGTGCCTCCCCCAGAGTTAAAAGAGTGACAGAGCCAAAATCAAGGAACATTCGAGCCAATATGTCTGGACACATGGAGTTTGAAACAATTTAAGTCATAGGATGAGGGAAAGATGGATTCAGGGAGAAAGTTCCAGAGCTCAGCTGTTGAATAGAAGAATGATTGGGAGTAACGTTTCACTCTTGAGTTGGAGAGATGTACAGAGTAGGGGTGGGATTATGTGTCAAGACGGGTATTACGTACCCTACATAAAGGAGGTGGTATGCACTGAGAGAGCTCTGAGGAACACTGATTATTGTAGCAGCGATAGAATAGCAAGAGAGATGCAATATTGCGGCGAAGAGAGAGAGATTGTAGAGAGTCGTTGAGTGGACGGGAGTTAATGATATGAAAGGCTCTCCTTTTTACTTTGTCTAAAAGTGCTGTGTGAGAGGATCCTCCCCACACATGTGAACAATACTCAATACAAGGATGCACTGTGCCCCTGTACAGAGCAAGAAGCTGACCTGTTTGTAACTTCTAACCCTTCTTCTTATACTGTCGATCTTTTCTCTCCTTTGGGCTCCTCCGACCATAAACTTATCTCTGTCACCTGTCCTATCTCTCCAGTACGGCCACCCGATCCTCCTAGCCGGCGGCGCTTGTGGCACTTTGGCGCTGCCGACTGGGAGACTCTTCGGCAGTACTTCTTTGATTTCCCATGGAATGATTTCTGCTTCCGTGGCCGAGGACCCTCGAAGAGTGCTGAACGCATTACTGAAGTAATCCTATCGGGCATGGAAGCATATATTCCATTCTCTTTCTCTCAGACTAATGCTAAAAAATCTTGGTTTACTCACGCCTGTTCTACTGCTGTCCGCAATAAGGAGGAAGCATTCAAACGGTACCGACGCCTTAAAACTCAAGACTCTCATTCTTCATATGTTTCTGCCCGGAATCAAGCCAAATCTGTTCTTCGACTTACCAAACACTCTTTCATCAATAATAAATGCACTGAACTATCCAACTCTAGCTCTTCCCAAGCTTTCTGGCATCTAGCCAAAAACCTCTCCAACAATTTCTCTTCCTCGTCTTTCCCTCGTCTTTCCCTCCCCTTTCCCACTCTGATGGCACAACCATCACTTCTTCCTCTGACAAAGCTAAACTCTTCGCTCAAACTTTTGCTAGAAACTCCACCTTGGATGATTCCGGTGCTATTGCTCCTTCTCCGCCCTCCTCTCTCTTACTTATGCCTAATATCCTAATCTCTTCTAAAGATGTACTTTCTACCCTCTCTGGGCTTAACACTAATAAGGCGTACGATCCGGACGGTGTTCCTCCTGTTGTTCTCAAAAACTGTGCTTCCGTGCGGACTCCCTGCCTAGGCAAACTCTTTCGTCTCTGTCTATCCTCTAACGTCTTCCCTTCATGCTGGAAGTTTGCTCACATTCAACCTGTCCCAAAGAAGGGTGACTGCTCTCAACCCTCCATCTATCGTCCAATTGCTCTCATTTCTTGTCTTTCTAAAGTTTTTGAAACTATTCTTGCTTCCAAATTTCTTAAGCATTTCTCTTCTCATAATCTGCTCTCAGATCGCCAGTATGGCTTCCTTAAGGGTCGCTCTACTGGTGATCTTCTTTAATATCTTACTAACTCTTGGTCATCCTCCTTTCGGGACTTCGGTGAGACTTTTTCTATTGCACTAGACATATCGAAAGCCTTCGATAGAGTCTGGCATAAATCTTTAATTTCTAAACTACCCTCCTTCGGTTTCTATCCCTCCATCTGTGCCTTTGTCTCTAATTTCCTTTCCGGCCGTTCCATAGCCGCGGTTGTGGACGGCCATTGTTCACTTCCTCACCCTATAAACTCCGGTGTTCCTCAGGGTTCTCCTATCTCCTATTCTCTTTCTAATTTTTATAAATTATCTCCTTAACTGTACCTTAATTCCCATCCATTCATACGCAGACGATTCAACCTTACACTACTCCATTACTTTTTCAGAACGCCCCAGCCAGCAATCCCTCAACGACAACGTAATGAAGCCATAGAACTCTTAAATTCTGATCTAAATACTATTTCCAATTGGGGCAGAGAAAACCTTGTTAACTTTAATGCTTCCAAAACCCAATTTCTCCATCTATCTACCCATCAGGATCTCCTAGCGGACTATCCCTATTCTTCAACAATACAAAAATCAACCCTTCATCTTCTCTCAATATTCTTGGTGTCTCTTTTTCTTCTGCTCTCATTTGGAAGGACCATATTACCAGTCTTGCTAAGGCAGCCTCCCAGAAGCTGGGTGTGCTCAACCGCCTTAGGGGGTTCTTTTCCCCTGCACAGCTTCTTGCTCTGTACAGGGGCATAGTGCACCCTTGTATTGAGTATTGTTCACATGTGTGGGGAGGTTCCTCTCACACCACTCTCCTAGACAAGGTTGAAAGGAAGGCCTTTCGTATCATTAACTCCAGTCCAGTCACCAACTCTCTGCAATCTCTCTCTCTCCGCCGCAATGTTGCATCTCTCTCGCTATTCTATCGCTACTATAATAATCAGTGTTCCTCAGAGCTATCCCAGTGCATACCACCTCCTTTACGTAGGGCATGTGGTACCCGTCTTGCAACTCAATCTCACCCCTACTCTGTGCAAGTCTCCAACCCAAGAGTGAAACGTTAGTCTCAAACTTTCTTCTACTCAACAGCTGAGCTCTGGAACTCTCCCAGAATCAGTCTTTCCCGCTTCCTATGACTAAAATTGCTTCAAACTCCGTGTGTCCAGGCATTTTGGCTCGAACGTCCCTTGATTTTGGCCCTGTCACTCTTTCAACTATGGGGGAGGCACTCGCTATAGGCAGTTATGCCTTTTGCCTCCCTCAATCACATAGAAAAAAAAAAAAAAAAAAAAAAAAAAAAAAAATGTGAGGCGGTTGAGCACACCCAGTTTCTGGGAGGCTGCCTTAGCAAGGCTGGTAATATGGTCCAAGAGAGAGCAGAAGAAAAAGAGACACCAAGAATACTGAGAGAAGGTGAAGAGTTGATTTTGTATTGTTGAAGAGTAAGGGCTGGTCCTCTTGCTTGGATTTCACGGCGGGTAGATGGATGGATAAATTGGGTTTTGGAAGCATTAACGGTATAAAGGTTTGCTCTGCTCCAATTGGAGACGGTAGTTAGATCAGAAGATAAGTGTTGTATGGCTTGACAAGTTTGCTTTTGAGGGATTGATGGCTGGGGCATTCTGGAAAACTAGTTGAGTGGTGTAAGGTAGAGTCATCTCCATATGAATGGATGGTACTGGATGTACAGTTGAGAAGATAATTTATGAAAATTAGAAAGAGAATAGGAGATGGGACAGAACCTTGAGGAATACCGGAGTTGATAAGGTGAGGAAGTGAACGATGGTCGACCACAACCGCAGCTATGGAACATCCAGACAAGAAATTAGAGACAAAGGCACAGATGGAGATATAGAAACCGAAATATGGTAGTTTAGAAATTATAGATTTCTGCCAGACTCTATCGAAGGCGTTCGATATGTCTAACGCAAAAGAAAAGGTCTCACCGAAGTCCCGAAAGGAGGATGACCAGGAGTTAGTAAGATATGAAAGAAGATCACCAGTAGAGCGACCCTTAACCCGTGGAGCCCCGGCTAGTTTTGTAAGGTTTGTTCACCAGAACCCGGCCGGTTTTCAAAAAAATTGTTTTATTCCAGAAACAATAGCGAATGGGTTAGGAATGAAGGAAAAACCACGAAAAACCGCTCAAAAAGCTTAAAGAATGGTCCTACAGAGCCCCCGAAAACGTATTTTACAAGAGTAAAAAATTTAAGGCAATTACCCCAAAAAACCAGGTTATTGCGCGCTCACGCGCACGCACGTGGACTTTGAGAGTTTTCAACCATCGGCACGGTTGCGTGGGATACGTATACAGTTCCCATACAAATCTGAGCCCTCTCGAGTGGCTACACCTGAGGTTACGATCGGAGCAATTAGGGTGACTCGTCAGACGCGTCGCTGGGGCTGTGCGTTAAATACATCGCCGACGCGTCAGACGCGTCGCTGGGGCTGTACGGGTTAAGGAAGCTATAATGGTGATCTGAGAGTAGATTATGAGAAGATAAATAGTTAAGAAATTTGGAAGTAAGAATAGTTTCAAAAACTTTAGAGATACAAGAGATGAGAGAAATTGGACAATAGTTGGAAGGTTGAAAGTGGTCACCCTTCTTTGGGGCAGGTTGAATGAGAGCACACTTCCAGCAAGAAGGGAAGATGTTAGATGAGAGTCAGAGACAAAAGAGTTTCTCTAGGCAGGAAGTCAGCACGGAAGCACAGTTTTTTAGTACAACAGGAGGAACACCATCCGGACTGTACTCCTTCTTAGTATCAAGCCCAGAGAGGGTAGAATGTGTACATCTTTAGAAGAGATTAGGATAGTATGCATAAGTAGGAGAGAGGGGTGTGGAGAGGGAGGAATAACACCGGAATCATCCAAGGTTGAGTTTCTAGCTAAAGTTTGAGCGATAAGTTCAGCTTTTTCAGAGGAAGAAGTGATGGTTGTGCCATCAGAGTGGAAAAAGGATGGGAAAGATGAGGAAGAAACATTGTTGGAGAAGTTTTTGGCTAGATGCCAGAAAGCTTGGGAAGAGCTCGAGCTGAATAGCTCAGTGCATTTATTATTAATGAAAGAGAGTTTGGCTAGTAGAAGAACAGATTTGGCTTGATTCCGGGCAGAAACATAGGAAGAATGAGATTCTCTCCACACATGTGAACAATACTCAATATAAGGACGTACAGAGCAAGAAGCTGTGTAGGGGTAAAGACCCCCCTGAGGCGGTTGAGCACACCCAGCTTCTGGGAAGCTGTTTTAGCAAGAGTGGTAATATGATATTTCCAAGACAGAACAGAGTAAACAGAGAAACCTACAATACTGAGAGAATATGATGGTTTGATTTGTGTATTGTTGAAGTATAAGGGATAGACTTGTGGAAGTTCTTGATGGATAGATAAATGGAGAAATTGTGTTTGGGAAGCAATGAAAGTGATAAGATTTGATCTGCCCCAATTGGAAGATAAGTGTTCTATGGCTTTATCACATGAGTTTTTGAGTGATTGCATGATGGGGCGATCTGAAAACTAGTTAGATATATGCAAGGGAGAGTCATCCCCATATATAATTGGATAGGACTGGAAGTACTGTTAAGAAGGTAATTAAAGAATACTAGAAAGACAAATTGAGATAGAACCCTGAGGAACACTGTAGTTGAAAAGATGAGGAAGTGAATGAGTCAGCACTGAAGCAATACACTATTCAATTCAATTTAGGAAGGATTTGTTGTTTGGTTAATTGAGATAGTTTTAACCCTTTGATTCAGGGGGAGAGTTCCAGAACTCAGCTGTTGAATATAAGGAAGATTTGGAGTATCGTTCCACTCTTGGTTTGGATAGTTGCACAGATTAGGGGTAGGATTGTGTTGCAAGACGGGTACTACGTACCGTACATAAAGGAGGTAGTATACACTGAGAGAGCTCTGAGGAGCAGTGATTATTGTAATGGCAATAGAATAGTGAGAGAGATGCAACATGGCAGCGAAGAGAGAGAGATTACAGATAATTGGTGAGTGGACGTAAGTATTGAGACAAGAGGCTTTCTATTCTACTTTGTCTAGAAGTGCTGCGCTGATTCAATTAAGTTAAAATAGAACTTCAGAGGCTATCAACCCTTCTGGATTACTAAGCCAGCACACTGCAAGTCAAGAATAGCGTCAGGACTGGAATTCCAGTCCCTTCTAGATGATTTAAGTGGATGCGTCACCATTGATGCTCTTGCTTGTATTATCAACGACAACAGTTCGTTCCCCTAATCAGCCAATAATTTGAATATAGAGCGTACCATGAGTTCCAAATCCAAAACTTTGAATGTTTTCTATGCAAACGCTCGTAGCATACGCAATAAATTTTCATATTTAGAGGAACAAGTGTTTACAGAAAATTACGATGGTATTGGCATAACATAATCTTGGCTCAATACAGAAGACAGACTTTTTAGCAGAGTATTCACTTCCCGGTTATGTAATGTTTGAGAAAAGCCGAATTAATAGAAATGGAGGTGGAGTTTTATTTTTTATAAAAAAATATCTTAACCCGACCCTCTTGTCAAAACCTCAAATTGTGAACGTCGACACATCCTTTGTGCTAATAAAGAATAATAAAGGTACACAAATAATACTTCGTCAGGCAATAGATAGATAGATAGAAATAATACTTGCACTAATATACAGACCTCCAGCTCAATCAGTGCAAACCGACCGAGAAATTTATGAGCAAATTGCATACTTAAGTAACTCGCAAGATACCGTAATTTTTGGCAACTTTAATTTACCTGTGACCAAGTGGGGAGATAGTATTACTTCACACTCTGGACAAGATTTGTATGCAAACTTGCATGAGAGTTTGCTATATCAATTTGTTAGATCTCCAACCCATGGAAATAGTGTCCTTGCCCTTGTACTTTCAACAAAAGAAGAATTGATAGAGAATTTGAATGTCGGTGATGAATTCAGTAACAGCGACCATCGTACGATAACTTTCAGTTTAAAGTTTACTAGTAACGAACCAAATAGCAGCACCGAGAAAGTCCCTAATTTCATTAAAGCAAACTTTCCTAAACTTAGAGCAATGTTTAACCCTTCCTACCCGGTCTGCCTTAGGTAAGGACAGCTCGAAAGAAGGGCTGCTACCCGGTATGCCTTGCCTAAGGCAGCAGCTTAATAGCCTAATTAAGCTTGGTCTGAACGCCGTGCGTACGACGTATGTCAACAAACCCAAGCGTTGCGTCATCGCACCTCCGAAAACAAGAAGGAGAAGACTCCTCAATGTTATTGTTCTGACGTCAGACGAAATTAGTCTCTGAAAAGCCCCCATATTGGCAACATCTCTGCAATATTGGCTCCACTGAAATCGTCATCACAACTGAACCAGTTGACTTACAGAGCTCTACTCAACGCCAAAATACAGATTGAAACCCGCACTACGATTATAGATGAGTGGGAAAGTTCTAGCAGTGAAAATAAACATAAATACGGTAGCCTAGGCCTAGACGTTTTTCAGCCATTTCGCCCGGGTAGGGGCGACCGTCATTGGGTAAGACAGCCCGGGTAGGAAGGGTTAAAGAAACTGACTGGAGTTTTCTAATTACCAATAACGACATAAATACATCTTGGGAAGTATTCAAAACCACTTACCTAAAAGCAGTGCAAGACTGCATACCATCAAAAATACGGCGTACAGGCCATAATAATAAGCCCAAATGGTGGAATAAAGATATTTCAAACTGTCTGCTTGCTAAAAAAGTTTGCTAATGATAGATTCAAATCCTTACAAAATGACGAAGAATGGGTGAAATTTGTACAGCTACGACGCAAAGCCAAACAGTTAATTAAGCAAAGTAAAAAGACCCTGGAGTTACATGTTGCGAATCAAAGTAAAACGAACCCGAAAGAATTCTATAGTTATATCAGAAAGAAAAAATGTGTTACTTCAACTGTTGGACCGTTAGTCGATGAAAATGGAGAATGCACCAAAGACGAAGTACAAATGAGTAATGCCCTCAATACCTTCTTTGCATCAGTTTTTACGAATAGAAGACCTCGGTGATATCCCTACACCATCGCCGATTCAGATTGATAATTCAGATGTTCTAAGCAATATCACCGTTAGAGAGAGAGAAGTATTGAATTGTTTAGATAAACTCAAGGTAAATAAAATGCCTGTACCTGATACAATGTCACCTAGCGTTCTAAAGGAAGCTAAGGATGAGCTCTCCAAGCCACTGACATTGCTATTCAATAAATCCTTGCAGTCTGGAACTATGCCTGATCAGTGGAAGATAGCCAACGTAACACCGATATTCAAAAAAGGCAGCAAATCCTTACCCAGTAACTATCGTCCAATTAGCTTAACCTCAGTTGTATGTAAAATGCTAGAAACACTCATAAGACAGACTCGTAAATCACTTAGAGGAAAATATCATACTTAAAGAAACTCAACACGGCTTTCGTAAAAAACGTTCCTGTTTAACAAACCAGTTAGACTTCTTCCATGATATCCTCAACCTCTACGATGAGAGTAAAGCTGTAGGTATTATATACCTTGATTTTCAAAAGGCCTTTGACAAAGTTCCCCAAAAACGTTTACTGCTAAAACTAAAAGCGCATGGAATACAAGACGGTGTATTGAAATGAATAGAAAATTGGCTCAGCGACAGAAAGCACAGAGTAGTCATAAACGGTAAGGCATCTAACTGGACCAATGTAAGTAGCGGGGTACCATGTGGATCGGTACTAGGACCAATTCTCTTTCCAATTTACATCAACGACATAGATGAGGGTCTCACCTGTACAATCTCACAATTTGCTGACGATACAAAAATTGCAAATAGCGTACTCTCAAAAGAACAAATTGACAATATGCAACACAATCTAGATAAGTTGTCACGTTGGGCCCAAATTTGGCAAATGAGTTTCAATGCGGATAAATGTAAAGTACTACATATCGGATACCAAAATGAGAAAGCAAACTATTCGATGAATGGCACTCAGCTTAAGAATGTAAACAGAGAAACCGATCTGGGAGTAAAATTATCGAGTAACCTAAAACCGAGTCAACAATATTCAGAAATTGTTAAGAAAGCAAACAAAATAAATGGCTTTATAGGCAGGTCATTTGGGCATATATCCAAAGAAGTTATCCTAACCCTTTACAATTCCTTAGTCCGCCCTCTTCTGGAATACTGCGTTCAATCCTGGTGCCCTTATTACCAAAAAGATATAGACAAGCTAGAACGAGTTCAACGCAGAGTTACCAAAATGATACCTAGCCTAAAGAACAAACATAAGAACATAAGAAAATGGGAGTCTGCAGAAAGCCGATTGGCCTAAGCAAGGCAGATCCCTGTCCCACACAACCCCAATTCATTACAAAGCCCAATTATAGGCTTCACACTCTAACACCCTGAGGATCATCTTACCAAAACGGTTAGAGATTAACGCAGGATTATGGAGGTCTGCAGAGCGCTGATTGGCCCAACCCGGCTGATCCCCCTTCACACCCAACCCTTCTCGTCCATATGCTTATCCAATTTTATCTTAAAGCTCCCTACAGTTTTAGATCCCACTATAGCACTTGGTAGTCCATTCCACCCGTCTACAACTCTGTTACCAAACCAATACTTGCCTATATCTTTTCTGAAACGAAATTTATCTAATTTGAAACCATTGGTACGAGTTCTTTCGCTATCACTGAGCTTTAGTACATTTGCCATGTCCCCTTTGTTAATCCCACTAACCCACTTGAACACCTCTATCATATCCCCTATACAAGGAGCGTCTTAGAGAATTAAATCTATTTCCTTTAACCCAGCGCAGATTAAGAGGCAACTTAATTCAAGTGTTCAAATTCATCAAAGGCATCGACAATATGAACTGTAGTAAGTACTTCACTATCGACCAATCTAATTACACGCGGGGAAACGGTTGCAAAATTATTGGTAAATCTTTTAACTCGCACGAATCTAAGAATTTCTTCTTCAATCGAGTTTTCAACTTGTGGAATGGGCTTCCTCGAGACATTATAGACTGCAGCTCTGTTGATTCATTTAAACTTCGCCTAGACAAATGTCTTGCATCAAACCCCCGCGACTGACTGCGTTTGTAAATTAATAACTTTATTTTATCCCCCCCTCAGTTACTAACCCATCTGTCCCCTACTAACTTCCTAATCCTGCCACGGACATTAGTTCCAGGGCAGTAGTTCCCTTTCCAATTTTCCCTTACCCACTCTAAACCACTGTTTGGACAATTGATCCTCAGTGTTTTAGAGGACAAGCAGCCTACAAGCGTCACCAGAACTGTTGTTGCTTGATTTCCTTTGTACTCCTTTGTACTGTGTGAATCTGAAGCACCTGGGGATCAACACAACTAAATATTTATTTAGTGTAAATTACACTTTTTTTCATCTTCGTATTCGACCCCAAGTGTTTCGGAAATATACAGTGGCTGTTGTGGGTAACGCACTTATATCGTTGATAGTACACAGTAGTGCTCTCAAAATCCTTTACATTATGAGCCCTTGATCCGTATAAGTGCACCTCCGAAAAATACATGGCAGGTACTGTACAGTACGTATATACTTAATACGAAGATAAATGTCTTAACGAGATAGCTTCGAAATTTAGTAACTTGTATTGTTTGACATTTTCTGAGTATGGAGAACGTGGTCAGTGGTCGTAATCTTCGACATTAGTTGGTAGTTAGTACACATTTCAAAAAGTAAGTAAACTGTATTCTTTAAATTAGTGATTTTACCTATAGACAGAGGCTGTCATATAACCTTCACGTACAGTCGGTCACCTTTCCGACTGGGCCACCTAATGGTAATTTCGCTGGGCCTTTCGCTCTGATATTACTAAGATCGCTCACTGCCCCCACCCTGAATCTGTTGCATACTATGTCCCATAGATGGCATAGTTAGATTTGCTGGGAAGGAGAGGGATGGGCTACACGGAGAGGGGGGGGGGGGGGGGTTATTGTGTAGGGAAGGTTAGAAGTGTGTAGGGTGGGGGGTTACGTGAATTATTTCACCAGGTTTATGGTTACCGTTTTATCTCTTGATATTAATTAAGATGTAAATCGTTTTTGCTTGTGAAATCTGCCCTTAACCCTTATTTAGCGGGCTAGGCGATATATTTGACCGTGCCGCACAGCGGGGGCTATTTACCATAAATGGGGTTGTTTCCGTGCTCTTTTTTATGCATAAACAAGACCCAGAGCATATTACAAGTATGTATCCCTGAAAGGGCGTAAATTGAGCTTTCCAATGACACCCGAACCATCCTTCTACGATCACTGGTTGTCTTGCAATGATCGTGCAACCGAAGGGCAAAATCGCTAAAATACGGTAATTTCTTTATATAATTACGTATGTAGCGAGGGAGTGAGGGTGGATGTAAGTGGAGTAAATCTCAGTAGGTCCACGGCGGCCGTGATGAGCGGTCATGAGATAACCCATGCTCCTCCAGTCACTCGTCTCTCTCTCAGAGCCAATATTGCACCAAAATTGCACTCTGAGTTAAGGCGGGCCCCGCATCATAGTCCAAATTTTTCGATTCGGACTTAAGTCGGGCCCCGATCTTTAAGAGCTAAGAAATATTTGTTTGTGTGTAATTATTGTTTGCAAACCAATTTGTAGGGATTGCTAGATTCACTATCTACTTAGTAAGACAGCTCTTTCTCACTCATTCACTCACACTATCTATGTATCTATCTATCTATCTATCTATACCTATCCACATTACAGATTAGTCTTTTCCTTAGCTGATATTCATTTGCTCTTCTTTGGGTTAATGTTGGTCTCTTAATTTTGGTTGAGGTCTCGGGCTGGCCCGTATTGTCGATTTGCGGCATTTGTTTTGGGGCTCCTCATACCTCTGTGTCTCATACTTTTTGTTTTCAAATACAACATTATGTGTAGCAGTGTTGTTACTTATAATAAATTAATGTTTCTATGTATTGCATATCCATATCCATCTAGTCGTCATTAGTGAAATGCCCATACCAAAATAACACCTCTCACAACTGGTCGCTTACACCAAAGAATCCTACAGTGTTAGAGAAAAATGATGAGGTCATTCAGCAATAAAAGCAGGTTAATATATATTGACTGAATTATGATATACTCCAGATGTGTATTTTGTGTTTGGAGAAGAAAACAAATATATATGACTAAAATACAGTATACAAATATCAGACTTTACAACTGGTAACCCACTTAAATAGAAACAAATAAATGATTTGTTCAAAATCGTTATAACTTATAAGAAAAATAGGTCCTACTAAAATGTCATTGGAAAACGCTATATACTTTCAAAGTAGCCTCAAAGAAGTTTTAGTGGTTTGCATTTCCCAATGTTGATATGTATAATAAAGGTGTTTGTTATTAGCATATACTGTACATTTGGATAGCAATGCAACTATTATTATGTTACCTCCACCAACCGACTTTACCGTTCAGAGAGAGAGAGCGAGAGGGAAAGGGAGAGACGAACTAAATGGACGAATACATCGAAGAGACTTATAAACGAAAGCTTTACTCTAATATCTGTGGATAGAGTATTTATTAATCAAAAGAATAATTACTCGGTAATATTTACTCTATATAGTCATCTAAACATGAACAAAAATGACCCGCAGAGCCACTTCACCTATGTAATGCAAATTCCCATTACAAGCAACCCAATTCCTCCATAATTATGACAATCAAAGGTTTGATGTTCTCCACTTCCCTTTACCTAATAAATTGTTTCTCTGCGTATGAAAGAGACAAGAGGCAAAACTACTTATAAACATTTTGACCTCCTGTTGTCCCCCTTCCCCCGGTCAGAACAGAATGATTAGCACAGAACCATATTCAAGGTGCCCTGGAATGTAACTGCCGGACACGCAAAGCTTGAAACAAAGTCATAGGGTGAGGGATAGACACATGTACGGAGTTAATTCCATACTTTACTTGTTGAGCTGAAAAATTACGGGGAAATTTAAGTTAACTGTTGGCTTTGAATGGTGGGCAGAAACGTGGTGGGAATGAGTTACAAAGCGGGTGGCCCTCTGTATCTGCAGAGTGAGAGGTATACACTGGGACAGCTGTGAAGAACACAGATTATAATAATGGCATAACAGTAATATACATGCAATTTTCACAATGTGGAGAGATTGTAGACAATATGGTGGAGATGAGTAGAGATTACATGCCTTTGACTGCCACCTTTCAGAGGCATTTTTCATATGCGAACAATACCTGATGCGCCTACAACAGTGTCCCTGTATGGAGACAGAGGCTGTACGGGGATGAGGGGGTTAACAGACGATTGAGCAAACCTAACCTCTGGGAAACTTTTTATTCAAGAATGCTAATATAATCTTTCAAAGACACACACACACACACACTTGTGTTTCGATAAACACTAATGTTTCACTGCATGCACGCGCATATCAGTATATGTTATGGCTCTAGCCATCTTTCTCTCTCTCTCTCTCTCTCTCCGTGTGAGTAGGAATAGTGGTTGGCAGGAGTCACAGGGACCGCACTTTCTACCAATTATTATCTTTCGCAACTAACTCAGCGCGTTACAGGTTGCCAGGGTAGCTTATGAAAAAGATATATCCACTGATATTTTAACAACCAATCATGTTATGATTTATACCTATTGGCTTCTGGAAGAGAAAAACATGCTTAGTAACTATTTAAGATATACTGAAATTTAGCAACCAGCTAGGCCTGAAGAGACCATAATTATATCACAATTCGGTATAAAGAGGATGGCCGCAACCTCATCCACGTGGCAGCTGTATGTATGTGTATGTGTGTGGGGGGGGGGGGGGGTTAAATGCCGATATAACTATGTTAACGTTAAATATTACATGATTGAGTCTTGGCAAGGGTGTTCGTATACGTTTTGCTTTGTTTATTTTGCATGTTTTACATTATAATTATGTGCAGTAAAATGTATAAGTTATATAAGAGACTGTCACCCTATATAATCATTAATAACTATATGCGTAACCATAAACCGAGTGCACTGTGAGTGATGGCAGATAATATCTGTAGGACGGTGACTCCGAGGACCATTAGTTTGTAAAAACCTGTTGGGTATTGTTAATGTGTCCATGATGTGGGCTGCTGGATCACTATACTCTGTTTCAGCGACGCTGAGGTGTGAACGGCTCACCTAGATGTCAATAAGTCTAGCTGATTGGCTCATGCGACCGTGTTCAATGTCTCGTCTTTTAGTTGTTTTTGTTGTTGATTTTCCCCAAGCTGCCTGGCCGAACAGCCCCAAGGCCCTGAGCAAGGCCAAGGCCACAACCGAGCGCACCCACAGAACCCCCCCCGCCGACCACAATAAAGCCTGGGTGACCGAAGCCACTCCATGGCGGGGAGCTGAGGAGGGTGCGGAAACGCCCGGGAAACCAAAGCCCCACCCAGGGCCCTGTGCCCCTCAGCAATTATGAAGAGAAAGTTGAGGGGAAAAGGAAAGATGTGACGCTTTGGCTTCCAATCTTGGTAGATTAGGAGGTCAATCCACGCAAGAGACGTCGTCACTTGAGATCTAGAAAATATACAAGCAAAAGGAACAGTCAGAGTAAGCTATGGGTATGGCAGAGATCGCTCAGTTCTCACTCTGATAGACCAGCCCAACACCACATGACTAGAACCCAATCCTCTCAGCATCAGCTAGGAAAGGCCCTAGAAAGCCGCCTTTGGCGGGGGGATGGCTCCCCTATTTCAACCCTTATCGGAGTTGGGCACCCGCCCTCGTCTTTTAGTAATTATTAATTCTTAAAGGTTTAAATAATCACGGTGGTCGCACAAGTCAATCAGCTGGAACTATTGACATCTACCTGGTCGCTGAAACAGTATAGTCATTAGTATATAACAGACAGCACCTGGTCATGCTAATGCTACCACAGAAAGTGTAACAGGAAGCCAGACAGTCAGTAGCCAACCCTTCATTCCCGTTAAATAGATGGGGAGATTAGCAAGGGAAATTAGAAAGGGAACAATGATGACCGGGAGAAAATGAATACAATAAACACCTTCCAAAGCAAGTATCTTAACAATCGGAACAACATTCACCAGACCTCAATAGCATTGACTTCACCTCAGGTGATATACACTTCCACAACACAGTCTTCACATTTTCGGGGATGATGGCCATCCAGGTTTGTCAATTAAAAGGTTACAAATACCTTCCTATGTTCTTCCTAACAAACTTCCTCCATTCATTCCTGTAACAACAATCGCATATAATATCCGTGTTAATAGTTCATGCATCGACCATGAACCTCCCGACCGTGGTTCTCCTTTATTGTTTTGGCTACAATCATACATTTTATTGAGGCTAGTGCTTGATAATTTCATTCAGCACTGGAGCCACGGCGGTCGAGTGGCAAGCATGCTCACGTGTGAAACTGCTTGACCTGGGTTCGATCCCAGCCAAGGCGGACATATTTAGTGGGTGTGAAACTCCGGTGTCTGAAGCAACTGCCAGCAGACTCTTCTCTGCACAACAAACTCACTTGCTCTCATATTTCCGATTTTGGCTTCTCTGAATTCTCCACTTGATGGCTCAAACTTTCCTGTCATTCTCATATTAAATATTTATGTGATATCTGTCTTTCCCATAACTCTACCGACTTTCCCAAATTGTTTGATTATCTAAACTCTAAAGTGGAACACATTCTAGCCATTTCTCCTTTCTCTGAATCTCCATTTTAGGAGATTTCAACGTTCATCACCACCAATGGCTCTCCTCTAACTATACTGACCAACTTGGTGCACAAGCCTATGTCTTTTCTATCCTAAATGACCTAGAGCAGTTGGTTCAGCAACCTACCAGTATCCCAGATCGCCTCGGAGATCGGCCCAACATTCTTGAATTGTTTCTAACTTCTAACCCTTCTTCTTATACGGTCGATCTTTTCTCTCGTTTGGGCTCCTCCGACCATAAACTTATCTCTGTCATCTGTCCTATCTCTCCAGTACGGCCACCTGATTCTCTTAGCAGGCGGCGCTTGTGGCACTTTGGCGCTGACGACTGGGAGGCTCTCCGGCAGTACTTCATTGATTTCCCATGGAATGAACTTTGCTTCTGTGGCCAAGGACCCTCGGAGAGTGCTGAACGCATTACCGAGGTAATCCTATCGGGCATGGAGGCATACATTCCATTTTCTTTCTCTCTGACTAGTGCAAACATTCTTGGTTTACTCATGCTTTTTCTACTGCTGTCCGCAATAAGGAGGAAGCAATTAAACGGTACTGACGCCTTAAAACTCAAGAATCTCATTCTTCCTATGTTTCTGTCCGGAATCAAGCCAAATCTGTTCTTCGACTTGCCAAACACTTTCATCAATAATAAATGCACTGAACTATCCAACTCTAGCTCTTCCCAAGCTTTCTAGCATCTAGCCTAAAACCTCTCCAACAATTTTTCTTCCTCGTCTTTCCCTCCCCTTTTCCACTCTGATGGCACAACCATCACTTCTTCCTCTGACAAAGCTGAACTATTCGCTCAAACTTTCGCTAAAAACTCCACCTTGGATGATTCCGGTGCTATTCATCCCTCTCCACCCCCTTCTCTCCTACTTATGCCTAATATCCTAATCTCTTCTAAAGATGTACTTTCTACCCTCTCTGGGCTTAGTACATAGAAGGCATATGGTCCGAATGGTGTCCTCCTGTTGTACTTAAAAACTGTTCTTCCGTGCTGACTCCCTGCCTAGGCAAACTCTTTTGTCTCTGTCTCTTCTCTAACGTCTTCCCTTCTTGCTGGAAGTTCGCTCTCATTCAACCTGTCCCAAAGAAGGGTGACCATTTTCAACCCTCCAACTATCATCCAATTACTCTCATCTCTTGTGTCTCTAAAGTTTTTGAAACTATTCTTACTTCCAAATTTCTTAAGCATTTATCTTCTCATAATCTACTCTCAGATCGCCAGTATGGCTTCCTTAACCCATGGGATCCGGGGGGCCTCATATGAATTTTGGTAAAATCAACTTCATAATTCAGTAGCTACTGATTGAGACCACCTAGAGCAGTCAATGGTTTTGCAAATTGTAGAACTTTTTGTTGTCTGTAGAATGCGGTAGAGCTGACGTCGCTACAACGCGTGGTTGCCGAGGTCTGATGATTATAGCGGCGATTTTTAGCCGACCATTTTGCCTCATATGAGGCCTCCCAGATTCCGAGGGTTAAGGGTCGCTCTATTGGAGATCTTCTTTCATATCTTACTAATTCCTGGTCATCCTCCTTTCGGGACTTCGGTAAGACCTTTTCTATTGCGCTAGACATATCGAAGGCCTTCAATATAAGCGTTATAGAGTTCTAAGGGTTTCTACCGTATTTCGTAATTATTAAGTAATTAACTTTCATTCTCTCTTATATTATTTGTGCATGTCTATGTAATATTCCCTAATATCAACATGTCCTTTTCCTTTATCCGTATAACGTTTATCCTTAGAACGTGGCGACCACCTAAATTACATAAATGTGTTAATAGTTCTACTCAGTCTGTCTTAACTCCTTTCGTACCGGCGACGTCTTTTTATTTTCTTCTAGCTACTATTAGACGATATTTTTCAGCTTAAAAAGGGCCTCTACCAATTAAGCGGCTTTGAACTCTCTCAATTAACCCTTCATTCTACCACAGATCCTTCTTAACACCTTACGAGCGGCCTATGCGGTTTATTTATATGTACCGCCCAGCGGGGTGTTTTTAGCCAAAATAGGGCTGTTTACGTGATCATTTTCATGCCTAAATAAGACCCAGAACGTAAAACAAGTATCTATCCCTGAAAGGGCATAAACAGAGCTTTCGAATGACACCATAACGATCCTTTTATGATGGCTAGTTTTCTTGCAATAACCATGCAACGCGAGTGAAAAAAGCATGTAATTAGGCACTTTCCCCATACAATTCCGTATATAGCGAGTGAGAGAGGGAGGGAGGAGGTGGGATTCGTGTCAGTAGGTTCGCCGCGGTGGTCTGGAGCAGTCATACGCTCGCTACTCTCCTGCCACCACTTGTCTCTCTCTCTCAGCAACATTACGTGCTGAAATTGCCACACGACCTATGTCGAGCGCCGCCACATAGTCCAGCTTTATTTAACTCGACTTATGTTGCTCGCCGCTAATTAAGGGTTAAGTTGCACAAAATCATCTAAATATAGTTAGAATAAAATTAAAAAGACGTCGCGGTACAGAAGGGGTTAAACCTATCCTACGATTACCTTATCTCAGAGAACCTAATCTGTTTACAATAGGAGTACTCGGCTAAATGATACGAGGTTAAGGAGAGATGGGGCTTTTTTCTGTCCCCCCTTCTTTCTCAAGTTTAGCCCCATTAGTTTTCTGTTTGTGTCATTTAGGTGTCGTTTTTATCCTGGCAAGCGATAGCAAGCTTGTAATTTAAGAGGAACCGGCCTTCAGTCGGAACATATTTCTATCAAAAAATGTACAAATTTATCTTGAAGGAGGGTCTTGGGGGGGGAGTGTTTTTTTAAGCTTGATGAAGGTCTAGGGAGGAAACTAATATTATAAAATGATACATAAATGAACAAATAAAAGTGAACCAAAGTATATGCTAGGTTGTTGTTGTTCCACAGGCTGTCTGACCGAGCAGCCCCAAGGTTCCGAGCAAGGGCAAATCCATAACCGAGTGCCCCAACAGAATCCTCCCTGCTTACCACTAAGAAAGCCCAGGTGACTGAAGCCGCTCCCAGACGAGGAGCTGAGGAGGGCGTGGAAATGCCCAGGACACCAAAGCCCCACCCGAGGCCCTGTGCCCCTCACAAATTATAAAGGGAAAGTTGAGGGACAGAGCAAAAATGTGATGCTTTGGCTCCCAGTCTGCCAACTTTGAGGTTGGCAGTACGGAGGTCAAGCCACGGAAGAGACACCATCACAGGAGATCTAGAAATGATATAAGTAAAAGGAACAGTCAGAGTAAGCTATGGGTATGGCAGAGAATGCTCAACTCTCACTCTGATAGACAAGCCCATCACCACAGTATATGCTATGTTAGATAGGTCGGCTTAGGATATGCTAGGTAAAAATAATGTTCGTTTACAGGATATAAATTAGAAGTAAACTAGAGTGGCACTTGGTAGAGCGCATATACCTTCGCCTACACTGGCTGGTTCTTTACCATTAATATTATAGACCTAAATTTTCTTCAGAGTTCTGAATCTGGGTTCTAGGATGTGATCATGATCACCTCCTCAATTGAAGTCGGTTCAAAAATGTGTGAGATATCTTTTTTTACAGACAAACAGACAAACAAACGGAGACGAAAACATAAACTTCAGGTCAGGACGATACAAATGGCCAATTATTCTAACAATTGATGCTTTCTTTCAGGTAACAGTACATAGGAACAGTCATCTACACATTCATGGACCCCCATAACAGAGAGATAGATAGATAGATAGATAGAGAGAGAGAGAGAGAATCAATCACTTGGTCGAATTTTACACTCGTTTGTTTTTCTGTTAAATCTCAACCGATATTCACGAGAGATGCTGGGCAGATAGGATCCAATGGGAGGGTGTGAGAATGAGTTGTTACGGTGCTTTAAATCATATTTTATAGCTACCCACTCTTCCATGTTAGTTAGTATAGTGTTTATTATATGTACTCACTAAGTTATTCTAAACGTATGGAAATATAAGCGTATTATATCGTAATAACAGTGAAGCAATATTCACAAGAGTAGTTGATTAACCTTTGATTCTACCCCCCCCCCCCCACCCCCTCTCTCTCTCTCTCTCTCTCTCTCACTAGTTACCCGTAGATATCACTATCAGTAAATGCTACATAAGAGTGTGTTAAGTGTGACATTACTAATATGCCTATTTACAATACAATGTTTATTAACACATCACAATATGGAAAACATTGACCAACAATTATAAACATGATACGCATAATATAATGAAGTGTAAGCACACATTCGTTGGACGGGACTTTGAGACATGATGATCATAATGTTCTGTTGTGAGTCAATTAATATTGTCACCCTCCTACCTGTCAATTAATATTGTCACCCTCCTACCTGTCAATTAATATTCTCACCCTCCTACCTGTCAATTAATATTGTCACCCTCCTACATGTCAATTTCCTTGTAGGAACTCTGACATTTTCAAACGTGTATATTTTCAAAAGCTTGTTCTGTACCTCGCTGTTGACTAACACTTCCATTTGTATTAGACCTTAAGCTAGTGCGAAGTTTAGAGTGAAACTATGTTCATTTATACTATGCATTTACATTAGCGCTAGATGGGGTTTCAGTTGTATAAATGATGACAGGTGTAATGTAACGAGATAATAATACTATATTACGCGGTGACCACCCGGACTTCTCTCCAGTTCTGAATGAAATTATCAAGCACTAGCTTCAATAATATATATAATTGTAACCAAAACAATATGCGTGAACCAAGGGCGGGAGGTTCATGGTCGATGCATGAGCTATTAACACGGATATTATATTCGATTGTTGTTTCAGGAATGAATGGAGAACTTTGTTAGGAAGAACATATGAAGGTAATTGAAACCTTTTAATTGACACACCTGGAAGGTCATCATCCCCGATGTCGTGAAGAGACTCTGTTGTGGAAGTGTATACAATTATCATCTGATGTGAAGCCAATGATATTGAGGCCTGGTGAATGTTGTTCTGAATGTTACGGTACATGTTTTTGGCAGGCGTTTATTACATTCATTCTCTCCCTGTCAACATTGTTCCCTTTGTAATGTCCCTTGCTAATCCTCCCTACCTATTTAACGGGATGGAAGGGTTGGCTACTGATTGTCTGACTGCCTACTACACTTTCTGTGGTAGCATTAGAAAACCAGTAGTGCTGTCTGTTATATACTAATATCTATACTGTGTCAGCGTCTATAGGGTGATAATGGCCCACGTAGATGTCAATAGTTCCAGATGATTGACTTGTGAGACCGTGATTAGTTAAACCTTTAAAAATATATAATTACTAAAAGACGAGACATTGAACACGGTGGTCGCATGAGCCAATCTGCTAGAATTATTGACATCTAGGTGAGCCGTTCCTACCTCAGCGTCGCCGAAACAGAGTATAGTGATCTAGCAGCCCACATAATGGACACCTTAACAATACCCAACAGAGTTTGACAAATTAATGGTCCTCCAGATATTATCTGCCATCACTCACAGTGCACTTGGTTTATGAATATGTATATAGTTATAAATAATGTATAAGCGGACAGTCTTTTATCAAACTTATACACTTTACTACACATAATATATAATTACCCTTTCATAGATTTAATTATGTAATATTAAACATTAATATAGTTATATCAGCATTTAATAAGCAGAAAGTGCGGTCCCTGTGACTATTCTGCCGAACCACTACGCAGAGAGAGAGAGAGAGAGAGAGAGAGAGATGGCAATAGCCATGATATACACTGATATGCGCTTCCATATAGTGAACCATTAGTGTTTATCGAACCACAAGTGTGTGTGGATTGGGTGGGGGAAAACACAGGAAAGAGCTATGATTCTTTATTTTCTAACTTTTCGGGCTATGTATTACCCATCTTCAGAGGGACAACGTCTCTCTGAAGATGGGTAATACATCCGAAACGTTAGAGAATATTAGTGTAAGTCTGTATGAATGAATGGGTCTTCATTCTGTAAAGAGGGATGTGAGTGGTCATTTGGAGTTTGCTTTATGAATCGTTACCATAATCATTAAATCTATTGTATATGCCAATACAAAATAGTTAAAAGTATATAACTTCAGAAGAATATTTAATTATTTAGCATTACATGTTATGCAGACAGTAGCCATCATACATTAGCCAACCTTATTTCACCAATGTGGAGCCTGGCGATTTCGATTTGCTTCATATATATTTGTGCGAGAGATTAGGAATGTCAACGAATCATGCTAAAATGTGAAGTTATGCACGACACAAATATATTGTTAACAGGATTATAAGCATAATGCAAAATAATTAGCCAAAATACAAGTTTCAGTCCATTTTCATAAATATAGATCGGGCACGGATTATGTAAAGTAATCGATAGGTGTGACCCATGGTAGAGCAAGGAAATAATCTGATTATTATCATACGATTGTGACACAATTTGTATAAGTGTACCCAACATGTCATGTTTAACAAATAAGTAAAAAGGAAAAAAAGCAACAGATCTACTGATCTTTACGAGGCTGCTTGTAAATATGATTGCAAAAGGGCAGATACACATATAATGATATGGAGTAAAATAAGTCCACATATAACGTCATTATCACCAAATAAGACATTGCTTGTTTTCTTCTGTGTTAGACACATTATACTTGCGTGACCCGCCATCGAATGTTGTCATATTTGATAACTTGCATTGTACTATTGGTCTATAATTATATAACCTGTTTAAAATACATATTATCATTTGGTGTCACATAAGTCGTGGGGATAAATATGCTATAATTACAGTAATCATTTAGTATAGATTTTCGCCTACTCTTATGACTTCAGAAAGCTACCTTACAGTTGTTATTTTTTAAAATGTACTATTTCTTTAAACTAATACAGTATTGTCTGTTCTTTAAACTAATACAGTATTGTCTGTTCTTTTCTATGCAGTGCAATCTCAGGCAACTAATAACATATTCTCACGCAATTGACAACAGTGATTGTCATTGGTCGACCATCACTCTCTAACCTCGGAAACACAAACTACGTCAACTAAGCATTGCTCTTGGCATAATCGGTAATCACACACACACACACACACATATATATTGTGTGCCTCAATAAGCATTATCGGAGTGAATATGCTTTTTATAGAGAATTATTTTCGGTTGCAACATTGAACACTTAGCAAAGTCATTATTTATCAACAGTACTAAATGTATGCTACGCAATTGATATATATATATATATATATATATATATATATATATATATATATATATATCATAATCCTATATTTCGTGACACCTCATGTAATAGTTGGTGGAAATAATAATAGCCATTATGTGCGTTTGCGTATGCGTGCGTGTGTGCATGCCTGTTTGTTTGCATATGCTTGTGGCGTGTTATAGTGTAGTAATTATAGTTCAGAAATGTATACATATAAGTATATGCGTAAGAACAGAAATATAAAGTCTTTAACCCTTAAAAAGCGGCTCACCACATAAGTCGTTTTTAATAAAGCTGGACTATGTGGCGGTGCTCGACATAGGTCGAGTGGCAATTTCAGCACGTAATGTTGCTGAGAGAGAGAGAGACAAGTGGTGGCAGGAGACTAGCGAGCGTATGACTGCTCCAGACCACCGCGGCGAACCTACTGACACGAATCTCAGCTCCCTCCTCCCTCTCTCACTCGCTATATACGGAATTGTATCGGGAAAGTGGCTAATTACCTGCTTTTTGCACTCGCGTTGCACGGTTATTGCAAGAAAACTAGCCATCATAAAAGGATCGTTATGGTGTCATTCGAAAGCTCTGTTTATGCCCTTTCAGGGATAGATACTTGTTTTACGTTCTGGGTCTTATTTAGGCATGAAAATGATCACGTAAACAGCCCTATTTTGGCTAAAAACACCCCGCTGGGCGGTACATATAAATATGTACCGCCGCTATAGGCCGCTAAAGAAGGGTTAAGGTATATTTCTTTGAATATAGTGTTTATTCAAGTTCTATATTTAACAATTATACATTACACTGTATATACAGAATATTAAGCAACATGGCATTTAACAAATGCCGTATGCGTTACATTTCTTGTCTATGTGTATGAGGGAGACAAAAGGCAGGTTGCCTGTAACGAGTGTCTCGCAAAAGCCAAAAGAGTGACAGAGCCAAATTCAAGGGACGTTGTGGTAAAAGAAATGCCAGGACACACACACGAAGTTTAAAATAGCTTAAGTCATAGGATAAATGAAAAATTGATTAAGGGGGAAGTTCCAGAGTTCACCTGTTGAGTAGAAGAAAGACTGAAAATGACAATTGTTGGCTTCGAGAGCTGGACAGAATAGGAGTGGGACTGTGTTGCAAGGCGGGTGCCTGGCACTCACCGGAAGGGACTGATATGATCCAAATGATTTCTCATGTATTCACCCATGCATTGGACAATTATAAATAACAATATATTCATTGTAATGAAACATAGACATTACTAATGCAAACCAAAACTCCTATATTATCATTGCTGCTGTTCCGTTCTCCGCTTAAACTGTTCCTTAACCTACCGTTCTAAACACGTGTAAGATAATATATATGGAGAACTTAAGTCTAATGTTAATAACGTTAATATTAGCACACCCATATGTATAATTTACCTTTATATATCAATATTTTGGATCAATATACATAATTATCTTTTAATTAAATTGCTAAAAAAAATTGTTGATTGTTTTTATCTAGTTTAGAGTTGTGTAAGGGTGTTTTGATGTGTGATAATACTAGGAAATGCATATTTACCCATTAAACAACAATCTAAAAACACGACCCTCCACTCGCGAAAAATAACTATTTGGCCATAACCGTTTGCCGCGGGATACCATACAAAATATGTTGGGGGGGAGGGGGGGGGGTCAAGCCCCGCCCTCAACCCCCCCCCCCCCCCCAGGATTTATTGAAATCCTCATGTATTTAAACAGTAGGGGGCAACAAAAAAAATTCCCCAACGCGAGACGCCGAGGCTACACTCGTGACGGATGTAAACAAAGCCTGCCTCTTGCGAGGTACTGTAGGCTATTTTGTTTTTTCAGGATCAGTAATAAATTTTATACGGGCATTTAGACACATAGGAATGAAATACATGGTATTAGAAACCTATAGGCCACGATAAAATCAATCGATGTATGAATTTAATTACAAGATCTTTATATTGTCCATATTTTGTGTCATGTATAGATGACTGTCAATATGGTTTCCATGGAAACGAGAGCTGGTTGGTAGTTTGGGAATATAATCACAGTAAAGGCCAAACTACCATTACACCAAAAGTAAACGTCTACAAACACATTGTTCTCTACAATGATATTTTTCGTATATTAATTGTCAAATCAAATTACCACAGTAATCCTTTGTATTTTAATTAGTATAATTATAATAATGGTTTCCAATGCAAGTCGCGAGGATTATTGTCTCCAGGCATACCAACAGTTATATTCTGCACATTTTTCTAATGAAAACAACTTCACAGGAGTGCTTCAAGCACCTGTTATTTTTTTAGCATTGAAAGATAACGCAGGTGGGTCAAAACCATTATATTGTTAAGGACAGTAAAGATAGAGGGTATATATTGATATCGTGACACATGTTGGCATGACTGAACAGCTGTAAGTGTGGCATTTTCAGAGGTGTTAGGTTGGCGAGGAATTGAACCATACCATTTTCAACTTTCTGTCATGAGACAATAGAGGTCAAAATAGCATGAACGTCTGCAGTGAGGTAATGGAAGTTTGATGATGCAGAGTATCTCAGTCCTTATCTAGCTGTGCAATAGATCGTTAATACAATCAATCATAAAATACGGTTGCCAGCTTGACTATAATTTTTGAAATACCAATTTTCCTGGATAGCATAGAATACGTCATAGACATTTGCATTGTTATATATACCTACGGTAGTTCATCAACTAATTTACTTTCGGAATACGATTATAGGCATAGGTCAAATAAAAAAAAGTTCATGGCCAGTAAATGTTTGTAAACTGCTTTGTAAAAAGTTAAATGATAGTAAAATACTGTACAGTATATCAAATACTGTACAGTATATCAAATACTGTACAGTATATCAAATACTGTACAGTATATCAAATACTGTACAGTATATCAAATAAGATTAATATGTAGATCGCCCATGATCAAATTGTACAAACGGCTAATAAACTATTGTTGTTTGTTTGTTTGTTTGTTTTGTATAACATTGTTGAGAACATTGTGTTCGACTTTTGGCGTAATGGTAGTGTGACCTTTACTGTGAATATATTCCCAAATTACCAACAAGCTCGCGTTTCCATGGAAACAATGTTGATAGTCATCTATAAATAACACATAATATTGATATATAAAGATACATTATACATATGGGTGTGCTAATATTAACGTTATTAACATTAGACTTAAGCTCTCCATATATATTATCTAGCACGTGTTTAGAGCAGTGGGTTAACCCCTTCTATACCGGCACCGTCCTTTTAACTTTATTCTGGCTACTATTAGACGATTATACTCAGTTTAAAAAGGGCCTCCACAATTTACAGGCTTGGAACTATGTCATTCAAACCCTTTACTACTACAGATCTTTCTTAAACTGCACACAATCGTCTAAATATATAGCTAAGATAAAATGAAAATGACGTCGCCGGTACAGAAGGGGTTTAGCGGAGAACTGGGTAAGATCCTATGTAGCGGTAGTCACCGTATTTTGTTTGCCCATTAACTAAGGATCCTTATTTATATCCTCATATCTCTTAGTTATTTTCTTCATTTACCTCAACAATACTAAACCCCGATAGCTGGGGAGGGTATGAAATATATCAGGGAAAGAGAGGGGTTGAAACACGGAGATTAACTAGAATATAGCCATCTTGATTAACCAAGCCAAGACGTTGTGTATCCTTGCTTGTGATTGGTTGTTGATTATCGTGACGTCATCAGCCAAGGCGGGCCTCAGCGATGACGTCATTTCAGCCCTCGGCCAACATGTCGTCATTACACCCGCTTATTTTTACACCCGCTTAATCTTACACCCGGTTAATTTAACATCAGCGGTGTATATGTTTCACACAACGTGTATTATAATGTCATTAGTGCACTGTGTAATTTGCGTCTTGATATTCAAACCGTTTCTATTTATCAATACTAATTAGTATATTAGTATATTAGTAGCGATATCGTCCCAAGATGAACGGATATATTAGTAATTATAGGGAAGAGGCTCGCACCCTTGTTTTATGTTTTTTCCTCCAGATTTTGAGAAATGAGTGTAGGCCCTATTCATGGTCTTAGTTATAATGCCAATGTTGGATACACGATGGGTTGAGAGGGGGCTTTGCCCCCCCTCACCCCCCCATGAATTATTGAAATCGTCATCTATGTTGCCAGCAGGGGGTAAATATTGATTACACTGCATAAAGAAGGCGTTTGTAAACTGTGACTGTCCGAAAGAGCTCTGAGATTTATTAGAATGGGCGTTTTTTCGGTCAATATTAAGGAGACGGACCACAGCTATTTTCAATTATTGTATTTTTGTGGATTTGTTATTTATATGATTTATTAGGTTTCTATAGGCCTATTACAATTTGTTCATGCAAATTAAGGAACATATCCAGGAACCTGGCCAACTTTTATTTCGTGATTTTTTTGTTTAGGGGGGGGGGGGGTTTTAGCTAGTTTTCATCATTATACAGTGGTTATCATTAATTAGAATCTCCGAATAAAAAGTTGTCCCCATTATCCAACAATCTTAAGATACGGCCCCCGATAGTGGGGATGGCTATGAAGTACAGGGAAATTGAGGGGTAAAAGACGAAAATAAGGGGTAATACTAGCGTAACCTAACAACCTTACCTAACCTAACCTAGTATATTAGGTGGGGGCTGCCGCCCCCACACCCCCGCTGGTTTGGTATTTAGCCTAATTCATAAAAGATTGACGGTCGGCAAAAGAGTTAATTATAAGAGTGAGAGAATTCTATTTCTTATTGCTAATCTGCCAACCTCTGCGTCATATGGGTCTGAAGGGGTTAAGTGGGCTAAGAGTTAATCAACATGGCTAAATTGCAGATAATGTTTCAACATCACGGTAATTGTTAATGTATGGCCTCCTCCTAAAGAAATGGATTTTTGAGCACAGACTGAACCAAATGTTCACTACTGTATTTACATAGCTGGTCATTAACCTAACCTAACCTAACCTAAGGCAACCTGGGCATCCTGGGGGCTGCTGCCCCCAGACCCCCGCTGGTCTTGGGTTGAAAAGTGGTAAAAAACACATAGCCTATCTCTTACCTCATTATTCAAAGTTTTGTATTTTGTTTAATATACACTTCCCAGGTAATTTGAACAGTTCTATTGCTTCTATATATCATATAATACACCATATAATACGTTTTTAATAACTAGAAAAAGAGGACTTCGATTAAACAATTACGATCTTAAGATACGGCCCCCGATAGTGGGGAGGGCTATGAAGTACAGGGAAATTGAGGGGTAAAAGACGAAAATAAGGGGTAATATTAGCGTAACCTAACAACCTTACCTAACCTAACCTAGTATATTAGGTGGGGGCTGCCGCCCCCACACCCCCGCTGGTTTGGTATTTAATCCATAAAAGATTGACGGTCGTCAAAAGAGGTAATTATAAGAGTGAGAGAACTCTATTTCTTATTGCTAATCTGCCAAGCTCAGAGTCATATGAGTCTGAAGGGGTTAAGTGGGCTAAGAGTTAATCAACATGGCTAAATTGCAGATAATGTTTCAACATCACTTTTTCTTTGATATAATTCAGGGCCTCTCCACCTATATGGGTTATTATTGACGAGGTAAGTGAAGGAAATAAGTCTGTATTGAGGATATTCATTAAAGATTCTGTGGTAAACGTAGCCTAGGCTTGGACCCAAATAACGACGGTATAAAACCCTTACCCTTGGTGTACTGGACAATAATGGTCTGCAGCCAAATTAACACAATGCCGCTGGAAGCTCCGTTGGTAATCCCGTTAAATAGAAGATGTTGTAGGGGTTTTCATAAAGCAAAAACACTTCACTATTCATTGAACAACAGTTCCACCATTTCAAATATGGCCGACTGGCCCGAATCCGAGAGATTATAAACACCAAGGATAATAAACGAATCAATGTGACGTCGTAGAGGGATTGAGAAACAAAAGAGGCTCATTATATGGACTGACGTGTATTTCTACACCCGTTAAAATGTTGCGAGAATTTGTGACGTCACCGTCTAGACAGTGACGTACTCCCACAACAACCATTCATATACCATCATCGCTCGTGACGTCACACCCAGTTTATTGACCAATAGAATAGCAGTATACAACTCGACTCCCTTCCACTCGTCGCCCACCAGCTGAGCTGGGAAATTGTAAAAGTAAGTCCACAGATGCCCTCTAATTATTCATTTACCAAGTATATTTTCCATTTATAGTATACTACGAAGCAACATACATAATACATATATATGTACAAACAACAAATATGCTATAACACTGCCCAGTTCTTGAGATATAATGCATGCCGTTTCGCAGGAATATACCGAGAACTGAACTGTAGCAATGATTGCAAACATTAATAATACATATTATATATCTTAAAGGTTGATTTCACTAAAAATAGCTGTTCAATAATTGTAATTAATATCATGAGATAAAACGGTAACCATTAACATGGTGAAATAGTTCACTTAACAACCACACCCTACACACTTCCAACCTTTCCTACAATAATACGCCCCCCCCCCCCCCCCCCCCCTCCCTCTCCTTCCCATAAAATCTAACTACGCCATCTATGGGACAAAATAAGCAACAGATTCAGGGTGGGGGGAGTGAGCGATCTTACTAATATCAGAGCGAAAGACTCCCAGCGAAATTACCATTAGGTGGCCCAGTCGGAAAGGTGACCGACTGTACCTGGCAATAGGTGGGGTTGCCGACAAAACACACAAACACACACACATATATAGACATTTATATTATCGTCGGAATGGATACTGTTACTGATCAAATTTATTGACATTAAAATGACTGATACAGTGGTGGTGGAGTTGCAGTTAACAAAGTTGTGTCCATTGTTTGTCAGTAGGCATAAGCCCTACTTAATAAAATCCTCTCAATGATGTTGTGCTTTGAACCAATGAACTCGGGGTTACTATAGTCTGTTTTGCTCTTAGCTGAGGGTAAATTGCTATGTCTCCATCTTCATAACCCACTTATTACGAACATTGTGTTGTGAAATATTATGTTAATTATGCCAACTTGCCGTTATTATGATGCTGAGATGCAATAGTTTCACATTTATCCATTAATTAAGTATAGAAAGATGAGCTGTCAATAATTTTAATTAACCATTAGCTGCCATTAGCTGAACATAGACACACTATAGTCCAGCTCAACTCGGCCACCACTTCTTCCAATTACTGTATATGATGCCCAGAACTGACACCTGGTACAGGGTGACAGGTCAGTTGAACCAGTGCCACTTCAACCAGTGCCACTTCAACCAGTGCTAACTCAACCAATGGCCACTTCAACCAGTGACCATTTTAACCAGTAGGTTAGGTTAGGTTAGTTTAGGTTAGGTTAGGTTAGGTTAGGTTACTGGTTAAAATGGTCACTGGTTGAAATGGTCACTGGTTGAAGTGGCCACTGGTTGAGTTAGCACTGGTTATATGGCTAATTTAGATAAGTGGACTGTATATTATTGATATTAAAGGAACATTAACCATATAGAATATATTTACCCTTAGATGAACTCAGCTGGTGATTGGAGGATGGCGGAAAATCGGCTAGATAACTGGAAGTGGTTAGTATAGTAAACAAAGTATGAACAGAGGCTACAATAGGCTAAGATAGGCTAGATATTTACGTTAAGTTGTGCTAAGTAACAAAGATGATGATGTAGTGACTATGGAGTATGAGATGAAAAGTGAAGCGAAAACACCTGGTGAAATAACTAGAAGAAAGAAGGCTTAGCGCGTGTAGCTGGGACGGAGGTTGGTTGGAGAGTGTGCGAGCGCGTTATGTTTGTCTCTGTCGTGACATACCGCGCACGCGCATAACATATGGAAAATGTATCCCATCTTCTTTACAATGAGATACTTATGAACAATCTTAAATAATACAAATATATATATATATGGGAATTATAATCCTACAATACTTTCCCATATACAACTATAGACTAATATATTCTACCCAATCATGGAACGTTCGACCAAGGTTATGGAAGCGTTCAACTTAAGACTACGGAATGATACGTAACGCTACATCAACCCAGATTACGTAACATCGAGACTGTTCATACTAGTTTGAGTACACTAAGTATGGACAGGTTAAAGTGGCACGGGTTCAACTGACATGGAACCCCGGTACAAACATACAGGCACTTAAATATAGGTACAGTCGTCTCCATAAGAAGTGTCACAGGGTACTCCACCCACCCACCCTCCCAGGGAGGAAGGGATTATTTGGTAATGTTGGTATCCCTACACAAACCACCAGAATCCCCCACTCTCCAATTTCCTCCCTCTCTTTACCCCCAACACTTTCTCTCTCCCTCCCCCACTCACCCGTCATGTAACGTTCTTTACCCCCAACACTTTCTCTCTCCCTCCCCCACTCACCCGTCATGTAACGTTCTTTACCCTTAGCTGTGTTTTGTCATTTACCTGTTTTATTGTAAATCTTGCAACATTTATTTACACGTGACCCTAAATACCCCTTCGTTCTCTTTAAACACTTTAAAACCTTCCACTACAGCCGGGCTATCATTAGAAGATTTTACTCAGGTTAGGAAGGACCTTTTCGAATCAAAGGTGTAAACGCGAAATCAGGTAACCCTCTGACTCTCACATGTGCTTCATAACTTGAATTAATTCGGTTAGTGATGGCCAACATGAAATCCATAAAGGCGTGTCGTATTGAAGAGGTTTATTTTTATTGCTTGTATCCAAGTGAGAAGATGAATACTTACGAACACATATTTTGGCTCAAATGTATTCTGTAGTATACTAAATGTCCAATACACAATTAAAATAATGTTTTGTGCATGATTAATACAGTCGCACAATTTTAGTTAATTGGAATAAAAATACATACAATACAACAGCATACCGGTTGTGATATCATCTTTTGCAAACAATAGACAACAATAATTCAAGCACACCCACATACACAGCCATATATACAGAAGGTAACTACACAGAAATATAAACCGAGAGAGTTATATAGACAATACAGAAATATTATATAAACATTTAAATGTTAATGTTGAAATTGAGTGATTGGTACTAAATCACCAATATTGACTGTTAGTTAAATAATCAAAGACTGACATGGAAAGATATTGATAGACAGATATTGTAAGAAGTAATTGTATATAAAACATATAAGCATACTAATATGGAAATATACAAATGAACGAGTGGGTCAAATAAAGCAAATCTCTTGTAGATCCAATTCATAGGTTCCAATGCATTTTGAAGAAAATACAGCACTTTATCATAATACCAAATAAAATAAAACTGATGTTAATCATGCGAAACCATTAGTACAGATTTACTAATAATTCGGTAATTCCTTATTGTCCCCTTTATAAACTCCCTTATAGGACTTATCGATCATACTTTATACGCTCTAACTCCGTGTTTTTTTTATAAGTGTAAACCACGCATTTTTAGCCTCTACTTACTGAATATGAGAAGTATCCAATGTCGCTAATAGTTTCGTCATACTTTTTTGGACTGAAATTTGCTAATTCATAATAAATATATAAAGATGAAAAGTAAATTGTAACCTTGCAAAAAGCAGTCTTACATAAACTAAGGATAATGGCGGCTACGTTTCTTCAATTAATGGGGGGGGGGGGGACTATAAACAACAGAATTATGACTTAACATAATAGATGCATTTAAGCAGGTGATGCATACTAAAGTGCACAATAGGCAGTAAAGCTTACTTAATGCAAATAACATAACCACACATACAAACCCAATAATAGGGTATATTAGATATAACAATATGGGAAGTCACCTAAGGTCAGGGTAATAGGTCGGAAAAAAAGAAACTTAAAACAAGCTACGGAAAACGAATTGGGGTGAAGTAAATTATGATTAATAGACAGGAGGCAAACTCATGAGATTGGATGAAGAAGAGAAACGCACAAGACAAAGGAAAAACATAATTACAGAAACTATCGTAAGGCAAACCAATGGACAGACTAGAATAAGGACGAGTAGTAAAAACAATATGAAGACATTTGCATATAAAAACTGAGGAAATGTTACGCGAAAAGCAGTACGGAGTCGTAAATTATAAATAATAATAAATATTATAGGCATGTATAGAATGTAATAAACCGATAAACGGTAGAACAGCTAGAAGATTGTCAAACAAATAAGAAACATAACTAGAGGGGCACTCGGGAGAGTGCATACCTCCGCCGCCGCTGGCGGAGGCATGCGCTCTACCAACCGCCCCCTTGATATAATAACTTCGTTATTGGCGCATATCCTATCTGCTCACCAAATGTTGAGAACATTGTTTGATAACTTTGTGAGCCGCCTATGCTGGCGGAGGTATGCTCTCTACTGATCACCTCTTAAACTGAATCACTTCTTACTTGGTGCATATCCTATCCGTCCACCAAATTTCGTGAACATCGGTTCATAACTTTTGAGAACTGGTTTACAGGCAGACAAACAAACAGACAGACAAACAAAGGCGAAGCAAACCCTCCCGAACTTCGTTGGCGGAGGTAACAAATACACAAATGTGCAGTGGTCATTATAGAATGAAGACTTAAGAGTGGGCAAGTGGACAAAGCATGATTGACTTAGTTAAAAAACAAAACAAAAATAGTTTGGATATAATTAACTTATGTAAGAGAAGGACATGAAATAAGATGAAACGGATGCTTAAAAATCTTGGAATTTGTAATTCCGGATCTACTGAATAATATGAGGAATCCTATATATTCGAAAGTAACTTCTATCACCAAATTTTTTTAATTACATTCTCCCATTTAAATTATAACTCTAGCAATACAAATGTCCGTTGTGCATTAATTATAATTTATTGATATGTATTCATCCTTTCTCATTCTTGGAATTTAATTATATTTAACTTTAACTAAGATATTGTTTTCATAACTGGGTATCAAATGACGCTTGCTGTTCGCATTTTTGTGTCGTGAATAAGTGCAATGCTATCTTTCTTTATAATCGTGCGAGATGGTGATCAGTAACTTGTTAGATAATACCAAAAACCTAACAATCAGGGAACGCACTTGCCACATAACTGCATGCATATCGAAAGTAGCGAGGAAGCAACACAATTTTTGGAACAAGTCAGTGAGTCATAGATAGCACCAAATGAAAGGTTCGTATTATTTTAGTGTTATCAAGTGAATTACCTTAGATAGTTCATAATTTGTCCTTGCTACTATAGGCCTAATTAAAATATAAATGTCCTTGTCCTGATACATCAAACACGTTGCAGTTCTTAATAGGCATTCCGACCTTAAATCTATAATGGTCGTTGGCTACCAAATTGATGAAAAGATCAATGAAGCTCACACGAGAGATAGAGAGAGAGAGAGAGAGAGAGAGAGAGAGAGAGAGAGAGAGAGAGAGAGAGAGAGAGAGAGAGAGAGAGAGAGAGAGAGAGAGAGAGAGAGAGAGAACTAGTTAAGGGAGATTGTTTCCATAGGTCAAAGATAGACGATGGTTCAAGTTGCTAAGGTAATAATAAAAACAAACAGTACAGAGACACAGGGGAAGGCCATGGCAGAATACCCCCCCCCCCCTATTCCACACACACACAAACACACACGCGTATACGCCGATGTTAAGAAATCTTCATATATTAGTTCTAAGGAAAGTTGTGTGTGTAGTTATTACTTGTTAATCATACTTGGATTATTATGACACATAAATATTAACCAAGCATAACGAATACGAGATGGTCTTCCTTCGTTGTAGAATTGTGAATGCTAATGCTCTCCAGTATGGGATAGGGGCATCATAGGTGACTAATAATTAATGTAATAATCATCTTACTCAAAGTATAAACAAGCATAAATACATAACGCAAGAAAGACAAGGACAACGAAATACTCCAGTTACGCACCAGTCACCATTAATAATTAACACATTAATTGTTTAATCTGGATAATGTAAGCGGTAACATACAAACAACCAAACATAATATTTGAAACATTATATACCCTTTTATCTGCAAGTAATAGACAAGGGATTATGTGGCCACACACACACACACACACACACACTATCTCTCCGGGGGCGGGCGTAGCGTGGTGGCTAGCCCGCTCAACTTTTGATCAGGGGGTCAAAGGTTCGAGTCCCGCCGCCGACACGTTACCTTGTGGGTGGGGTAGCGCCCATCCTAACTTACCCTAGTAGTGCTATATGGTCTCTTCAGGTCTAGCGTGGTGGAATAATTTCCATTTATCTCTCTCGCTCTCTCCCTCTCTCCCACACATGAAGTTAATTAATTGAATCCCTAACATAATGCTAAGGTCATCAGACTATGTCACATCTCTAATTTGAAGCAAATGGCATAATGTGTTATCAACTGCTACGGAGTAGTAGGATTTATTTGATATTATATAACAAAATAATATACAGAGTATTCTAAAGATTGAGTAGATACTGTTACATTAAACTCGTGTGTGTGTGTGTGTGTGTATATATATATATATATAATTAAACATAGACTGTGTTCTTAAACATAGACGTAACATAAAGGATGAATATTTTGTCAAAATAGAATCTCAATACCTTCATAATTATACAAAGAATGCAGGGTAACATTGACATTAAGCAAATACAAAAATTGGTAGTAAGGAATAAATCATGAATATTTACGTGCATGCTTTAGAATCATGATAAATTGAATGACAGCATAACATACATTAAATATATGTTCAGGAACTTAAAAGAGCATGGAAAGTTCCAGTAACTTAGAATTGGGGAGGGAGAGACAAGTGTGTGTGAGTGTGTATTGGAGGGGTGGGGGGAGAGAGAGAAGGGGGGAATACTGGTGGAAGGGAACACGGGTGTGGGGAATAAGGGGTGGAGGCGGGAGGGGAGGGGTGAATTCAGGGGAACCAACAGAACACCGTTTTTTCTCCTGGTAAAACAGGGGAGAGAGGAGATGACCAACTGAGCCGGAATATTATGCTCTTAACTGTACACTCAGATGCCATAGTCTCTAGCCTACTCATAATAATTCATGAATCCCGGATGTATTTATTTATGGAGTTATAACCATCTGGATTGATTTTTGGATAACCTTTCAGTAAATACTATACGTAGTTTTTGAGTTGATGTATACACAAATATATTGATTTGTTTCCTGGTGTATATAGTACTTCCACAATATTTATGATACTATGGCATCCGACAGTACTAAGGGAGTGTTGTATTGTATATTAGAGTATATTTAGAGTTATACACAGACAGACCGATCGTCGACCAAACAGTCATTCAAACAGACAGGCGTTCATACATACAGTGCATATAGATAAGATATACTGGTAGACATAGATGGATAGATATCATTAATCAATGGAAGCTTTCAGTGTTCAATTCTTTTAATTTACCCTAATCCCTTTAAAGCCCCTTCCGTTAAGTAGGGATCAGGGTGCTGAGAGAGAGAGAGAGAGAACGTACTGTATAAAGTGTGTGTTTGGCCTTGCTCGTGCTGTTGTACGCTTATGTATGTATGTGTGTTTGTGGGTTAGGAGTAATTAGCTAATAGTGTAAGTGGATTTGGCGGTATATATACCCCTAAGTTCTTCACAGAGCTAGACGGAATTATATCATTATCACTAAACTTGATTATCGCATTATTTGGGATTTTTGACAGGAAATTAGGTGTAGATATGAACATGCATTTAGTTTTACATGTGTTGATCATTAAACCGTTAATATCAAACGTAGTGTTTTACCTTTTTTAAAGTGTTTTCTACATTATTTATTAATATGTCTTAAGTTAGAAATGGTGCCAGTGTGAAGAAACTGGGCATCGTCTGCAGTACAACACTATCGTTTACAATTCCATTTAGGTCATTAATAAATATAGAAAAGAGTAACGGGCCTAAAAATATAGAACCTTGAGGAACCCCATATGAGTTTGTAAGTTTGGGAGATATAGTCTTACATAATCTAACAGATTGAGTTCTAGATGATAGATAATTTTCAAACCAAAAACCATCAATATTGTAGCGTGATAATTTGTTTCAAGAGCAATTCATGATTCACACTATCAAACGTTTCATATGGATGAAGGCGGTACCGCGCTGGTTGGGAAGATCCTAGGGGTGTCGACTGACTGGGGACAGAGGTGCATGGGAGCATTTCGTTCGTGGCCAACCCTTCGGGGATCACGGCGTCAGCAATATATATAAATATATATATATATATATATATACCTGGTACATATACTGTATATATATTATTTTTTTATATGTGAACGAGGGAGACAAAAGGCAAAGCTGCCTGCAGCGAGTGCTTCCCCCAAAGTTGAAAGAGTAACAGGGCCAAAATCAAGGGACGTTCGGGCTAAAATGCCGGGACACACAGAGTTTGAAGCAATTTAAGTCATAGGAAGAGGGAAAGACTGATTCTTGGGGAGAGTTCTAGAGCTCAGCAGTTGAATAGAAGAAAGTCTGAGAAGTCAGGAGTGATTTATCGAGAGGACTTCCCTAGTGGTTAAGGCCCCATTAATTGCTCTTTCCATTCAAATATGCATAGCCTATGTGAGTTGCAGTTGGGATGTGTTTACATGCATAGATTGATATGCAGGATTCGAAGTTGGATAATAAATCGTAGGCAGTGTCCACCATCCTTTAACTGTCTTCGTGGTGCGATGCATAAGGTGTTGATTTTCGGTGTGAGCGTCCTTGGTTCGAATCCACGGACTGCCACATGTGTTTGTAAATTTCATTAATCGATTTTAGGAGTAGAGTTGGTTGTTGGAAGGAACATAATAATAACATTTTACTCTTGGGATGGAGAATTGCACAGAGTAGGGGTGGGATTGTGTTTCAAGACGAGTACTACATACCCTACGTAGAGGAGGTGGTATACACTGTGAGAGCTCCGAGGAACACTGATTATTGTAGTAGCGATAGAATAGTGAGAGAGATGCAACATTGCGGCGAAGAGAGAGAGATTGCAGAGAGTTGGTGAGTGGGCGGGAGTTAATGATACGAAAGGCTTTCCTTTCTACTTTGTCTAGGAGTGCAATGTGAGAGGATCCTCCCCACAAATGTGAACAATACTCAATACAAGGGCGCACTGTGCCCAATAACTATTTGTTGTGACCCATGTAGCAAAAATCGGCCAGCAAAATTTGCGAGCACTCCATGCAATATAGAAACTTGAGTTGGTCGAAGCAATATTGCACTGTTCTGGTGTAAAAGACAAAAGAGGGGCGGCAAAGATGGAAAAGGAAAATAACAATATTAAAAAGAAAAGGAAACAGGAGATGGAGGAGAGGAATACATATTATTTTACAAACAGAAATAAATAATAAACACTGGTTTGTTTTATGCCCAAGCGTTATGTATGCTAAGTCCAAATAGTATTATCTAGTACTCGGAGGTTAAGGTGTGCCCGATTTGCATTGTGGACAGATACAATGTCATGCTTTGTTGGATAAAGTATTGTTAAAACACGAGTTTCGACTTACTTTGAAATACTATTGAAGTGTGAAAAAACATTCAGAGACAATCAAAACTGTCATGTTGTTACAATACAAGCCTGTCTGTGGCATGTGGGTATATTCTATCTGTATTTGCTGCATTCAGAATCTTCATCCGACGAAATACTACGTTAATAGACTGTGCAAATGGACAGTGGTTACTTGTATGTTGTGTGTGTGTGAGTGTGTGTGTGTGTGAGAGAGAGAGAGAGAGAGAGACACATCCACTACACCACAACGTGATAAAGGAATCTTAACCTTTTCCCATTCTCTCCATGCATCCCATTCTCTCATTGCTTCTCATTCTCTCCTTCCTTCCCATTCTCTCCTTGCTATCCATTCTCTCATTGCTCTCCATTCTTTTCGTCCTTCCCATTCTCTGCTTCCTCCACATTCTCTCCTTCCTCCCCATTCTCTCTTTGCTTTTCATTCTCTCCTTGCTTCCCATTCTCTCATTGCTTCCCATTCTCTCCTTCCTCCCCGTTCACGCATTGCTTCCCATTCTCTCCTTGCTCCCATGCTCTCTTTTCTCCCCATTCTCTCTGTGCTTCCCATTCTCTCATTGCTTCCCTTTCTCTCATTACTTCCCATTCTCTCCATCCTCCCCATTCTCCTCCCCATTCTCTCCTTCCTCCCCATTCTCTCATTGCTTTCCATTCTCCCATTGCTTCCCATTATATCCTTGCTTCCCATTCTCCCCTTGCTTCCCATTCTCCCATTGCTTCCCATTATATCCTTGCTTCCCATTCTCCCCTTGCTTCCCATTCTCTCATTGCTTCCCATTCTCTCATTGTTTCCCATGTTCTCATTGCATCCTATTCCCTCCTTCCTCCCCATTCTCTTCTTGCTTCCCATTCTCTCATTGTTTCCCATTCTCTCAATGCTTCCCATTCTTTCCTTCCTCCCAATTCTCTCATTGCTTCCCATTCTCTCATTCCTTCCCATTCTGTCCTTCCTCCCCGTTCTCCCCGTGCTTCCCTTTCTCTCATTGCTTCCCATTCTCCCATTGCTTCCCATTCTCTCATTGTTTCCCATTCTCCCTTTCTTCCCATTCTCTCCTTGCTTCCCATTCTCTCCTTGCTTCCCTTTCTCTCATTGCTTCCCATTCTCACATTGCTTCCCATTCTCTCCTTGCTTCCCATCCTCTCAATGCTTCCCATTCTTGCATTGCTTCCCATTCTCTCATTGCTTCCCATTCTCTCCTTGCTTCCTATTCTCTCCTTGCTTCCCATTCTCCCATTGCTTCCCATTCTCTCCTTGCTTCCCATTCTCTCATTGCTTCCCTTTCTCTCATTGCTTCCCTTTCTCTCATTGCTTCCCATTCTCTCCTTGCTTCCCTTTCTCTCATTGCTTCCCATTCTCCCATTGCTTCCCATTCTCTCCTTGCTTCCCATTCTCCCATTGCTTCCCATTATCTCCTTGCTTCCCATTCTCCCATTGCTTCCCATGGGAAGGTTTACATACCCAAAAGGAAAGTGTGGCTGCTGAAGGACAAGGAAGTTAGGGATAGGTTTCATAATGAACTGGAGGAAATGAATAGAAATAAGGAAGCTAGGCCTAACAATGTAAATAGCCAATGGAACTTTCTTAAGCATAGCCTTATCGCTGCCACTGACAAAGTCTGTGGGAAAACAAAGGGTCACCCCAGGAATAAGACCTCTTGGTGGTGGAACGATGAGGTAGAACATGCTGTGAAAGAGAAAAGGAGATGCTTCAAAGCATGGAAGAAAGGAGGCAGCAGGGAGGAATACCAGGCAGCTAAACGAACTGCCAAAAGAGTTATTTACAATGCTAAAAATCGCATTAAGGACCTGGTCCTCAAACAAGTGTGCAACACTGACAATCCCAATGGGATCTTCAACCTAGCTAGGCGAGTTAAAAATGACAGTAGGGATATTATAGGTGAACAGTGTGTTAGAGATGATAATGGGAAGATTGTGTATGCAGAAAATGAAATCAGAGAAGCATGGAAGGTACACTATAAACGATTGCTAAATGTAGAGTTTGAATGGGATAAGTAACAGCTTAGTATCGAAAAACCAATATCTGGGCCCCCTCCTTTGATAGCACCAGCTGTAGTGAGCGACGCAATCAATAAAATGAAGGACGGTAAAGCTCCAGGTTGCTCCGACATTGTCGCTGAGATGATAAAAGCCTCAGGGGAGATTGGTGTAAACTTAGTCACTGAGTTGATAAACACCATTATTAAAGATGAGAAAATCCCAGAGGATTGGCTCAAAAGTGTAATAGTAAATATATACAAAGGAAAAGGGGATGCGCTAGATAGAGGAAATTATAGGGGCCTGAAAATGCTTGACCAAATCATGAAGGTCTGTGAGAGAGTCCTTGAGGGTTTGATCAGGCAAAGCATCTCTATTGATGATATGCAGTTTGGTTTTATGCCAGGACGTGGTACAACCGATGCTATCTTCATAGTCAGGCAGATACAGGAAAGATACCTACTAAAAGGCAGGGATCTTTACTTTGTGTTTGTGGACCTGGAGAAGGCCTTTGATAGGGTACCTAGAGATGTTGTACAGTGGGCTATGAGGAAACTTGGTGTGGAAGAGTGGCTGGTGCGTGTGATAATGAAGATATATGAGGATTCGCGAAGTTCGGTGAGGGTGAAGGGTGTACTGAGTGATGAGTTCGCAGTCCGTGTTGGAGTCCATGAGGGTTCAGTGTTAAGCCCCCTCCTCTTTATTATGGTCTTGGAGGCGCTGTCTAGAGTTTTTAGAGGCGGACTCCCGTTGGAACTGTTTTATGCAGACGATTTAGTCCTAATAGATGACAGTATGCAGGATGCTGAGGCCAAATTCAGAAAGTGGAGAGAGGGCATGGCGAGCAGGGTTTAAGAGTCAATATTAACAAAACCAAGGTTAAGCATTGTAGTTTGAGACGAGGCAATGTGGCAAAGAGCGGTGCATACCCATGTGCAGTGTGTGGAAAGGGAGTGGGCGTTAACTCAATTCAATGTAGCATCTGTCGATGTTGGGTACACCATGGGAGTAAGCGCTGTAGTAGAATAAAGGGGCCCCTGCCGAAGGATAAGTCAGAAATAGAGAAATTTGAGTGCGTAGTGTGCAAAGGCGAGCTTGTGTTAAGTGATGATCCTGTGGCTGTGAATTTTGGAAATGAGTCTTTGGAGCTGGTGAACAAGTTTTGTTACCTAGGAGATACCATCTCTGCTGGCGGTGGGGCCGAGGCTGCCACTGTTGCTAGAATTAGGTGTGGGTGGGGGAAGTTCAGAGAATTGATGCCAATCCTGACCATGAAAAGAATGCCTCTCCCCCTGAAGGGAAAGGTGTATGCCTCATGTGTTAGAAGTGCAATGACGTATGCCTCAGAAACATGGGCCGTTAAAGTAGAGGATGTCAACAGAATGGAGCGTAATGAGATGAGAATGGTGAGATGGATGTGTGGGGCCAGGCTACAGGATAGAATAACAAATGTTGAGCTGAGGAGACGTTTAGGTATAAAGAGTATTAGCGGGGTGTTGCGTACAAGTACACTGGGATGGTATGGGCATGTGGAGAGAATGGATGAACAAAATTGGGTGAAAAAATGCAGGTCTGTGATTGTGGAGGGAGCTGCACCAAGGGGTGGACCGAGGAAGACCTGGGATCGGACTATACGCGCCGATCTCAAATCCAAGAACTTGACAAGTGAAGCAGCCCTTAACAGGGTTGCCTGGAACGCTGCCATTAGGACAAGAGACTGAAACTTCACTTATGTGTGGAACACTCAGTCTTAAAATGTTATGTATGTGTATGTATGTCTCCCATTGCTTCCCATTATCTCATTGCTTCCCATTCTCTCATTGCTTCCCATTCTCCCATTGCTTCCCGTACTCACATTGCTTCCCATTCTCTCATTGCTTCCCATTTTCTCCTTGCTTCCCATTCTCTCCTTGCTTCCCATTTTCTCATTGCATCCCATTCTATCCTTGCTTCCCATTATTTCATTGCTTCCCATTCTCACATTGTTTCCCATTTTCTCATTGCATCCCATTCTCTCCTTCCTCCCTATTCTCTCCTTGCTTCCCTCTCTCTCATTGCCTCCCATTCTATCCTTGCTTCCCATTCTATCCTTGCTTCCCATTCTCTCATTGCTTCCCATTCTCCCATTGCTTCCCATTCTCCCATTGCTTCCCATTATCTCCTTCCTCCCCATTCTCTCCTTGCTTCCCATTCTCTCATTGCTTCCCATTCTATCCTTGCTTCCCATTCTATCCTTGCTTCCCATTCTCTCATTGCTTCCCATTCTATCCTTGCTTCCCATTCTCAATTTGCTTCCCATTCTCCCATTGCTTCCCATTCTATCCTTGCTTCCCATTTCCTCCTTGATTCTCATTCTCTCATTGCTTCCGATTCTCTCATTACTGCCCATTCTTTCATTGCTTCCCATTTTCTCATTGGTTCCCATTCTCTTCTTGCTTCCCATTATCTCATTGCTTCCCATTCTCTCATTGCTTCCCATTCTCTCAATGCTTCCCATTCTCTCATTGCTTCCCATTTTCTCATTACTCCCCATTCTCTCATTGATCCCCATTATCTCATTGCTTCCCTTTCTCTCCTTGCTTCCCATTCTCTCCTTGCTTCCCATCCCACATTGCTTCCCATTCTCTCATTGCTTACCATTCTCTCCTTGCTTCCCATTCTTTCCTTCCTTCCCATTCTCTCCTTGCTTCCCATTCTTTCCTTCCTCCCCATTCTCTCCTTGCTTCCCATTCTCTCATTGCTTCCTAGTTTCGCCTTGCTTCCCAGTTTCTCATTGCTTACCATTCCCTCCTTCCTCCCCATTCTATCTTTCCTTTCCATTCTCTCCTTGCTTCCCATTTTCTGATTGCTTCCCATTCACTCATTGCTTCCCATTCTCACCCTGTGTCCCATTCTCTCCTTGCTTCCCATTCTCTTATTGCTTCCCATTATCTCATTGTGCAATCTCTCATTCCTTCTCATTATCTCCTTGCTTCCCATTCTCGCATTGCTTCCCATTCTCTCTTTGCTTCACATTCTCTCATTGCTTCCCATTCTCTCATTGCTTCCCAATATCTCATTGTTTCTCATTATCTCCTTGCTTCTCATTATCGCATTGCTTCCCATTCTCTCATTGCTTCCCATTCTCTCCTTGCTTCCCATTCTTTCATTGCTTCCCATTCTCTTCTAGCTTCCCATTCTCTCCTTGCTCCCCATTTTCTATTTTCTTCCCATTCTCTCATTGCTTCCCATTCTCTCATTGCTCCCCATTCTCTCATTGCTTCCCATTCTCTCCTAGCTTCCCATTCTCTCCTTGCTCCCAATTTTCTCTTTTCTTCCCATTCTCTCCTTGCTTCCCATTGTCTCATTGCTTCCCATTCTCTCCTTGGTTCCCATTCTCTCTTTGCTTCCCATTCTCTCATTGTGTCCCATTCTCTCCTTGCTTCCCATTCTCTCATTGCTTCCCATTCTCTCATTGTGTCCCATTCTCTCCTTGCTTCCGATTCTCTCCTTGCTTCCCATTTTCTCATTGTTTAACCCTTCCAGCCCGGGTGTCATTTTAAAATGACACCAAAACAAAAGGGCCGGAACCCGGGTGTCATTTTAAAATCCTTGTGCTTGAAAGAGTGCTTCAAAATTTGCGCGGCCAATTTTGGCATGGTAGGAGCGACCGCAGCGCCACCAAGCCTCAACTACTAGTGTTATCAGTTCGTACGTGGCCGCCATAGTGAGTAATACTGAAAAAATGTTTTCCGACGTGTCCGATTCGTTGCAACCTCCCGCAGGCCCCAGTGCTACCCCACTCGCAACTTCAACGCCTGTTCCAACCGAGAAGAGAGCTCAACAAAAGAAAGTTAAGCGTTTGTTGAGTGATAGCGCTATACAGCGACAACTTTTTGAAAGTGATGAAGAGAGCAGTGGCGAAAGCTTGGTGGACAAGGTACAATTTATAAGTGAAAGTGAAGACGATTTCGTGGGCTTTGGAGACGACGATAAAATCGATTTATTTGAGGGGGGAGACAGTAGTGATGATCCTGATGTGGAAGTGTTTCAGGAAGGTGCCATTGAGCTTCCCAGTGTGCTAGAACCTAGGCCTACCCCCTCGCCATCTTTGCTAGGTCAGCCTAGGCCTAGCCCTAGCCCTACCCCAGGACCTTCCCCTTTGCCTGCCCGTACGCCCTTGAAAGTGGGCAAATATTTCTACAAACAATCATTGATCAAAAGTGCAGCTAAAAAAGCACGCAGGGCAGCCGCAGAAAAGCATAGGGAAGCTGAAGATAGGATAATGACGCCGACCCGGGCCTAGCAACCACCCGCATTCCATTGTCCCGACGCCTTGTGGGTCACCCACAGCCCTCGCCTTCATCTCTCGTTCAGAATGACCAAAGGGCCTCTTCAAGTGGTATTGGTGATGTGCCACAGGCCTCAACACACCGCAGAGCATTATTTCCTGCTGAAAAGCCCTTTTCTGTGGCTTCTATGACAATGAAGTCATGGAATACCTCGTCAAAGAGACAAATCACCACCATGCTATCTGTGCCAACTTTCTTGGGAGGAAGACCAGTGCCAAGATGGTGGCATGGAGAGCTCTCACTGTGGCAGAACTATATGTGTTCTTGGCACTCACAATGCTGATGACTCATATAAGGAAGCACGTTCTGGCTGACTACTGGATCACTGGCGACATCATAACGACTCCATCATTTGGCAAATACATGTCCAGGGACAGGTACTTCGACATCCTCTCCTATCTCCACCTGACAAACAACATGGCAGTCCACCTTCCCGACTCATTATGGAAGATCAGGAAGCTGTATGACATGATACGTCATCGGTTCACCACATACCTGATTCCTTTCCAGAAGATGTGCCTCGACGAGTCTCTGGTCCTGTTCCATGGTAGGCTGCACTTCCGACAGTATATCCCGTCAAGAGACACCGCTTCGGCATCAAGCTCTTCGTCCTCTGCGACTGCTTGACGGGGTATGTGCTGGACTTTATAGTCTACAGCGGCAAGGCTGGAGAAGTTGTGACTGACCCTCTCATTGGTTTTGGTGACGCTGTAGTGAAGAAGATGATGGAGAGGCACTTCAATAATAACCACATCCTCTACACAGATAATTATTACACGTCGCCTCTCCTGACCAAGTACCTCCATGACCGCAAGACCGGAACTGTCGGCACAGTCAAGGGCAAAAGGAAGGGCATGCCAGGCTACCCAACCAAGACGAAGAAGGCGGACATCTTCCACAAGAAGAGTGGCCCCATCCTCTCCATCCACTGGCATGACCAGCGCAAGGTCAACCTCCTCACCACATGCCACAAGGCCCAGATGGTCGCCACAGGGAAGGTGGACCGAACAACCAAGAACCCCGTCCAAAAACCAGCTGCTGTCCTGGATTATAACATCAACATGCGCCTCGTTGACAAGTCCGACATGCAGATGGGCTTCATCGACTGCCTGCGAACATCTTGCAGGTGGTACAAGAAGTTTATCCTGCATACGGTAGATATGTCGATCCTCAATGCCTACAACATCTACCGTCTGAGGACTCCAGGAGCTAAGAAGTACAAGTCCCTGCGGAAGTTCCACAAGCAGGTGCTACTTGAGCTCCTGGCTAAACATGCGGGTACACCAGGCAGGCCAATACAAGGACCAGGCCAGCTTGACAGAACGGGGTGTGCTGAATTCTTCAGGAAGCACCAGCTCAGCGCCCTTCCTTTCAAAGCACCAGGTAGTAATGCTAGGAGTCAGAAGAGGTGCCATGTGTGCAGCCACACAACTCGCAGACCCCGCAAACCCACAAAAACCACTTGGGAATGCCTCGAGTGTCAAGTTGGACTGTGTGCTGGCACCTGCTTCAACGACTTCCACACTCTAACAAACTTTTGAAGTGGAAGTGACAACAGTGAAGTGACACTCAAATGTAGGCTAAGAATAATAATATAACTAAGTAAAAGTGAAAAGGACACATAAGTAATAATAAGTGCCTTCAATAACAATATGAACAAGTGAAAGTGACACTAAAATATATATTTCTAACAATAAATAAGTGAAAATGGCACTCAATAAGCCTAGGCCAGTCAAAGTGACAATATAATAATAATAAAACTAAGTATAAGTGAAAGAGACACACACAAGTAATAATAAGTGACTTCATAACAATATGAATAAGTGACAGTGACACTATATATATTATTAGCTTACCTAACAATACATAAAAGGGGAAATGACACTACCAATTATCAAAGTCCAGTGAAAGTGACAATAATAATCATAATAATAATAATAAAACGAAGTAATAAGTGACAGAGACACAAATAAGTTCATATAAATAACTTAATTGAGTGAAAATAACATAATAACTATAATAAATGACAGAATAACCAATAAAACACTATCAAATCGCTTCCCGGCATAATTGCGGGTGGAGCGACGAGTGCAACTGGGCGTCATAGCCGGGGCCGCGGTTGAGTGTTCGGACGCGCCGAGGTAAATACGCGGCAAAAGTTACCTCCACTTCCATCACCATCACTCCGGAACCAGTTGAGCTAGAGAGCTCTACTCAACGCCATTCTACGCAGGAAGGTAAGGCGCTCATTTCTATATATGTTTGATTAATGTAGGTAATATATTAAGCGAGATTAGCCTTAGTTTACTTTTGTTGATATTCGACCAGATCGCCCGGATACGAGCTCCGTCATTAGGAGAGCCTGCCCGGGCCAGGAGGGTTAACATTCTCTTATTGCTTACCATTCTCTCCTTGCTTACCATTCTCTCATTGCTTACCATTCTCTCATTGCTTCCCATTCTCTCATTGCTTCCCATTCTCTCATTGCTTACCATTTTCTCATTGCTTCCCATTCTTCCTTGCTTCCCATTCTCTCCTTTCTTCCCATTCTCTCCTTCCTTCCCATTCTCTCATTGCATCCCATTCCCTCATTGCTTCCCATTCTCTCATTGCTTCCTATTCTCTCCTAGCTTCCCATTCTCTCCTTGCTCCCCATTTTCTCTTTTCTTCCCATTCTCTCCTTGCTTCCCATTTATCCTTGCTTCCCATTATCTCCTTGCTTCGCATTTTCTCATTGCTTCCCATTCTTTCCTTGCTTCCCATTCTCTCATTGCTTCCCATTCTCTCAATGCTTCCCATTCTTTCATTGCTTCCCATTCTCTCATTGCTTCCCATTCTCTCATTGTTCCCAATTTCTCTTTCCTTCCCATTCTCTCCTTGCTTCCCATTATCTCATTGCTTCGCATTCTCTCATTGCTTCCCATTATATCCTTGCTTCCCATTCTCTCCTTGCTTCCCATTCTCTCAATGCTTCCCATTCTTTCATTGCTTCCCATTATCTCATTGCTTCCCATTCTCGAATTGCTTCCCATTCTCTCCTTCCTTCCCATTCTCTCAATGCTTCCCATTCTCTCATTGCTTCCCATTCTCACCTTTCTTCCCATTCTCTGATTGCTTCCCAATTTCTCCTTGCTTCACATTCTCTCTTTGCTTCCCATTCTCTCATTGCTTCCCATTCTCTCAATGCTTCCCATTCTCTCATTGCTTCCCATTCTCTCCTTCCTCCCGCACAAGAAGGAGAGCGTCGCTTTTTCGTGTGTGCCTGTATGTTGTTGTTAAGTATCGAAAAGTAGTGTAAAGTGGCTGTTTTGGCCATAAAGTTATCTCCAATGAAATCATCATCACAGCTCAACCAGTTGACTTAGAGAGCTCTACTTAATGCCATTCTACAGGTAAATAACACAGCTACGCTTGGGGATGCGCGGGAATGCGGGAAGCAGTCTGATTAACAAATATACGGTAGCCTAGCCTAGACGTTTTTCGGCCAAAACACCCGGGTTTTGAGGAATATATATATAATACATAGCCGGGGCTGGAGAGTAAGGTATACAAGGAAAAAGATAGATAGCGTAATTAAATCGCAGCAACGATTTAATAGCAAACTAGAAGAAGGATAATTAACGTTACGTTAAATAATCAGTAAACTGTCACTCCTGTCTGAAAGAAAGTGAAACAAAGAAAGTCCTAAAGCATCATGCAGGAATCTTCTTCAAAAGTCAGATGCAACTAAGAAGTACGTCTCGGATTCTGAACTGTGAATTATTACTGTGGGAACATATATAGTGTAGGGACATACGGTGTTATCTGGCACAGGTGTAATTATAAAACAGTCGGCAGTCTAAACTCTAACCACAAAAAGATTTGCTTTCTCCCACCAGGCACAAGCCTGCTCTGATTGGGTCTCTCAGCAACAATCCCAACTTACTATAAACATAAGGAACAATAATGCTGCACACATATACACAATTAGATTATAAACCCTAATCGGGGGTCTGCCAGGTGGACGAAGTCTAGCAGGGGAGTCGTAGGCTAGGCTACCTGGGCCAAGCCACCTGCTCGGTAGCCTAGTGTCGTTCTCAAGTCTGTGCGCCTAGTTACATTAAATGACGGGGTGCTCTCTTGAGAGATCCAGGTCTCGTGTACCTGGTTCTCTCCTGGCGACCCTCCTAAGTCAAAAGCTAACGAGCTAGCACAGTGCTGGGTGGACTAGGCAAACGCCCTCACGCCAACAGTGCTAGGCTCTAAGGTACACAGACAAGAAAATGACCTAGGCCTCCGCAGGTATCCGGTACAGTTGCATAGGCTCAACGAAGTCTATACTCATAGGAAACTGAAACCTGATAGCCTCTTCCCAGTCTAGCATCGACTGACCTGGCAGACACCCAAGAAAATAAGGTTTGGGAAACACGATGAGTATGTCAAACCTCCCCAAGCCAAAATGGATAACCCTCTGATCCAAAATGCCTAACTAATTACATATAATATCTCTGAGAGCTCGCTGTATAATACAGTGACGGATATATGAAATCAACGTCAAGGGGAAGGGCAGTTAATTAATAGTAGGATATACAGAGAGAAGAAGGTAAGCAGTGGTAGAGAAAGTTCGCAATAGGGGGGTGAGGTGGGCTGATAGATTGCAAAGGGATGTTAGCGTTACAGCACTAAGAGGAGCTCTGCCCGTGGAAGTCACAAGGGAGTGCGTGCGTGTAGGCGCACCCATTCCCGACGCGGCGGGAAAGCGGTGACGGAGCAGGAGGGAGGAGCCCAGCAACGAATCAGGTGCCCGAGAGATGACGTAACTAACCAAGTTGCACGATCTCAATCCGCCGATACCACCTCGCTCTGTTTTTTTCTCTCTCTCTCTCTCTCTCTCTCTCTCTCACTCACTCACACTCTCCAACTTCCACGAGTCATCTAATACATTAAATCTATGACAGCTGGAATAAAATACAATGCATTGTCACAGGCGAAAATAAGGAGTATCTCTGGACTACCTGTGACACTATGATGCACTAGGAAGAAACTAGAACTTAATCAATAAACTACAGCCCATAACACTGCCTGGGGAGAGGGGAGAAGAGGATGGGGAGCCAACCGCTGCCCCCTCGTGGTCGCTGGGGAGCTGACGTGCGTCACATGTGTCCCACAGGGTTCGGTACTTGGTCCGGTGTTGTTTAGTCTGTTTATTAATGATATTATAAATTCAAGCACTAAAATAAAATTTCTACTTTATGCCGATGATACCAATATTTATCTACAGGGTAATAATATTCTCGAATTATCAAATCAAATGAATGAAGAAATTAGCAAAGTTTCTAATTGGATTAAATCAAACAGTTTAACGCTCAATCTTGGTAAAACTCACTATTTAGTGACTCATTTTAGCTCGAATCAAATTCCCAATATTGTCATTAAAATCGATGAACACATTATTGAGCAGGTTAAGGAAGCTAAATTTCTTGGTGTTACCATCAACAGTGCAATGACCTGGACAACACACATATATGACATAAAATTGAAAATATCTAAAATTACTGGAATAGTTTAAAAAACAAGAGATTCGTTCACTAAAACAAATGTATTTTGCTTTAATTTATCCTCATATTATTTATTGTGCTACTATCTGGGGAGGAGCCAATAAAACTTATTTAGACGCCATATTTCTAGCTCAGAAAAAGATATTACGAATTATTACCTATCAATCATATAACGCTCACACTGGACCTATATATAAAGATCTTGGTTTATTGAAATTAAATGATATTCTGTTTTCACAAGCAGTCCGTTTTGTATATAAAGATCTAAATCAACAATTACTTATAGATGGAAATGTTGACTTAATGACACACAATTTTAACACACGAGGAGTCGAGGAGTCATTACACTACCTTACTATAGAACAACACATGGACAACGCAGCCTACATTACAGGGGACCGAAATTGTGGAACACGTTGAACGAATCTGTTAGACACTCCGAATCTTTATTTGCATTTAAAACTAAAATTAAACAAAGCTTCCTTAACCCGCTGAGTACCAGCTAAATATTTATAAATGTACCACGCAGGACCGGCTGATTCTGATTTTTTTTTTTATTCCAGAAACAATAGCGAATGGGTTAGGAATGAAGGAAAAACCACGAAAAACCGATCAAAAAGCTCAAAAAATGGTCCTACAGAGCCCCCAAAAACGGATTTTACAAGAGTAAAAAATTGAAGGCAATTTCCCCCAAAAAACATATTTTTGTGCGCTCACATGCACGCGGTTGGACTTTGAGAGTTTTCAACCATTGGCATGGGTGCGTGGGATACTTACACAGTTCCCATACAAATCTGAGCCCTCTAGGTGCCATAGGACCGGAGTAATTGGGACCGGACCGGCCAGGACGCAAACCATGCGTCGCTGGGGTTTAGCGTTACATACATTATGGACACAAACCCTGCGTCGCTGCGGCTCAGTGGGTTAATCAATACTAGTACTTAATTGCAGTCTCTGAAAGCAAAAGTTTTGTTTTTATGTATACTTGCCTTATCTTTAATATATTTTAGCATACTGAGTAGGTCACATATCAATTGTATAATTTAGTAAGAACCACTACAAATTATTATAGCTTGAATATTGTTTATTACATCTGTTGTACTTAAATTTCTAAGTTCAAGCACACTACTGAGGTGGGGGAATAATTCGACAGTTGCTAGAGTTTGTATAGTTTATTAAATAGAACGAACTCTAAATCTAACTACTAGTCCAATAGCCTACTTCCTGTTCTGGTCGAAATGAGTTCAGTACGCGAATTGAATAAGACGTTGTCCCGTGATAGATGGTACGTTGGAACCCAAGAGCTCCCGCACATACTATTCGGATGCCCGCTATTCAGGTAATGCCTCACTTCGACTTAGATACATCGTAGGTTACCAGACTGAATTTATAATGATCGCCGTGCCCTTCGATGTCTTCTAAGAGACCTGGGCTGCTCTGACTCAAACTATTACTAATTTCTTAATCCTAAATGCAAGTGGACAAATAATATATATTTCTATATCCGCTTCCGAAACCCCCAAATGGCTAACCTTTTCCCGGGCGTTACGAACACCACTCTCGGTTCATACAATAGCCCCTCTGAATACAACACTGGCCCGTAGGCGGTTTGACTCTCTATAAAGGATATAATCTTTAACTCACATTTCCCTTACAACACCGAACGCGTAGTCCGTTACACATGAACATAAAAGCTTTGTCAATACAATAGTACACCTGAATACAATACTAGCCTGTAGGCCGTTTAACTCTCTATCAAAGATATAATCTTTTAAGTCTTAGTTCCCTTACAACACCGAATGCGTAGTCCATTACACATGAACATAAACTCTTTGTTAATACAATATTACACCGGAATACAACACTGGCTCGTAGGCCGTTTAACTCTCTATAAAGGATATAATCTTTAACTCTTAGTTCTCTTACAACATCGAACGTGTAGTCCGTTACACATGAACATAAACTCTTTGTTAATACAATATTACACCGGAATACAACATTGCTCCCCGGACAATATTTCTGGTAGCTTCAAGAGCCGGATATGCCCTTACGTTACTTTCTATTTCAATCTTAAAGGTCACTCAACAGAGCTAGGAGTTAGCAAGACTAATCATGAAGTTCCTTTATCGATAAGTTACGTTAAATATATTCGGACTAGTGTCCTTGTAATATAATTTCAGACGTGTGTCCTTACAATATAATCCGGACGTGTGTCCAGTGTCATTTAGTGGCTTACGGGAGTCAGATGCTGGCACTAAGTTGTCTGAAAAGAGGCAAGTAGAAGATCCGGTACAAGGAGCAAATGAAGTAGATGTAGGAGGGTCAAAGGTGGTCATGCCGGGAATTTGGACGTTTGTGGCCCAAAAAGTTCGACACAAAGGAGCGCCCTGATTGGTCAGACGCTTTCCTACTTTAACATCTAATATTTGTTAAGCAACTATGTGCTGTTTAGCTTCACATATTTTATTATGCCTATATAGCTAGCTAACATGAGCTACTTCTTAGCTAGCTGCATTTGCCACATTAATTACTATATTATCATCATTCTTATTGTATATGTACCTTTTGGCAATACAAAAATATCAATCAATAAAAAAAAAATCAATCCTTGATTCCCATTCTCTCCTTCCTTCCCATTCTCTCCTTGCTCCCCATTAACACCTTCCTCCCCATTCTCTCATTGCTTGGGTCCTCCCCACTCACTTCCAGGACAGCATCTATCTTCTCAGCCACCCTCCCGATTCCGGCACCAGGCACGCAGACAACTTTACCAACCTGAGTGTTTGTTGCCCTGCCAAGGTATCTAACCAATGAATCACCGACAATGAAAACAGACTTAGCTTTTTCCTTTTGTCGGCGTGTAGCAGCAGTTGTAGCAGCAGCAGCAGACTTCCTCCCCTCCCCTCTCAGTGCCTCGCTGTAAGATGGGTCATCTCCTCCCCCCACTATACACTTCGTTCCACTTGAAGCTACCACTTTCCAGGAAAAGTCCGGTTTTCCTACACCAGTGGCATTTTTCGTTTCCTCTAATGCCATCTTCAATGCTAGGTTCTCGTCCTTGAGAGATTGGACCTCGAGCTCAAAATTCTCCAGCCATTCTTGCAAAGTAAGACAAAGCTGGAGAACATGGGAAGAGGTGACAATCTCATCAACACAAGCCATCACTAATATATAAGAATGTTCACCTCACTAGGGGATAAACAGGTATGTCACGAGCGGTCACTGGGGACGTCCTCACTGGTCAAAGGTCAGGAGCCAACTGCCTTCTCTCCTTCCTTCCCATTCTCTCATTGCTTCCCATTCTCTCCTTGCTTCCCATTCTCTCCTTGCTTCCCAATCTCTCATTGCTTCCCATTCTCTCCTTGCTTTCCATTCTCTCCTTGCTTCCCATTCTCTCCTTCCTCTTCATTCTCTCATTGCTTCCCATTCTCTCTTTGCTTCCAATTCTCTCTTTGCTTCCCATTCTCTCCTTCCTCCCCATTCTCGCTTTGCTCCCCATTCTCTCCTTGCTTCCCATTATCTCATTGCTACCCATTCTCTCCTTGCTTCCCATTCTCTCATTGCTTCCCATTCTCTCCTTGCTTCCCATTCTCTCCTTGCTTCCCATTATCTCATTGCTCCCCATTCTCTCCTTGCTTCCCATTCTCTCATTGCTTCCCATTCTCTCATTGCTTTCCATTATCTCATTGCTTCCCATTCTCTCCTTGCTTCCCATTATCTCATTGCTACCCATTTTCTCCTTGCTTCCCATTCTCTCATTGCTTCCCATTCTCTCAGTGCTTCCCATTCTTTCATTGCTTTCCATTCTCTCATTGCTTCCAATTCTCTCATTGCTTCCCATTCCCTTATTGCTTCCCATTCTCTCATTGCTTTCCATTCTCTCCTTGCTTCCCATTCTCTCAGTGCTTCCCATTCTTTCATTGCTTTCCATTCTCTCATTGCTTCCAATTCTCTCATTGCTTCCCATTCCCTTATTGCTTCCCATTCTCTCATTGCTTCCCATTCTCTCATTGCTTCCCATTCTCTCATTGCTTCCCATTCTCTCCTTGCTCCCCATTCTCTCCAATCAGCCCATTTTCTCCTTGCTTCCCATCTTCTCATTACTTCCCATTTTCTCCTTGCTTTCCATTCTCTCCTTGCTTCCCATTCTCTCCTTCCTCTTCATTCTCTCATTGCTTCCCATTCTCTCTTTGCTTCCAATTCTCTCATTGCTTCCCATTCTCTCCTTGCTTCCCATTCTCTCCTTGCTTCCCATTCTCTCCTTCCTCCCCATTCTCTCCTTGCTTCCCATTCTCTCATTGCTTCCCATTCTCTCATTGCTTTCCATTCTCTCATTGCTTCCCATTCTCTCCTTGCTTCCCATTATCTCATTGCTACCCATTTTCTCCTTGCTTCCCATTCTCTCATTGCTTCCCATTCTTTCATTGCTTTCCATTCTCTCATTGCTTCCAATTCTCTCATTGCTTCCCATTCCCTTATTGCTTCCCATTCTCTCATTGCTTTCCATTCTCTCCTTGCTTCCCATTCTCTCAGTGCTTCCCATTCTTTCATTGCTTTCCATTCTCTCATTGCTTCCAATTCTCTCATTGCTTCCCATTCCCTTATTGCTTCCCATTCTCTCATTGCTTCCCATTCTCTCATTGCTTCCCATTCTCTCATTGCTTCCCATTCTCTCCTTGCTCCCCATTCTCTCCAATCATCCCATTTTCTCCTTGCTTCCCATCTTCTCATTACTTCCCATTCTCTCCTTGCTTTCCATTATCTCCTTGCTTCCCATTCTCTCATTCCTTTCCATTTTCTCCTTACTTCCCATTCTCTCATTGCTTCTCATTCTCTCATTGCTTCCCATTCTCTCATTGCATCCCATTCTCTCCTCACTTCCCATTATCTCCTTCCTCCCCATTATCTCCTTCCTCCCCATTCTCCCCTTGCTCTTCATTCTCTCCTTCCTCCCCATTCTCTCCTTGCTTCCCATTCTCTCCTTGCTTCCCAGTGTCTCTTTCCTCCCCATTCTGTCATTGCTTCCCATTCTCTCATTGCTTCATATTCTTTCCTTCCTCCCCATTCTCTCCTTGCTTCCCATTCTCTCCTTGATCCCATTCTCTCCTTCCTCCGTAATTCTCTCCTTCCTTCCCATTCTTTCCTTGCTTCCCATTATCTCATTCCTCCCCATTATCTCCTTGCTTCCCATTCTCGTATTGCTTCCCATTCTCGTATTGCTTCCCATTCTCTCCTTCCTCCCCATTATCTCATTCCTCCCCATTCTCTCCTTGCTTCCCATTATCTCATTGCTTCCCATTCTTTCATTGCTTCCCATTCTCTCCTTCCTCCCCATTCATCCCATTCTCTCCTTCCTCCCCATTCTCTCCTTCCTCCCCATTCTCTCCTTCCTCCCCATTCTCTCCTTGCTTCCCATTCTCTCCTTGCTTCCCATTCTCTCATTGCTTCCCATTCTCTCATTGCTTCCCATTCTCTCATTGCTTCCCATTCTCTCATTGCTTCCCATTCTCCTTGCTTTCCATTCTCTCCTTGCTTCCCATTATCTCCTTCCTCTTCATTCTCTCCTTGCTTCCCAGACTCTCATTGCTTCCCATATAGGTATCACCCAGTTGAATATTGTAGATCAAGGAATTACTGGCGATCACTATAATGCACGTTGAAGTACAACATCGCATAACAGTGATTATGGTGGTGATACAAATAATTGCGGAAGTGGTGGTGAAGATAGTGGTGATGGTGGATGTGGAGGTGCTGATAGTATTAGTTATGTTGGTGATTATGGTGGTGATAAATAATTGTGGAGAGGTGGTGAAGATAGTGGTGATGGTGGATGTGGAGGTGCTGATAGTATTAGTTATGTTGGTGATTATGGTGGTGATACAAATAATTGTGGAGAGGTGGTGAAGATAGTGGTGATGGTCGATGTGGAGCTGCTGATAGTATTAGTTATGTTGGTGGTGATAATAACAATTGCAGTGGTAGTGGTGGAATCAGTATTGGTAGTGTAATAAGTGGTGATGAGAATAGTTAGTTGATGGAGTAATTGTGGCGGTAGAGATGGTTGGTTTAAGGAAGAATAATATAAATACACATGTAAGGTTTGGTAAATATTATAATATTATATATTTTATTTGTGGTTTTATTTTCTCCTTCTGGGCCCACTAACTAGCCCTTTGTTTTCTTATTTGCCGTTGCTTTTTTCCAGTACTTTCAGGTACTTCATGATAATGGTAATGGAACTGACTATTGCGGCGATAATAATTGCAATGCAATAATTGCTATGACCTAGAATATAAATACAGCAAAGCGTCAAACAGGAAGTAATGGAAAACGTAAACCTCCAACTCCTGGAATGCATAGCTTGAGGCTCATAAATTACGGAATGTTGTCGAGAAATTCTAGCTGCAGAACGTGAACTAACAAACACAAAGTAGAGAACCACAAAGCTTTGAACTGGGTACAGAAGCTGAGAGACTACGTACTCACACGTTCAGGCACACACACACACACACCTACCTTACGTCAAAATAATTTAGCAAAGCGTGTATATGTTTTCTTCCACTTATGTATATCTATTGGGGATCTATGGGGTATTTTTGTTTAAGTTTTATAGAAGTCTAGGGAGCAAATGAAAACAAAAACTTCCCTTAATAGAAAGCCTTAATGTTTTGAGAGTCGCTGACACTGTGCATAGTTTATGGGCTGTGAAGGCCACAAACATCATGACCCTGGCTGGGGATGGGTAGGAAACAACCAAGACCAAAGGCAAGGACATGTACAATGTGCTATAAATCCACTTGATAATATTTTTAACTCTAATCTCTGTAACACAACAAACGAGTAGAGGTATCGAGCAAATATTTCTACCATTTAGAGAAAGGTCTGCCAAGGAACAGGTGAGAAGATGTATAGCCCATTTACTCTAGTAATGTTTGAGTTATCATTGAGAGGTTAGGGTTCGAGATTTCTAGAACAGGCAGAACAGTTTTGCCAAATCTAAAAAAAATGTATTATGAGATGCAGAAGGCAACTGTATTAGTGCAACTGCAAGTGTGAGTGTGTGTGTGTGGGGGGGGGGGGGGGAATGTTTGCTCTCTAGACCTCTATCAAGCTTTTCAAAACAACCCCAAAACACCTCTTCGAGATGAATTTGTATGTTACTCGGTAGAAAAATATCCCGGCCGGTGGTAGGTACTAGAGATGGAACGAATATAAATTTTCACTATTTGCGAATACGAATGCGAATACGAATTTTTGTTGGTAAAATTCGCGAATACGAATAGCGAATAGCGAATATTTCAATCTTTCTTGAAGGATGAAATTGTCATCCTTCAAGAACTGGTAATTCGTTTTATATCACCAACAAATGTTAATTAAATTACTATGAAATTAATTACCGGAAGCCAATGACGATGTGAATGTGTAAAACTGCGTTACCACCAATGATTAGCCATTGGGCTTTTGGCAGAAAATGCCAAAAATTATCAGTGATTTCCGAGACATGTTTACATACAGTATTCTCATCGTCCAGCATATTACTGTTTCATAATAATCAGCCAACTTAAAATAGCCCTCTATAATAGTTAATTACCACTAGAACAATACACTATATCATGTAGGAAGTCTTCTGGAGAAATAGGGCAAATTTATTAAACAATGCATGATAAACTAAAGCACAAATATATGCTAGAATACCATTGACATATCGCTAGATAGTCACCAGACACTAACAATAAATTTAAAATACATTCACATACTATGGTACTTAGAGGGTTTAATAAAGAAACATTCCTTTCCCCGACATCGTATACAAGCGAACACGAGATGTTTTTTTTTTTTTTTTTTTTAAAGAACGTCAACAAACGCTTCGTATATTTGGGTTTGGTGAACATTTTGGGGTTCCTAGTTATATATTAGAACATATTTATATTTTGCACACTCTTGACTTTAAAATGTAATATTTTACATGTTTGTATATCTTCTATTGGTTTCGTGAAAATATTCGCATGTTTGCAAATAGCTATGAATGAAAATTTGAATACGAATACGAATACGAATATTGAAAAACATAGCGAATATTCGCACATACGAATACGAAACGAATATTCGGTTCATCTCTAGTAGGTACCTCCCGGCTCGATGTTGGTCGCTAGTCAATAAACCGACACCTAAAACATTATTGTCTATGTGTAAGAAGCAGAAAATAGGCAGGTTGACTGTAACAGGTGTCTCCCCCAAAGCTGAATTAAGTGACAGGGCCGAATTCAAGGGACACTGCGGTCAAAATGCCTGGACACCCGAAGTTTAAAGCAGTTTAACCCTTGTCTAACGGGGCCCGACTTAAGTCCGTATGGAGAGTAAAGGACTATGTGGCGGGGCCCGACTTAAGTCTGTGTGCAATTTGGTGCAATATTGGCTCTGAGAGAGAGCCGAGCGGTGGGAGGAGCGTAGGTTGCCTCATGACCGCTTGCCACGACCGTCGTGAGTCCACTGACATGTACTCTACAGTACTCCACCCTCTCTCACTCGCTACACACGTAATTATGTAACGAAATGACCGTATTTTAGCGATTTTGCCCTTCACTTGCACGATCGTTGCAAGACAACCAGTGATCGTAGAAGGATGGTTCGGATGTCATTGGAAAGCGCAATTTACGCCCTTTCAGGGATACATACTTGTATTACGCTCTGGCTCTTGTTTATGAATGAAAAAGAGCACGGAAACAACCCCATTTATGGTAAAAACCCCCGCTGGGCGGCACAGTGAATATACTCCACCACCCGCTCTTTGAGTGTTAAGTCATAGGGTGAAGGAAAGATTGATTGAGGGAGAGAGAACCAGAGTTCACTTGTTGAGTAGAAGAAAGACTGGGAACATTCTTGGGTTGGAGAGCTGGACAAAATAGGACTGAGACTGTGTTGAAAGGCTGTAGCCTCGCACTCACCGCAACTGAAGGGGGTATCCCACTGTTCGATTTTTCTATGGCGACCGCCGTGCGACCGAGTTTTTTGCCTGTGTCGCAAAAATTGCGACGAATCTGGGTTTTTCAGAAGCGAATGAAATCGAATGTATGCGAGAAAGACGAATTTCCTCGAATGAAGTGCGACGGAAGTAAGACCAAAGGACGATTATGGCGCAATCTTTGGCGATAATGACGAATGTTGTGCGACAATTGAGGGCGATTAAGGGCGGATGAAGTGAGACAAAGGGCGAAAATGGCGGATGCACAGAGATTGACTTTCGAATGTTGGACGATGTAATGAGATAAAACCGCAGAGGTTGTGCAACTTATGGCGAATATGGCGAATGCCATGTGTGTGTGTGTGTGTGTGTTGTAGTGTGTGTGTGTGTTTGTGTGTGTGAAAAGGCGAAATTTGGAAAAGCTGGACATTGTGTGTGTGTGTGTGTGTGTGTGAAAAGGCGAAATTTGGAAAAGCTGGACATTGTGTGTGTGTGTGTGTGTGTGTGTGTTTGTATCTACGGATCAATGTGTACAAGCCTTATCCCGGAATATCTGAACAATACTTGGGAGAACAACAATGATACTGACGAATTATTCTGAACAATTAACAGTCCCATAGAGAACATTAACTGTGTTTTATATTTTCGTTCAAAGTTCACAATCTCGTTTACATAAGATCTATTACAAAAACATATGCCCTCGAATCAAAATGTAAATATAATTGTGTGGGTATGTCTGAGTGTCTGTGCATCTATGGAATAGGTGTATTCCCACTCAAGATACAATTATGGATTTATTTTTCGATAAGTATCCAAGTATCCAAGTATCCAAGTATCGATATCTTCCTGGCAAGCGATAGCGAACCAGCATTATATGGAGAAATCCGGCTTCGCCGGAGAAATTTTTCTATCGAAAAATGTACAAATTTAGCTTGCTCTCAAAACAAAAAAATATATATATATATGTTGGCTCGCTAGTCGCTACCGCTCACCAGGAAAATATTGAAACCTGGATGGGGGTAAACGTCTTAAAACAGTAGGATGAACGGGGCCGAACGGATACAAGGCAAAGAGAGAGGGAGATAAATAGAAAACAAACAAAAAACGAGGAGAGAGTTAGAGAAAGTGAAAACTAAAAAAGGCGAGGTGGGCTCAATTTTTAAGCCGTAACGCAAACATTGAGCCCACCTAGCTGTTTTTTGTTTTCTCTTTCTCTCCCTCTCTCCTCGTTTTTTTGTTTCTATTTCTCTCCCTCTCTCTTTGCCTTGTATCCGTTCGGTCCCGTTCATCCTACTGTTTTAAGACGTTTATCCCCATCCAAGTATCGATATCTTCCTGGCAAGTGATAGCGAACGGCATTATATGGAGAAATCCGGCTTCGCCGGAGACATTTTTCTATCGACAAATTTACACATTTAGCTTGCTCTCAAAACAAAAATATATATATGCACTGAGAGAGCTCTGAAGAACACTGATTGTTGTAATACCGATAGTAAATATATATATGCACTGAGAGAGCTCTGAAGAACACTGATTGTTGTAATACCGATAGTAAATATATATATGCACTGAGAGAGCTCTGAAGAACACTGATTGTTGTAATACCGATAGTAAAGTGAAAGAGATGCAACATTGCGACATGTAGAAAGAGATTGTAGGGAACTAGTAAGAGGAAGTGAGTTGATGAGACGAAATGTGTACTCTAATCGAATGTTATAAGTGTATTTGTTTGTAAACCACAACTTTTGTTAGACTAGTGGCCATCCCTCATGAATGAGACAAACTAGAGAATGAACGAATTTCCCAAGGAAATGGAGGCAATTCTTTCTGGCCCACTACCTTTGGGATCCAGGTGTCTGACATTACATTAATATATATATACTTTATATGCAGTATATGATAATCTGAAGAGCTGTTACTGTAATTCATTCTTAATAGCCCACAACCTTTGGGATCCAGGCGTTTGACATTATATTAATAGAAATACTTCATATATATGAAAATCTGAAGAGGTGTTGCTAGAATCCATTCTTTATAGGTAGGCCTGAAATCGTAAACCCTAACCTCTGTAACTCGATAAGGGCTATACTAAATGGGCTGTAATTTACCACACCTATTCCCTGGCTGACTCTTCCCAAATAGTAGAAATATTAGCTCGATTACTGTAGTAGTTATTACCCATCCACTCGGGGAACTGACCGTGTATTTAATTGTTTGTTTTGTATATTTAGATGCTTATTTATGGGTTATTTGTTTGTATATGTATATACTGTACTTAGTTCTTGTCTATTTAATTTCCTTAAAATACATTTGTATTATTTTTGTTTTTAATGAATTTATTTTGTATATTTTTTAAATGTCCTCCCTAGATCTTCATCAAGCTAAATACATGACCGCCCATAGAGAAAAATGTGGGCATTGGTGAGCATTTCAAGAAGAAAAAGTTAGATACACTTTCCAATTCTCCTTTGGCACTTCACCTATTTCAGCTGAGTATTTTCAGGTCTCGTTCACCTTGTCACCAACCGCCTATTGACACTCAGTGCCGGGGATCTGACCTGTGAGGCTCACCCAGATGTTTCATTTAAGCTGCTTACACTTCTATGAAAGAGAGAGGGAGAGAGAGAGAGAGAGAGCGAGAGAGAGAGAGAAAGAGAAATTCAAAGTTAGATTAGAGTGTTGTCTGTGTTAACTAACTTTGAATAATGATCAACCTTAATATAATAAGAAAAGGACATTTGTTGGGGAGATGACGGGGTTGGAAAACAGGAAAAAGTCTGTGACAGTAGACACCCTGATCATGCAGGGAAAGGAGCAGCCTACCAGAACCAGAATAGCTGTCAATAAGGAAACCAAGAAGACCAGGAGAGAACAACATCAAGAGAAGAAGAGAGAAAATAGAACAAGACCAGTTTCCCATGCATTAACACCTGACCATCTTACCTTTGGATACCTTTGGATGTGTTCGCCGCTCCTCTAGCGGCACCAAGGAGCGCGACGCCCCTCGTTATGGGTGGTGATTTGGTGCAGTAGACTGTTTGAGGCGACAGCTCGCTCCCTTGCGAGGATGGGCTCGTCTGGCACTTTTTGCAGTTCGACATCTAGGGCTCTCTTGAAGTTGTCTAACGAGATGTCCCTCATGTCTCTTACTCGCCGTGGGAGTTTGTTGAAGAGACGTGGGCCTCTGTGTGATAACCAGCCCTCTCGCGGAGAGCCCATAGCACCCCTGTTATTCATCCGGGGGATTTCGCATTCCCAGCCTCTCCTATCACTGAATTTCATGACTATCGGAGTATGTAGGTTTGGTACTAAACCCTCTGCGATTTTCCACGTGTATATTATTAGGTAACGTTCTCTTCTACGTTCCAGTGAGTACAGATTCAGTGCTCTTAAACGCTCCCAATAGTGTAGATGTTTTATCGAACTTATATGCGAAGTGAAATTTCTTTGTACACTCTCTACGTCATTTATTTCACCTGCTTTGTATGGGGATGTTAATACGCTACAGTATTCAAGCCGCGGTAGCACTAGAGATTTGAAGAGCGTTATCATAGGCAATTCACCGCGTGTTTTAAAAGTACGCAGAATCCAACCCGTTAGACGTTTCGCAGCCGCCACTTTGACCTGGTTATGTACTTTGAAACCCATATTTTCAGACATTAATACCCCAAGGTCTTTCACACTGTCTTTCCGTTCTATTATGTGGTTAGATTCTGTTAAGTAATTTGTAATTTCTTTAACACCATTATTATCTCCGTACCGTATTAATTGGAATTTTTCCTCATTGAATTGCATGTTGTTTTCCCTGGTCCACTGGAACACTACATTCATGTCTTCCTGCAGTCGGCCCGTGTCCTCTTGTGTGTTTACTATCTTGCTTAATTTTGTGTCATCAGCAAAAGACGACACCGTACTGTGTCTGGTGTTGGTATCTATGTCGCAAATTAGTATGAGGAACAGAAGGGGCGCTAGCACTGTTCCTTGGGGCACTGAGCTTTTGACATCCGAAGGCTCAGAAGTGACTTGGTTTACTGCTACCGATTGTTTTCGGTTTACGAGGAAATTGTATATCCACCGTCCGATTTTCCCAGTTATACCTTTTGCTTTCAGTTTGTGGGCTATTATACCATGGTCACATTTATCAAATGCCTTAGCAAAATCGGTGTAAATGACATCCACGTTTTTCTTTTCTTCTAGCGCTTTAAGAATTTTGTCATAGTGTTCCAAAAGTTGTGAGAGACATGATCTTCCCGCTCTGAACCCATGTTGACCGGTGTTGTGTAGTTCATTTGTCTCCATGAATGTTGAAATTTTGCTTCGCAGGACTCGCTCGAAAACTTTAATGATGTGAGAGGTTAGAGCTACCGGGCGGTAGTTTTTTGGTAGTGCTTTACTCCCTCCTTTATGCAGTGGGGCAATTATTGCGTTTTTCAAGCTATCTGGTATGTCACCAGTGTCTAGACTCCTTCTCCACATCTGCCAGATCAGTCTGCCTATTTTTCCAGACCTACCCATGATCTAATCCCTGAAAGTATAGGTCAGCCAGCTCCTTTTACCAGATCTATCCACGCTCTAATCCCCGGGAGTTTAGGTAAGTCTGCCCGCAAAAGGAGTTCGAGTCCGGACCAATCACAGGGATCCCTGATCAACCAATGGCAGGGCCAGAGACAAACGACCAAAGCGTATAACCAGTTCCAGCCAGATTTGCAATACAGTGAGGAATATTTTATGCAAGTTCCTCACCAAAACCCATTGAAATATATACACAAATGGGAACCCCAGAACCCCCTCTACAGTACCTCACAGGAAGGCTGGGAATAGTGCAAATGAAGTGATCAGTAATAAACATAAGGCCTGCAGATTAAGAAAAGCCAGATATCACGATGAACAGAAAATCATTAATTATGCAACCATACAACCCTGTAAAACAAAGAGGGTAATATTGAGAGATCGAGAATATCCTTGTGTTTATATAAATAACTTCAGTGTACTTTTTAGAATAAGAATTATCTTCACAATAGCAAAAACAATAATATCCACATGTCCCTATTATCTCGAAATAGACCAAATTGAGTTCTAAAAGTAAACCGAATATAGTCTGACTAAAATTGAAGGAAGTGAGCAAATACGATTGCTATCTTCTACTGGTTAGGCCGGTTGTGGATAGACATTGGTATTGAGGCTCCTATAGGATGAGACATTTCCTATAGTAGAGTCGAAGACGGGAGGCGAACGAGAGTGTGTAGAGGAGCCCGGAACCAACTTCCCCTGTGTCCGTGAGAGATGCAGCTCCCCCTGATGTCCAACCCACAGAAGAACTACGAGTCCTACGTTGTCCAGATTCTCGTTCATGGCTATCACTTCTCCTCTACCCCGTACCCTAAGTGTCTCTGTGTGTTAGAAGTTGTGGCTATTGTTGTGAAGGTAAGATAAAACTTGCGAGTATTCTATTTCACTTATTTATAGATCTGTGCCTCGGTTCTATCTTGACCATATCATACCTGTGTAAGATTCATATGACTTTGATCCGTACAGTGATTCTATAAGTATGAGATATTGCTAAGATAATTTGTATTTATCTCAATGACTAGGGGCTGTTATATAAAAAATACGGTCATCACTGCAGGACTTGTCTTATGACAATTACCAAATTTCTGCCTTGAACAAGGGCTGGGATGCAGGCAAGCGAGTCTAAGCAGCGCGGGACCATCCCATCCACCGCCCCCCGTCTGAGCCATCACTACAGTGCATTCATTCGACATATATCGACAGGCCCCGCCTGCTTCCACCAGCGCCGTAGACGAAGTAGAGCTTATCATACCGCAATCTCGGACAAGTCACTTGTCACCTTACCACGGAGCTGATAAGAGCTCCAAGTAAAATTAATTATACGATGTAAGAGCGCTTTAATACATGCATATTTGCAGTTACTTTTTACTATACAATATTACAATATACCATTGTACAGAAAAGTAAACTCCATTTTTTTCTATGTGATTGAGGGAGGCAAAAGGCATAACTGCCTATAGCGAGTGCCTTCCCCATAGTTGAAAGAGTGACAGGGCCAAAATCAAGGGACGTTCGAGCCAAAATGCCTGGACACACAGAGTTTGAAGCAATTTAAGTCATAGGAAGAGGGAAAGACTGATTCTGGGAGAGAGTTCCAGAGCTCAGCTGTTGAGTAGAAGAAAGTTTGAGAGTAACGTTTCACTCTTGGGTTGGAGAGTGGCACAGAGTAGGGGTGGGATTGAGTTGCAAGACGGGTACCACGTGCCCTACGTAAAGGAGGTGGTATGCACTGGGATAGCTCTGAGGAACACTGATTATTATAGTAGCGATAGAATAGCGAGAGAGATGCAACATTGCGGCGGAGAGAGAGAGATTGCAGAGAGTTGGTGAGTGGACGGGAGTTAATGATACGAAAGGCCTTCCTTTCAACTTTGTCTAGGAGAGCGGTGTGAGAGGAACCTCCCCACACATGTGAACAATATTCAATACAAGGGCGCACTATGCCCCTGTACAGAGCAAGAAGCTGTGCAGGGGAAAAGAACCCCCTAAGGGGTTGAGCACACCCAGCTTCTGGGAAGCTGCCTTAGCAAGACTGGTAATATGGTCCTTCCAAATGAAAGCAGAAGAAAAAGAGACACCAAGAATATTGAGAGAAGATGAAGGGTTGATTTTTGTATTGTTGAAGAATAAGGGATAGTCCGCTGGGAGATCCTGACGGGTACCTGACGGGTACCATTGTTTTACCTCGTCTTCTTGGGCAGAGCAGAGGTAGACAATTATTAAGCTAGGCCTAGCGAGCGAATGCTTTTAGTTGTATAGGGTACCGTAATGCCTCCCCCTCCCTTGTCTGTGTGCCTCAGTCTCCCTCCCTCTCTCTCTCTCTCTCATATTGTGAAGTGATTAAATTTTGACTGATCAGTCAACTTGTGTAGATCATAATTTTGTGATTCATTTAGCCGCCAATAATGACGTTTCCAGGGTGTACCATGAGGAGCACCACCACATCAACTGGCTGTTTTCTCCTTATCAAAATACTTGAATACATTTAATACAATATTCCTGGCTTGACTGACAAGTCGGGGAGAACCAGCAGGTCTGCCAGGGGTATGGGCAGGAGACGCCATCTTCCCCCTTCAGAAGACGGGAGGGAACTGAACTGACGTTTGAATGACAGCGCATTGACAGTTGAGAGAGAAGACACCGGCGTTGCAAATGTAGCTACCTTACCGCTAGATCTAAAAGTATTTACTTGAACAAGGGAATGGAGCTGTTAAAGACAGGCTCCAGTCTTAACATTTCTTTCTCACTCGTTGATGTAGAAAGGTAGATGGCTTTGTAGGCCATTTTTAATAATTTAAATTGATAAATAAATATTGACTTGATCTAGCGGCAATATTTTACACCTAGCAATAAGAATGCTGGCTATACTCCGAATCTTTTAGCACATGTTATCAATATTGGAGTAATATTCTAGCAATATTAGGTAGGCATTTACTAGTTTGTATTCTTCTAGTTACTTCTGCAAACAGATTAAATAATATTTTTGTGCTGATTTGGTAACCCTGTTGGACACCCCTACCTCGCACAGTCATGCCAGTCGTATGATAACAGTTGGGGAAGCGGGCGGGGCCTGTCGATATATGTTGAATGAATGCACTGTAGTGGCAGTGGGAGACATCTCCAACTCCCTTACAGACTTGGGAATAGCGGAAACTGCTCAAACTCGCTATTTTTTACCGATGTTGTGTCACATGTGCAATATCGTTGCACGGCAACCAGTGGTCGTACAGATATGATTTTGGTGTCATTGGAAAGGTCTATTCCTCTGCTTTCAAGGATATATCATTGAAATACGTTCTAGCTCTTGTTTATACATGAAAATGTGCAGGGAGTGAAGGTTACTTTTAGTCCAAAACCCCCGTATAGTACAGTGATGACCAAGCAATTGTCATACGACAAGTGCCGCACCCAAGGTGTTAATCCTTCAGAACCTTAATTGTATGTACGTTACATAGTAATTTTTACATGTGTTACTTAGTGGATACTCTCAGATTGTATTTGTATGTATTATTATATTAATTCATACAAATAAAATCTTTGTGTATCCAAGTCGATGTGAAGTGTATAACGTGAGCTATTTTCCTTCTAAAATTCAATATACCTAAAACCTACGCCCAATTCAGGATCATATTGCCTGTATAGTTATGGCCAGAGAATACTATAGTACTATTTCGCCCCCCCTTGAAAGTAAAGAACCCATCCGTTGAGTTAGAATTAATCTATCCCCAAGATAACTGATTTTTATTTGTTCTTGTGCATAATCTAATGATATGCATTACTCGGGTCATGTAATTCTTTCAATTTGTATATTGTACATTCCTTCATCTATTATGTTTAATATTTGGCTAATTATCATATTATTACTTCATCCAGTAATTAGTTCATTGTAACAATTATTTATGTTATAAAACAACGCTACATTGTTCTGCGTTCTTATAGGAATTTGCTAATTTATTCAAAATTCCTTTTATTCCATCATAAATGGTATTTCCTAAGTGCAACCTTGTCTTGTATGTCTATTCATTATAGCTCCTTTTAAAAGCTGTAATATAGGGCTACTTCGTTCTGCGTTTTTATAGGAATTTGCTAATTTATTCAAAACTCCTTTGCCATCATACATGGTATTTCCTAAATGCAACTTCGTCGTGTACGCCCATTCAAGATAGCTCTTCGTTAAGCTATATTACAACGCTCATTCATTTGCGTTTCTTAAGTTGTTAACTGTATAAATTTAATAACTGTATAATAATAACTGTATAATATAAGTCTGAAAAGTCCGGAGCACCTAACTAAAAGTGGTAACTGCCTCCCCCTCCTCCTCGAAACTACAACGAGCCCTGTTGTGTGCCTCTGAAGTCTGGAAGTGGGATTCCTGACGGTGAGAAGCAGCTCCCCCTGAAGTCTAGTCCAGGCGAACCTACGCGCTACGTTGGCCAGACTTGCTCTCGAACCTCAACCCCCCCCCAAACTCACCCTAAGTGTCTCTGAGTGTCTTACGTTGTGATTATTGTTGTGAAGGTAAGGTAAAATATGTGAATATTCATTGCTAATTCCTTTGTAGATCTGTGTCCAAGATTTAGTGTTAATTTCTCTTCTAAAGTTCATATAAAACGTTCTACGTATACGTCACATACTTGTGTAAATCAATAATTTAGCCGAATACTCACAGATTTTCCTTGTGTATGTCCATTCTATTTATGTATGTACCAAGTTGAAGCTGAAGTGTATACTGTGAATTGATTCCCTTCTAAAGTCTCACATTTACCTAGAACCAATTCCCAATGTCATATATAATTAAACTCAGCTCCCCATCCTTTAGAAGAATTGTATTGCTGATTATCATAATCTAAATCTATTTTCTTCGAGAGAAACCCGTTACCCCTTATTTTGTTGTGCGGTAACTGTATAATTTGTGAATAACGTATTGGTTTACTCTGTTATGAAATAGATAATTTCGATCCATATCGTCTAGGAATTCTAGTTTCGTGTAGATCTATTGTCTAATTATTTCACCAACCCCAATACAATGCTAATTTGTTCTGTATTCCATATAGGAATCTGTTAACCAGTTCAGATCTCCTTCATACCTCATCAGGTATTTCCATCTAAATGCAACTTCGTCATGTACGCCATATTTCACTTGTAGTATTATTATAACTACTCGTACACGCTAATTTATTGATGCGTTCTCTAATCTGCTATAATCAATCTATTGCCTGATTCAGTTAGGTTATATTCAACCTTTGAGTATTCTTCAGTAGATATAAATAATTAAATCTGAATTCCTTGACCCGTGAGATTATCATTGCATATAAGAATTAATTCACTGTATGTTCAAGATATAAATGTTCTCATAATAATCTACAGTAAGAACTATATCGTTAATAGTAAAAACAATTTAACCGCCTCTCCTTTGAATGTCAACATATTCCTCCCCTTATTCAGAATAATATCGCACTAACCATTAATACTATTTTGATCATCGCAGTAAAACGAATGACCTGAGTGACCTACCTGTCCAGAATT